>CM063170.1:174817501-175190001 GCA_031835075.1 Saguinus oedipus | reverse complement strand
CCCAGGGCAATTGGAAGACCCACAAAGATCCGCACAGGGGAATACGGGAATACGGAGCCTCCTTTCTTAGGGTCCCATAGCTTTGTTAGAAGAAACTTCTACTCGCACCCCCAGGCCAGACTTGCTATCTGGGCCCTTCCTAAGTCTAAGCGGTCCACCTGGAACAGCCGCCAGGTCAATTGATTGGGGAAGGTTTTTGCTGGCGAGAATAAAGGAGGTGGGAAGTTTCTTACTGCTATGAATAGGGAAATTCATTTAATCTCCTTTGGAATCACTTGTCCTGGGGAAACCCTGAATTCAGAAGACCAGTCTTCATACATTCTTCTGTGATTGGTGAAATTGCACCTTTTAAATATTTATTTAGTATGAAGACTCTTTTGGACTTCAAAAGTTCAAAAATTTGGCACCGTGCGCGCGTGTGTGTGTGTGTGTGTGTGTGTGTGTGTGTGAGAGAGAGAGAGAGAGAGAGAGAGAGAGAGAGAGGAGGGGGAGAGAGAGAGAGAGAGAGAGAGAGAGAGAGAGAGAGAGAGAGAGAGAGAGAGAGAGAGAGAGAGAGAGTACATTGGAGATATGTAATAAAACAACTTTTAAAAGCCATTAATCTTGAGAAAAATATCCAACTTGTCTATTAGGAAATACTTTTAGAAGGGAATAAAACTGTAGCAGGAGTTTCTTATTTACCTTACCATGTTAACAGTATGTCTGAACAAATCCTATCATTTGGTTTGAATGTCCTATCATTCAAAAATCATTTGAATCTTCAGGTTAGAGTCTAAATCTTGTATTCTCTAATGCATGTTACCTTTCCAAAGTCCTGATAAATTTTAATGTTATCTGTTTTTCAGAAAATTTCTTTTAAAGTATATGTTTTCAACCTTATTTTAACTGGAGCTTTAAAAAATGCATGAAGAATTAATAGTAAAACTAAAAAAACAAATATGTGTCTGTGCTAGGTTGCAGATGAACTGCCAAGCACCCAGGCAGACTGCTGGAGCCATTGCATGAGCTGAAACATTTCTCTTTAAAGTATGAACATTCTTGGTTGGGCAATCCACATACATACTTGATTCAAGGTAGTAGATTTTTATTTCACTGAGACCTATTATGCATGAACCCTTATGATCTTAATGAGTAGTGCTATATTCTTGCTGAACATCTGATTCATTATCAGAATCATTCATTGTCATGATAAATTTGATGAGTGTTCCTGTCTTGAAGTTCGTTGTCCATCCAGAGCTCCTGGTAAAATGTCTGCTCACAAATGCTTAACATTTTCCAAAATGTGTCCTGTATGTAATTCTAGGAGATGATGATCTAAAGGTTTCTCTAGTCAATACATTTAGAAAAAACTACATGTCACACTGCTACTCAGAGAGATTTACAGTATATATAAGCATGTTAACACTGATAAATCTTAGTGTATGCAAACCTACTTAATTTTGTCTAATCCAGTGGTTTCCCAAAGTTATTTCAAAACAGAAAGCTTTTCGAGGTAATTTCATCCCAAGAAGCTGTATTTTACAGGATGTATTTTAGAAATGAGTGTTCTAAACTATGTATCACACTTTTTATTTTTGCTTATATTTCCATAAAAGCAGTGAATTCATTTCTTTAAAATGTTTTCTACTGACTCATTATAATAGCAACGAAAATAAATCTCTTAAAGATATACCACCTTAGTAAATTATTTTATTTCTATTACTTTCATTGCATTTTCAAGAGTAGTATAATCACTTGCTAAATCTGTATTTACTTTAGGATTACTGGATTCTTACTACAACGTGACAAGTTATTTTGGTGAAACCATATTTTTAACATTATAATATTTATTATGTAGCAGGTGCTCTATACCTATTTGGTGAAAAAATAAATAAAAGATAATTGATTTCTCTTTTAGATAGCAAGGTGACTATTCTATCACCATTCTTAAGTCTATCATCCAGGGAGGTAACATAAATCGAGAAGGGACAAGGAAGAAGGTACTGTGCCTCTATCATGAAAGTGAGCTTTACCAACATCCCCTACTAAGCTTTAGCTAGAGCTCATAGTTGCAAAGAAAGTTTCAGGATAAATGTTTTTTAGCCAAGGACTTTGCTGCTCCCAATAAAATTAGGGTTGCTTTAATAAAACAATGGAAGAGTGAATATTGGATAGGAAACTATTGGTACCAAGAGATAATAGCAGTCCCAAGGAGTATAGACGATAATGTATATAGGGAAAGTTGTGTAAACAGAAGTAATACTTTACTAATAGCTAACAGTCTATAGAGATTTTGAGATTTGCAGGATATTCATTTAGCATCTAATTTAAACATAATGGTACGCATGGATAATCTCAGTAGGCCCCCAAATATAAACAACTTGTGAACAACATGCTAGCGAAGAAGTAGCTATGATTTACTATATTTGAACTCCATTGCATTGATAAAAAAAAAATGATAGATATTTCCACAAACAGAAAAACACACAACCTCACTTGTCTCTTGTATTTGAGGTATGTTTCTGATTGAACACATAGTCTTTAAGTTATGTGTCAGTGGGTCTAATGCCTTAAAGGAATTTTAATTAAAAACAATAACCACTGCCAAAACTTGCAAAGGAGAAAATAGATAATCTGAATAGATATATAACTATTAAAGAAATGGATCAATAATTAATAGCGTTCCAAAACAGAAAGTACCAGGCCCAGATAGGTTCACTGGTGAATTTTACCAAACATCTAAGGAAGAAATTATATCAATTGTCTACAAGCTTCTTTCAGAAGATAGAAGAACAGGAAATACTTCCTAACTCATTCTGTGAGGCCAGCATTATCCTAATACCAAAATAAGACAGACATTATAAGAAAATAAAACTACAGACCAATATCTCTTATGAAAATATATTAAAATAGCCTCAACAAAATATTAGAAAATTGCATTCAACAGTATATAACTCTGTGTCTACTTCTGCTTCTGGATTTGTTCACTTTCACTAACATACAGACAGATATGCAAACAAAAAATACTATGGCTGTGGTAGCCAGCCTCTAAGATGCTCTCAATAATCTTTGCCTCTTGGCATTCATACCGTTTTGTAGTCCCTACTGAGATTGAATCATAGGCAGTCTGTATGAGCAATAAAATGTGGTGGTAGTAAAGTAATGACACAGGCTTTCCAAGGCTAGGTGTAAAGGTATTGAAGCTTTCATCTTGGTTTCTTGGATTGTTCTCTCTGGCAGAAGCCAGTATCTGTGAGATCACAGGAGAAGCTCTGAGGAAACACCCACGTGAAGAGCAACTGAGGCCTGCTACAACAGCCAGTGTTAACTTGACAGCCATGTAGTGAATGAACCACTCTGGAAGTGAATCCTACAATCCTACTTGTCTATTAGGTGACTGCAATCCTAGTCAGATCTTTAGGTGATTGAAACCCCTAGCTGACTGACTCAACCTGCAGCTGCCATTTGACCACAGCTTCATGAGAAACCCTGAGCCAGCTATACCCAGCCATGCCACTAACAAATTCCCAATCCAGAGAAAGTGTGAGAGATAATAAATTGTTATTATTATTTTAAGGCAGTTAATTTTGGAGTGATTTGTTATACAAATTAGATAATTAATACAATAGCCAAGCATTTTGTGAGTTTATTTTTCTAAAGATGTAGGGGGAAAGGTGATTTCATTGTATACTAACTTTTATTTCTGCCGTGTCCTTTTTTTCTCTCATTCTGTCTTCCATTGCTACCCCACCGCATCTCTGTCTTCTGCAACCTCCCACTTAACCCCCAATCCTGATAGACAATGTTTTATGTAATATCAGTGAAATATCACCCTGGCATTCAGCTCTCTAATGGTTTCACTGCTGCAGAAATAATATCTTTATGTGTTTTAAGACGTGATTTTAACTATCAGGGACAGTGCCACCTGCTAGGCAACATCTGTAAATGCATAGATGTGCTTCTGCTTATCTGCCATACCGCCTCTTCTGAGATTTCTAAAGCCACCCTGGGATTCTGATGAATAAAATTATATTTCTCCTCTTGTTTTAAACTGTCTTTCTTATTCAGAGGTCTAGTGTACAATACTGGTAAAAATGGAGCTGCTCTGGTCAAACAGTCTAGGGAAGCTGTCCTGCCCCTCTTCCCAAACACACACACACACACACACACACACACACACACACTATACACACTCACACATATGATAGCTTATGAGTCATTTCTGTGGAACATAGTTTGAAATTCAAAATTTGAGATCACTATTTCTCAGGGCAGGAGAGGTTGTAATACTGTCATCTTGAGAGCAACAGTTCTTAATAATGAGGTACTATCTCAGACTTGAGGAATATGTTTAGCAACCCTGGGCCCTGGGCACTGAATGTCCTTTTTCAGAACCCTAGATATTATGACAAACAGAAGCACATCCATGCATTTCTAGATGTTACCTAGAAGGTAGTACTTCCCATGATAGAATCACTTCTTAAAACACACACACAAAATAAAGGTTTCTGCAGCAGCCAGACCATTAGCTGAATGCCAGGGCTACACTTTATTGGTGTCACACATAATCTATCAGTGTTTGTTGTGATGTCATATGTTTATTTTGAGTGTGAAAGATTGCCCCATGAAACTGTTTATTATTTTTACTTTCAGGAGGCCATTCATTACATTAAATTCTATCTTTCTTATGATGGTGTTGGAACACTTGTCTTATAACTTTACTGGGAATAACTTCTTCCCCTGCCACTGGTTTGTTTTTAATCAGATAGGCAGACACAGTAAATTGTAGCTCTGAACATTTTTTTAAAGATGAATGTACACTATACCTTTAGCAAGTGAGAATATGGGAATTTCTGGCATAGATTTTGTATGTTGATCTCACTGTATCTCCCTTACTTTCTGACCTTACTTCATTCTTACCTATTTTTTGTCAGTTTAAAGTTTAATTTTTTCTTATATTTATTTTTGGAACTTATCCAAAAGACCTTTGTAAATGACTGTGCATCAACAATTGAGCATGCATAAATGTAGAGTGGTATATTAGTAGGAAGAAGTATAATATAGCACAAAACATTCAGTCAAGATTCAAGTCCAGAAAGTGTATAGATTTTATCTGAAGTAATTTGGAATAAATTTAGTTGAAAGCAAGCTGTTCTATGTGAGAAGTTGGGCCAAATGTTGATTTGGACAAAAGTGAATGTAGTAAAGTGGGAAGAAAATCTTAAAGGCTGGCATCAAAATAACTCTTAAACAGTGCACTGTTATAGAAATTTCCACTTGAGTCATGACTCATTCCATCTTCCCCCCAAACTCAACATGAGGTAAGCTGAACTTGGTGCAGATGTGGCCAAGATGATGGGACTCCCTCTCCCCTAAGCTTCCAATCAAGAGTTACTGTATCTTACTAGTAGGGGCAGTCTGGCAGCATTTCTAAGTCCTCTTCAACTCCAAATTTAAAAGACTAATTTCCTGGTGCTTGTGGCTGAGAGGTTGGGGGCTCTCTTACTTTACTCAGTCTTCACGCATAAGAAGGAGGCTTTATATTAGGTTCAGTAAGATAAGAATATTGATACCCTAATTCCCCTTGTTGCAGCTTGTTATAGGAGAGAGGTTTCACAAGAGAAGACATAAGCCAAGAAGATTGAAAGCTACTGCCCTGCCCAGCTCCTAGAATAGTGGCTTGGAGAATTTGCCCAGGGAAAAAGGCAGTCTAAGAAAAAAACTCTGAAATCATCCCCAAAGAAACTAACTTTATTTGAAACATAAGGTTCAAGCCTAACGCTGCTCTTGAAAATAATAGCTCCTCTAAATTAAGAGCAACAAGCTAAACTGCAGGACATCTAGTTTCACAGAGAGAACCAGAACAAGGGACAACTAATAAGAGTCCTCAAAACTGTCTCTGCTTGAATTTAATTGAATCAGACTGCTGAACAATTTATACTCTAGGGCATTTAAAGAAACAATAGAGTAATTAGTTGATAATTATTGGAGACCAACGGGCTGGCATGTAACACAGAATGAGGCACACAGCTTAACAGAGAGAGTAGAGAAAGAGACGATCAAAGAGAGCCTTGCCAAATTCACTGTCATCCCAAGGTGACAGTTTGAATATCCATGGTTGTACCCTCTGAAGAGTGGCATCAAAAGCTTCACAGAGTGAAAAAATATATAATTTACTAAAATATCCTAGCCAAGTCACGAAACAAACAAACAGTAACAAAGCTCAGAAGAGGGAAGAAGCAAATCTGTACCCAGAATTGCTACAATATATGCCCTAAAATAATTGATTTTGAACAAAAAATTATAAGACATCTAAAGAAGCAGGAAAGTGTGACTAATATACAGGTGGGGAAAAAGCTGCAAAAAGTTCATGGAAAAGGGATCAGATGTCAGATTTGTTAAAGACTTTGAAGTAGCCATTGTAAATATGTCCAGAGAACTAAAGGAAACCATGTTTACAGAGATAAAGGAAGATATGAGCACAATATCTCATCAAATCGAGAACATCAATAAAGAGAAAAGATTGAAATTGTATGCACACTCATAAATATGTATGCATGTGTGTATATATTTATGTACACACACACAGAATCATGTGCTGCATAGCATTTCAGTCAAAGATGATTGCATTTATGACAGTGGTCCCATAAGACTATCACGGCAAACCATAAAGCCTGGGTGTGTACTAGACTCTACTATCTAGGTTTGTGTAAGTAGACACTTTGATTTTTGCACAATGGCAAAATCGCCTAACACCTCATTTCTAAGAACATATCTCCATCATCAAGTGATACATAACTATATAAATGAACTATTTCGTGAACTGGAAATTTTGGAGTTGAAATTTATTAGAGGGTCTCAATTATAGATCTGAACTGGCAGGCTAAATAATCAGTGTACTTGAAGATAGAATAATAGATTTGAGTGCAATCCAAAGAAAAGAGAGGAAACAAAATGAAAAAACAAATGAATAGAACCCTTAGAAAAGTGTGGGACACCTTGAAGCATACCAACTTTCATGTAATGTGTTAGAAGGAGAAGAGAAAGAGAAAGGAGTAGAAGAAATATTCAAGGGATAATGGCAAAAAAACTTCACAAGCACTGAAAATATTAATCTTCACACCAAAGAAGCTCAGTGAACTCCAGTTAGGATAAATATAAAAGAGATCCACTCTCAGTCATTTCATAAGGAAAATACTGGAAGCTAACTGCAAAGACAAAATCTGGAAAGCAACAAGAGAAAATGACTCGTCACATACAAAGAACAGAAATAAGATTAACAGCTATCCAGAATTGATTATAATCAACATCATTCTTCAGTTTAAAATTTTCACCTTAAAATGTATTATGTTTTGAAAACCCCATAATAATCCTGGTATAGATACAATTCTTGATTACTTACCTTAAAGCCTTGGAGGTAGGATTTTGGATTCAGATTTTTTGTGATATTTAAAATGATAACACAGAATATCCCCAATGAAGTCTATCTAGCACAGCACTCTATAATCAGATACATAAACACATTTGCAAACATATGTAGATTTATATTAAATTGGACAAATATGTATAAATTTCAATATTACAGTTTATCCATATAGAAATAAACTGACAAGTGAAATAGTTGGATAATTATAGACAAAAAAATTCAGATACTTCTTAGTTTGAAGAAAAATATTCAATATACTTTTAAACACATACAGAATCAAACTAAGTTAAAAACTTTGTATTACTGTATTCTCACTGCTATACAGATATTACCCGAGACTGGGTATTTTTAAAGGAAAGAGGTATAATTAACTCACAGTTCCACGTGGCTGGGGAGGCCTCAGGAAACATGCAATTGTGGCAGAAGGTGAAGCAGGAACAAGGACCTTCTTTGCATGGTGGCAGGAGATAGAAGAGTGAGGAGTGAAAGAGAAGAGCCCCTTATAAAATGATCAGATCTCCTGAGAACATCTTCATTATCATGAGAACAGTATGGAAGAAACTGCCCCAAGATTCAGTCACCTCCTACCAAGTTCCTCTTGCAACATGTGAGAATTATGGAGATTACATTCAAGATGAGATTTGCGTGGGGATACAGAGCCAAATTATATCAGACCTGTATATAAACACAATGACTTTTAAATCATACTTCAGGTTGCTTAAGAACAATGGGCAAGAGGATGCATCAGTTGTGCTATCTTTGTTGTCAGGTGGGATTTGAGTATCTTTTTTTTTTGAGACAGAGTCTAGCTCTGTCTGTTGCCCAGGCTGGAGTGCAGTGGCATGATCTTGGCTCACTGCAACTTCCACCTCCTGGGTTCAAGAGATTCTCCTGCCTCAGCCTCCCAATTAGCTGGGACTACAGGTGCCCACCACCATGGCCAGCTTTGTTGTATTTTTTTGTTAGAGACAAGGTTTCGCTGTGTTAGCCAGGATGGTCTCAGTCTCCTGACCTTGTGATCCACCCGCCTCAGTGTCCCAAAGTGCTGGGAGGGATTTGAGTATCTTACTATGGGATGAAATAGAATTACTGAGTAATGAGTTAATACTTTGATAGCTGGCCTTTTAAATGACTTTTTCAAGTATCATGTCAAATTAACATGGGTCCAAGTATTAGCAACAGAGTAAATGGTGTCATTAATACTGAACTCATTCATATCTTGGATTCTTGGACCTCTTAACTACAGCTAGCCCACAGTTAAAGAAAAGTTTATATTTTTATTAATAGAATATAAAATTTAATGGCTATATGTCTTTGTTGCAGATGTTACATTGTGTGTGTGTATGGGGGGTGGGCTAATAAATACTGAAAATGTTACTTTTTACAGAGAGGATCAGGAGAGGATAAGAGCAATTGTCTGAGAAGAATAAATTTTGCAGTTTTTTTTTTTTCCAGTCCAGATTGCCTATAATGATCTCATGTTCCTGGTACAAAGTGGTCTTTCAGCTAGTCAAGAAATAATTACCTGATTATCCCTACTTTATTGTCTGCTCAGTGATGCATATACAAATTGCTGTATACTTCATATTCTGTGTACACTGTTTTTTTCTAATTACTGCCCAGTTTCTCCTGTACCATTGGTACATACACACAAAGCCAACCAGTGCTTAGTATCCTTAAAAACCTGTAGCTTTCCTTCCCTCAGTCGTAGTTAATGTTCTTCCAAAACATCACAGGTACAGAACTGTTTCTTCAAGTTTAGGACTAAGGTTTTGTTGGCAAAACGAGTCACACTCTGTAAAACAGGGATCCCCAACTGATTCTGTGGCCTGTTAGTAACCACAGCAAGAGGTGAACGGTGTGTGAGCAAATGAAGTTTCGTTTGTATTTATAGCTGCTCCCCATTATTTACATTACCACTTGAGCTCCACCTCCTGTCAGATCAGCAGCAGTATTAGATTTTCATAGGTGCATAAATGCTATCACAAAGTGTGCATGCAAGAGATCTTGGTTGCAGGCTCCTTATGAGAATCTAATGCCTGATGATCTGTCACTATTTCCCATCATCCCTAGAAAGAACCATCTGGTTGCAAGACAAGAAGCTTAAGCCTCCCACTGATTGTATATTATGGGGAGTTATATAATTATTTCATTATTAATTATAATTTAATAATAATCTAAATAAAATGCACCATAGATGGAATGCATTTGAATCATCCTGAAACCATTCCCCACCCAGTCTGTGGAAAAATTTTCTTCCACAAAACTGGTCTGTGGTGCCAAAAAGTTGTAGTTCACTGCTGTAGAATATTTGAAGAGATGTATTCTCAACCAAATATGGGTGTCCATGACCCATGATGCAACCCTTAAGAGACCCTGATAATATGTGCCCAAGATGGCCAGGCTACAGCTTGGTTTTATACATTTTAGGGAGATGTTAGACATTAATCAAATACAATTAGGATATACATTGGTTTGGTCTAGAAAATGGGACAACTCAAAGCTGGGGGTGGTGGGTTCTAGGTCATAGGTAGATTTAAAAATTTTCTGATTCGCAATTGGTTGAAGAGTTATTATCAGTAGAAAGGAATGTCTGGTTTATAATAAGAGGTTATAGTGACCAAAGTTTTATCATGTAGATAAATCTTCCAAGTAGCTGGCTTCAGAGAATAGATTGTAAATTTTCTTATCAGACTTAAGGTCTGTGTTGATGTTAAATGCTGGCCAGCTTTCCCTGAATTCCAAAAGGGAGGAGGGTATAATGAGGTGTGTCTGACCCCTGCTCCGCTTTGCATCATGGCCTGAACCAGTCTTTCAGGTTAACTCTGGAGAGCCCTGGCTGAGAGGAATGAGTCCATTCAGATGGTTGGGGTTGGAGTGGGATTTAGAATTTTATTTTTGGTTTTCAGCTTTCATCAGACATGACCTTAGAAAATGTATTAATGTAATTGTCAGCAGAATATTTTTTCATAAAGGTATTCATATATTTTATATCAAGAATCTTCTTAACTTTCTACAGCCAATCTTTGGAATATTTACACTGACAGTGTTCAGTTCTTCATGAGCAATACTGTCTTGTTTAGTGAGCCACAAATCAAGCATTTCCTCTATTCATACAGTTTAGAATTATTTCATATATTCATTGGTCATTTACATTTAGTCTCCATACCTTTGCTTGTTTTTCTTCATCCTTTTAATTAAAAAAATTACATTTCTTCAGCTTAGGGATATTTTTTCATTGTTTAATTACCATTTCATCTCTAATGATTTCTTTACTCCTTCACGAATGACCTAAAGACATTGATTTAAGCTTGGTTAGATTACAAAAGCAAATAAAGACCTTCATGTTCTTTTATGGTTTTGAATGGAAGGAATTGTATTTTTTGCTACTTTCAAATTTTAGGTATATTGTTCATTGGAAAACGATATTTATATTATTTGAATGCAGGGCCAAAATAGAAAAGAAAAACCCTGTTAAGAGACAGATATGTGTAAAATATGTCTTATTCATATTTAAATTAAAATTTATCTAGTATACATATACAGAATGTGATATTCATCAAACATTTTTTCTTGGGTAATTATTCTCCTAAGATCGCCCCAGCCTCATCATGGAATTTAGCATCTTTAAATGTGGTAATGTTGGTTTACAGGTCAGACCTTACAGGTCAGTTTACCATAAACCAGTCCTTAATTTCTTAAGAAAAGGTACCATATTTTAATTATCTTTGTATCTCTAAAATACAGGAATTTCACACATCATTAACACTTTTATGTTTTGTAAAAACTGAACCAAATTGAGTTTTCTAAATGACAGTCACTTATAATTTGAATTCTATTTGGTAGTGCTAAATATAAACTGATCAAAAGCCATTCCTTTTGTGTGTGTGTGTGTGTGTGTGTGTGTGTGTGTGTGTATTTTACATTGTATGTTGGACATTGTGTCAGCTAAAAGGTTAAATATCAGACACTATACCTTAAAGAAATTTTAAGTTAATTTTATTATAAGCCAATTTTGAGGATTAATAACCTGGGAAACACAAACTCACCCCAAACTGAGACTATATCCTTGAGTGGGCTGTACAAGACACAGTTCTGTTACATAGAAAATAGGAGAAGGGGAGCAGTGAAATAAAAGTGGCATTCTTTCTGTTTTGATTGGTGCTCAGAGACTTTATGCACAAGATAAAGCAAATATGTAGTTAACACTGTAAATAGGGTAAAAGGTTAATGAGCTCATAAGTGTCCTAGTGTCTGGAGGGAGATGATTGATTATATCCTGTTTTATCTCACGGACAAGGTTGTAATCAGTATATGTCAATGAAATATTTGACACACTCTAGTCCTGCAGCAAGGAGTTTCAACTTGCCAAATTACACACTCAGTTAACAGACAAGATGAACTTCCTGTGGCTCAAAAGTAAAAGTAGACCCAAAAGTCCATGGCAGGGTGAGGGGTCTGGTCACACTCTGTTTTTAAAAAGCATTGCAAAATTTGTTTTTCTGCAACCAAGTCAAAGAACAGTTCCTAAAAACAACTGCAGCTGGGAATTCTTCAACTGACCATCGATGACCACCTGATGCCAACCATCTGGAACCAGCCAATTAAGAGAGGCTGGTGATATGGGGTTTAAGTCTCTGCAATTGAGACTGTTCCTCATTGCCCTGACCACAGTTCTTTGCCCTACAGTTTGCCTTTATAATTTCTAACTCTGCCACCCCGCTTGGGAGTGCACTTCTATTTCCCAATCTGAAGATTGACTTTTTGTTTTTTTGAAGAAGATAAGGCTGTCTTTTCTCTCCATAGATCCTCATGGTCTTTTGTTAACAAGCTTTAGTTTATAGGCCTAGTTTCTATTACCCATATGTCAAATCTGCAGCCATCTTGGGTCACTTAAAATTTTTTTTTTTCAAATTTTTAAATGAATAGCTTTATTGCTTTAGCTCATAAACTTTAGTTTTACTTTTTGTTCTATGGACACATAGTAGGTATATATATTTGTGGGACACATTATATATTTTCATACAGGCCTGCAATGCATAATAATCACAGTATGCTAAATGGGGAAATCTATCTCCTCAGCATATATACTTTGAGTTCAAACAATCCAATTATACTCCTTTAGTTATTTTTAAATGTATAATTAACTTATTATTGACTATAGTAACCCCATTGTGCTATCAAATACTAGGTCTTATTCATTCTCTCTTTCTCTCTCTATATATATTACACTTATTAACCATTCTCACTTCTGTCCCACCACTTCCTATCTTTCCCAGCTTATAGAAACAGTCCTTGTACTATCTCCATGAGTTCAACTGTTTTGATTCTTAGATCTCACAAATCAGTGAAAACGTGATGGTTTTCTGTGCCTGTTTTTTTTCACTTAACATAATGACTATCCATATTTTTGCAAATTACAGGATCTTATTCTTTTTTATGGTTGAATGGGACTCCATTGTGTGTAAATACATTTTCTTTATCCACTTATCTGTTGATGGACACTTAGGTTGCTTCCAAATTTTGGCTATTGTGAACACTGCTATGACAAACATGAGAGTACAGATATCTCTTTGATATACTAATTTCCATTCTTTTGAGTGTATACATCGCAGTTATATTGCTAGATGTTATGGTAGCTCTATGATTAGGAACCTCCAAAATGTTCTCCATACTAGTTGTATTAATTTACATTCCCATCAACAAGGTATGTGAGTTCCCTTTTCTCCACATCTTCTCCAGAATTTGTTATTGTGTGTCTTTTGGACAGAAGCAGCTTTAAGTGAGGTGAGAATATATCTCCTTGAGAGGGCTGTACAAAAACAATATTTATATGTTCTGATACACAGAAAATGGGAGAAGGGGAGCAGTGAAACAAAGGTGATCTTTCAATTTTGATTGGTGCTCAGGGACTTTATACATGAGATAAAGGAAAGATGCAGTTACCACTGCATATAGGTTAAAAGATTTTGATTTGCATATCTCTGATGATTAATGATGTTGAACACCTTTTTATATGACTTTGATTTTGTGTGACTTCTTTCGAGAAACATCTATTCAAATATTTTGTCCAGTTTTTCATTAGATTATTAGATTTGTTTCCCCTATAGAGTTGTTTGAGCTCCTTATATATTCTGGTTATTAACCCCTTTAGAGATAGATACTTGACAACTATTATCTCTCATTCTTTGGGTTTTCTCTTTGTTGATTGTTTTCTTTGCTGTGTCGAAACTTTTTAACTTGATGTGATCACATATGTCCAGTTTTGCTTTGGTTGCCTGTGTTTGTGGGGTATTACTCAATAAATTTTTGCCTAGAATCTGGAGAGTTTCTTCAAGATTTTATTGTAGAAGTTTCAATTTGATTCTTAAATGTAACTCTTTAATCCACTTTGGTTTGATTTTTGTATATTTCAAGAGGTAGGGGTCTTGTTTCATTCTTTTGCTTATGGAGATCAGTTTTCCCAGTGCCACTTATTGAAGAGCCTGTCTTTTACCCCATGTATGTTCTTGGCACCTTTGTCAAAAACGAGTTCACTGTAGGTGTGTGGATTTGTTTCTGGGTTTTCTCTTCTGTTCCATTGGTCTATGTTAATACCATGCTGTTTTGGTTCCTGTAGTATAATTGAAGTATATTTGAAGGTCTGTAGTATAATTTGAAGTCAGTTAATTTGATTCTTCCAGTTTTCTTCTTTTTGCCCTGAATAGCTTTGGCTATTCTGGGTCTTTTGTGGTTTCATATAAATTTTAGGATAGTTTTTTTCTATTACTCTGTATAATTTTGATAGGGATTACATTGAATCTGTAGATTGTCTTGGGTACTATGGACATTTTAACAATATTGATTCTTCCAATCCATTAACATGAAATATATTTCAATTTTTTGTATGTCCTTTTCAATTTCTTTCATCAATCTTTTATAATTTTCATTATAGAGATCTTTCATTTATTTGGCTAATACCTAGGTATTTAATTTTATTTGTATCTCTTGTAAATGGAATTGCTTTCTTGATTTTTTTCACATTCTTCACTGTTGACATATAGAAATGCTACAGGTTTTTGTGTATTTATTTTGTATTCTGCAAGTTTATTGAATTTGTTTATCATTTCTAATAGTTTTTTTGTAAAGTCTTTAGGTTTTTCCAAATACAAGGTCATATTATTTGTGAACAAGGATAATTTGGTTTCTTTATTTCTAATTTGGCTGCCCTTTATTTCTTTCAAGACTTGTCTAATTGCTCTAGCTAAGACTTCTAGTACTATGTTGAATAACAGTTGTGAAAGTGGGCATTCTTGTCATGTCCCAGATCTTAAAGGAAATTCTTTCAATTTTTCTCCATTCAGTATGATACTAACTACAAGTCTGACGTAAGTGGTTTTTATTATGTTGAGGTATGTTCCTTCTATACCCAGTTTTTTCAATAGTTTTTATCATGAAGGGATGTTTAATTTTATCATAAAAAGATGTTGATTTTTATCAATCATTTCATCAATTGAAATAATTGTATAGTTTTTGTCCTTTATTCTGTTGACATAGTGTATCACATTGATTGATTTGCATACATGGAAGCATCCTTGCATCCCTGGGATAAATTTCTCTTGGTCATGATGAGTAATCTTTCTAATGTATCATTGATGTAGGTTTGCTAGTATATTTCTGAGGATTTTTGCATCAATATTCATCAGAAATGTTAGCCTGTAGTTTTTTTTTAAATATGTCTTTGTCTGGTTTTGCTATTAGAGTAATATTGGCCTCATAGAATGAGTTTGGAAGTATTCCTTCCTATTCTATTTTTTTGAATAGTTTGAGTACAGTGGTATTCTTCTTTAAATGTTTGATAGAATTCAGCAGTGAAACCATTGAGTCCTGTACTTTTCTTTACTGGAAAGCATTTTATTATGGATTTGATATTATTGCTTTTTATTGGTCTGTTCAGATTATGGATTTCTTCTTGGTTCAATTTTGGTAGGTTGTATATGTTTAGGAATTTATTTCCTCTAGATTTTCCAATTTTTCTGGCATAGAGTTGCTCATATTAGCCATGAATGATCCTTTGACTTTCTGCGGTATCTATTTCAATGTCTCTTTTTCTCATCTCTGATTTTTTTTTTTTTTTTTTTTTTTTTTGCCAATCAATGAGAGCTTGTAAGGTTGCTGAAGTTGGTTGGCCTTGAACTCTTGGCCTCGCCTTCGCAAGCGCCACGACATCCAGCCGGAGCCACTTTGGGCTCCTTCTCATCTCTGATTTTGTTTGGGTCTTCTACCTTTTATTCCTTCATTTGTCTAACTAAATGTTTACCAATTTTGTTTATCTTTTCAAAAAACTGGCTTTTATGGTAATTGATGATTTTTTTCTTCATTTCAAAGTCGTTTATTTCTGCTTGAATCTTTCTTATTTCTTCTAATTTTGGGTTTGATTGGCTCTTGCTTTTCTAGTTTTTTAAGATGCATCACTAGGTTACTTATTTGAAACTTTTCTTCCATTTTGATGTAGGCATTTATAGCAATAAATTCCCCTCTTAGTATTGCTTTCACTATATCCCATAGATTTTGGTATGTTGTGTTTTCATTACCATTTGTTTCAAGAAATTTAAACATTTCCAGCTTAATTTTTTTCATTGACCCACTTGTTATTCAGGGGCAGATCATTTAATTTTCATGTGTTTATATAGTTTCCAAAATTCCTCGTTATTGACTTCTAGTTTTATTTCATTGTGTTCAGAGAAGATGCCTGATTATAATTTTATTTTTTAAAATTTTTTGAACCCAGTTATATGACTTAACATATGGTGTATTCTAGAGAATGATCCCTACGCAGGAGAGAAGAATGTATTCTGCAGCTGTTGGATGAAATGTTCTGTAAATATTTATTAGGTTCATTTGTCCTATAGTGCAGATTTAATTTGTTGTTTCTTTGTTGCTTTTCTGTTTGGGAGATATGTCCAATGCTGAAAGTAGGGTATTGAAGCCTTCAGCTATTAATGTATTGAGATCTATTTTTCTCTTTAGCTCCAATAACATTTGCTTTATATATCTTTGTGCTCCAGTTTTGGGTGCATATGTATTTCCAATTTTTATATCATCTTGCTGGATTGACCCCTTTATCATTAAATAATAACCTTCTTTCTCTCTTCTTAAAGTTTTTGTCTTTAAATTTATTCTGTATAAATAAATATAGCAACTCCTCTGTTTTGGTTTTCATTTACATGGAATATATTTTTTCCATCTTTTTATTTTGAGTCTATTTGTATCTTTATAGGTGAAGTGTGTTTCATGTAAATGAGCGATCATTAGGTCTTGTTTTTTCAACCATTTAGCCACTATTTTTTTAATTGAACATTTCAGTCTATTTACATCAATGTTATTATTGGTAAGTAGGGACTTACTCCTGCTATTTTGTTATTTGTTTTGTGGTCTTCTCTTCCCTCTTTCCTTTATTTCTGTCTTTCTTTTAGTGAAGTTGATTTTCTGTGATGGTATGACTTAATTTCTTGGTTTTTATTTTTTGTGAATCTGTTGTATATTTTTCAATTCATATTTACTATTAGGCTTGCAAATACTATCTTATAACCATTATTTTAGACTGATGTAAACTTAGTATTAATGGCATAAACAAACACACAAAAGAAAACTAAGAAAAACTCTACTTTTTAACTTCATTCACTTGCTTTTTAACTTTTTGTTTGTCTTTATGTTTTACTATACTGTCTATGTCTCAAAAAGTTTTGTAATTGCTATTTTTGATTTGTTCATCACTTAGCCTTTCTGCTTAAGAGTAGTTTACATAGCATGATTACAATGCTATAATATTCTGAACTTTTCTGTGTGCCTATTATTCCCAGTGAGTTGTGTGCCTTCTCATGATTTCTTATTCCTCATTAATATTCTTTTCTTTCTGATTGATGAAGTCCCTTTAGCATTTCTTGTAGGAGAGGACTGGTGTTTATGAAATTCCTCAGCTTTTGTTTATCTTGGAAAGCCTTTATTTCTTCTTCATATTTGAAGGATATTTTCATCAGATATATACTATTCAGGATTCCCAAGAGCCTGCGTATTACTCTATCCTTACTGTGGCCAAGCTGGTACCTAAAGTGCAAGACAGTGTCCCCTTTACTTGTCCCTCTGCTTTTTTGCAGAGATGAGTCTTTCACTACAGCCACCACAACTGGAAGTATACTGGGTCTCACCTGGAGTCAGGATGTCTCAGAGTCTCACCCAAGGCTCATGGCATAATACCTGGATATTGCTGTTGGTTATTTAGAGCCCAGGGATTCTTTATACAGCAGGTGATGAATCTTTCCAGGACTGAGTTCTTCCCTTCAAGGCAAAAGGCAACAGGTTCCCTTTGGCCCAGGGGTGTCTGAAAATGTCTTCATAAGCTGTGGTCTGGAACAGGGGCCTCATGACTCTGCATGGTGCCTATCCTATTGTATCTGAGCTGGTATCCAAGATGTAAGACAAGTTCCCTTTACTCTTCACTCTCCTGCTCTTAAGCAGAAAGAAGGAGTCACTTCCATTGCTGCAAGCTGCACTGCCTGGGGTTGGAAGATGGGTGATGCAAGCATTCCTTGTAGCTGCTCTGACTGGTGTCTCTCTAGGTTGGTGCCACCCTAGTCCCCTGGCTCTGAGCCCAACCCAACACTAGTTGTTGCCTAGGAATTGCAGTCTTTGTGTCCACAAGTACCTTTCAAGTTTATCTAGGACTGCAGAGCACTTGGTCTGTGGTGACAAGGCTTGCCGAATTTGCCAACTCAAATGCCAACTACTGGGATGGGTGATTCCCCTCTAGCTAAGTCTGGTCCAACTGCTACTTTCATGCACAGGTGCTGGATGAGCCCAGTAGAGCTTTGCTCTCCACTGTGAAAGGACAGCAGCATTGAGTTCAACATTAAGTCCCCCAGTCACTGTACTTTCCCTCCCACAAGTCCACACATTCTTTCTTTGTGCAATGCAGCATCTGCTGGGAAATGGGGTAGGTGTGATGTTGATGATTTATAACTGTCTAACCCTCTTCAATGTCTCTTTCAGTAATATGAGGTCCAAACCAGGTACTATAATTACTCACCTGAATTTTTGGTTCTTGTGACAGTGCTTTTCTGTGTGTACATGTTAAAATTTGGTGTTCCTGCACAGGAGGAGCTGCTGAATGGTGTAGGCTTCTATTCTGCCATCTTGCTTCCACTTTTACAATTTTATTTTGATGTTCCCTTTTCTAAAAATTTCTCCCTTTTGGTTGATATCATCCAAGGGACAACTTTGAAAACCAAATAAAATAACTTAAGGATTTGAAGAGGACAGGTCTCATTTGTTTAGAATGATAGCATTTAGGGGATCAAAATGGAATTCTGAAATGCCCTTGTTCTCTTCTTAATTCCTATATGAAACACCATCATCTGATCTGTCAGTGAGGGTGTAAAGTCTACTGTATTTCTTTTCAAATGTGAAAAGGCTCTTATCCTATGCTGACATATTTTCATTTCATAGAGAAATGAGATGATCATTGCATTGGGATTATTTCTTTAGGAGCTCTTGAGATGTGATGAAGTGTTGCATTATCTGCAGTATTGCTGAGGTGCCTCGAGGAGTTGGAATAATATTCAATGTGATGTTCTTTTAATAAATCTCAAGAATTTGAGATTAAAAATAAAAATGGAGGCCGGGCGTGGTGGCTCAAGCCTATAATCCCAGCGCTTTGGGAGGCCGAGGCGGGTGAATCATGAGGTCAAGAGATCAAGACCATCCTGGTCAACATGGTGAAACCCCATCTCTACTGAAAATACAAAAAATTAGCTGGGCATGGTGGCGCATGCCTGTAGTCCCAGCTACTCAGGAGGCTGAGGCAGGAGAATTGCCTGAACCCAGGAGGCAGAGGTTGCGGTGAGCTGAGATCATGCCATTGCACTCCAGCCTGGGTAACAAGAGCGAAACTCCGTCTCAAAAAAAAAAAAAATAATAAAATAAAATGGATGGGGAGGAGGCAAGATGGCGTCGTAGAGGCGACTCAGGATTGCAGCTCTCAGTGAAGGTGCAGAGGGTGACTCCTAGCCGCATTCTCAGATGTTCCTTTTATGCCCACAGAGCGTTGAAAGTCCCAGGTGTGGGAGAGACACGGGACGCAAGCGCACCCGGCTAACACAGCCGGCTCCCCGGCCGGTGCCGCGGCGGGACCCAGCGCAGAACTCACTGGTCTGGGTTCCCTGTTAAACCGGCAATCTGAGATTTGGAAGGGCAGATTGGCATGTTCATCTGATTGAACGGGACTTGGACAATGAGCCAGGCCAGGAGTTTCCTAGGAAGCGTGATCTGAGCCGGGGTAGTGGGCAGATCGCACGGATCCCAGTGCCCTATCGGCAGGCTACTGGGGCGCCAGTGAGAGAGTCGACCTTTCAGCTTGGGGAGAGGAAGAGAGAGAGAGAGAGGACGGACTCTGAGGCAGGGAGCTGGGTGATCGGGCTCGGCGGGTCCCACGCTCACGGGGACAAGCAGGGCGGCGACTGGAGGTGCTTGGGGCTGAGAGTTTTGCTGCCGGCATCTAGGATGGTGCAGCCCAGTGAGGGAGGGGCGTCCACCATTGCTGACGCAGTCCACCCCCACAGAAGTACCGCCCAGGACTGACGCAGCCCGCCATTGCCGAGGCAACCTGCCATAACAGAGAGTCTCCGCCAGGAGCCGGGAGCACTCCACAGCAGAAGGGAGCCCAGCAGCAACAGGGCGGACCCGCGCTAGCAGGTCAGAGCCCCTGCAGGCAAATAGTGAATAGACTGCCGCCTAGTGGGGCAGGACAGTGCAACAGATACTCATAAAGAAAGCCCCAACTCCCTGAGACAGAGCATCTAAGAGGGGGGGAAAAAAAGGGTGGTGTTTTATGAGTTCTATTGCAGCAGACATAAACAACCTCCCAACAACCCTGAATGAACAACGGAGCTCACAGCTCAGCACTGGAGCTCCTATAAAGCACAGACTATCTCCTCAAGCAGCTCCCTGACCCCTGTATGTCCAAGGAGTCACCCCAGAAAAGGACTAATCAGACTGACATTTGGCTGGCATTATTCTGGAACAAGGACAGCAGAAGAAGAAACTGGTATCATCCCTCACTGTTCCGCAGCTGCTGCAGGTATACCCCAGACAAGCAGGGCCTGGAGTGGACCTCAGCACTCATACAGCAGAGGGGATAGACCATTAGAGGGAAAACTAAGTAACAGAAATACTTCATCATCAACAATCTCAGTGTCCACACAGAGACCCAATTGAAAAATCAGCAACTACTAAGACGACAGGTGGATAAATCCATAAAGATGGGAAGAAACCAGCGCAAAAAGGAGGAAAGCACCTGAAACCAAAACACCTCACCTCCAAAAAAGGACCAAAACTCCTCACCAGCAAGGGAACAAAGCTGGACGGAGAATGAATGTGATGAAATGATGGAATCAGACTTCAGAAAGTGGATAATGAGAAACTTCAGTGAGCTAAAGGAACATGTACTAAACCAGTGCAAAGAAACTAAGAACCTTGAAAAAAGATTTGAAAAAAGATTAGAGGAATTGATAAGAAGAAAGGACAACTTAGAGGGGAATATGAATGAATTGAAGGAGCTGAAAAACACAACATGAGAACTTCGCAAAGCATGCACAAGTTTCAACAGCCGAATTGACCAAGCAGAAGAAAGAATATCAGAAGTTGAAGATCAACTCAATGAAATAAAATGAGAAACCAAGATTAAAGCAAAAAGTTCAAAAAGGAATGAACAAAATCTCCAAGAAATGTGGGACTATGTGAAGAGACCCAACCTACGTTTGATAGGTGTAGCAGAATGTGACGAAGAGAATGAATCCAAGCTGGAAAACACTCTTCAGGATATTATCCAGGAAAATTTCCCCAACCTAGCAAGACAGGTCAATACTCAACTCCAGGAAATACACAGAACACCACAAAGATACTCCGCAAGAAGAGCAACCCCAAGGCACATAATCGTCAGATTCACCAGGGTTAAAATGAAGGAGAAAATACTAAGGGCAGCCAGAGAGAAAGGTCGGGTCACCCACAAAGGGAAGCCCATCAGACTCACAGCAGATCTCTCGGCAGAGACTCTACAAGCCAGAAGAGAGTGGGGGCCAATATTCAACATCCTTAAAGAAAAGAGCTTTCAACCCAGAATTTCATATCCAGCCAAACTGAGCTTTATAAGTGAAGGAAAAATAAAATCCTTCACGAACAAGCAAGTACTCAGAGATTTTGTCACCACTAGGCCTGCTTTACAAGAGCTCCTGAAAGAGGCACTACACATAGAAAGAAACAACCAGTTCCAGCCATCCTAAAAGCATACCAAATGCTAAAGACCATCAACAAAATAAAGAATGTACATGAACCAATGGGCAAAACAGCCAGCTAGCATCAAAATGGCAGTATCAAATTCACACATAACAATATTAACCCTGAATGTAAATGGGCTAAATGCACCAATCAAAAGACACAGACTGGCAAATTGGATAAAAAACCAAAACCCATCAGTGTGCTGTATCCAGGAAACCCACCTCACATGCAAAGATACACAAAGGCTCATAAAGGATGGAGGAAGATTTACCAAGCAAATGGAGAGCAAAAAAAAAGCAGGAGTTGCAATTCTCACCTCTGATAAAATAGACTTTAAAGCAACAAAGATCAAAAGGGACAAAGAAGGTCATTACATAATAGTAAAAGGATCGATACAACAAGAAGAGCTAACGATTCTAAATATATATGGACCCAATGTAGGAGCACCCAGATATATAAGGCAAGTTCTTAATGACTTACCAAGAGACTTAGAGTCCCACACAATAATAGTGGGAGACTTTAACACTCCACTGTCAATAGCAGACAGATCAACCAGACAGAAAATTAACAAGGATATCCAGGACTTGAACTCAGACCTGGAACAAGCAAACCTGATAGACATTTACAGAACTCTCCACCCCAAATCCACAGAATATACATTCTTCTCAGCACCACATCACACCTACTCCAAAATTCACCACATAATTGGAAGTAAAGCACTCCTCAGCAAATAAAAAACAACGGAAATCATAACAAACAGTCTCTCAGACCATAGTGCAATCAAGTTGGAACTCAGAATTCAGAAAATAACTCAGAACCGCACAGCTTCATGGAAACTGAACAACTGGCTCTTGAATGTTGATTGGATAAACAATGAAATGAAGGCAGAAATAAAGAAGTTCTTTGAAACCAACGAGAATGAAGACACAACTTACCAGAATCTCTGGGACACATTTAAAGCAGTCTGTAGAGAAAAATATATAGCAATAAGTGCCCACATGAGAAGAGTGGAGAGATCCAAAATTGACACCCTATCGTCAAAATTGAAAGAGCTGGAGGAGCAAGATCAAAAAAGCTCAAAACCTAGCCGAAGACAAGAAATAACTAAGATCAGAGCAGAACTGAAGGAGATAGAGACAAGAAAAACCCTTCAAAAAATCAATAAATCTAAGAACTGGTTTTTTGAAAAGATCAACAAAATAGACAGACCACTAGCCAGACTGATAAAAAAGCAAAGAGAGAACAACCAAATAGATGCAATAAAAAACGATAAAGGGGAAATCACCACAGATTCCACAGAAATTCAAACCATCATCAGAGAATACTACAAACAACTCTATGCACACAAACTAGTAAATCAGGAAGAAATGGATAAATTCCTGGACGCCTGTGTCCTCCCAAGCCTAAACCAGGAGGAAGCCGAAACTATGAATAGACCAATAACAAGGTCAGAAGTTGAGGCAGCAATTAAGAGCCTACCACACAAAAAAAGCCCAGGTGCAGATGGGTTCACAGCTGAATTCTACCAGACACACAAAGAGGATCTGGTACCATTCCTTCTGAAACTATTCCAAATAATCCAAAAAGAGGGAACCCTTCCCAAATCATTTTATGAGACCAACATCATCCTGATACCAAAACCTGGCAGAGACTCAACAAGAAAAGAAAACTTCAGGCCAATATCCATGATGAACATAGATGCAAAAATCTTCAATAAAATACTGGCAAACCGATTGCAACAGCACATTAAAAAACTTATCCATCATGATCAAGTAGGATTCATCCCGGGGATGCAAGGCTGTTTCAACATACGCAAGTCTATAAATGTAATTCACCACATAAACAGAAGCAAAAACAAAAACCACATGATTATCTCAATTGACGCAGAGAAGGCATTTGACAAAATTCAACAGCCCTTTATGCTGAGAACCCTCAATAAACTTGGTATTGATGGAACATATCTCAAAGTAATAAAAGCTATTTACGACAAACCAACAGCCAATATCATACTGAATGGGCAAAAACTGGAAGCATTCCCTTTGAAATCCGGCACTAGACAAGGATGCCCTCTCTCACCACTTCTACTCAACATAGTACTGGAAGTTTTAGCCAGAGCAATCAGGCAAGAAAAAGAAATAAAGGGTATTCAAATAGGAAAGGTGGAAGCCAAATTGTCTCTATTTGCAGACGACATGATAGTATACCTAGAAGACCCCATCACGTCAGCCCAAAAGCTCCTGCAACTGATAAGCAACTTCAGCAAAGTCTCAGGATATAAAATCAATGTGCAAAAATCACAAGCATTCCTATACACCAATAACAGACTTAAAGAGAACCAAATTAAGAACGAACTGCCATTGACAATTGCTACAAAGAAAATAAAATACCTAGGAATACAACTCACAAGGAATGTAAGGAACCTCTTTAAGGAAAACTACAAACAACTGCAAAACGAAATAAGAGAGGACACAAACAGATGGAGAAACATTCCATGTTCATGGTTAGGAAGAATCAATATTGTGAAAATGGCTATACTGCCCAAAGTAATTTACACAATCAATGCTATCCCCATCAAACTACCATTGAATTTCTTCACAGAACTGGAAAAAACCACCATGAACTTCATATGGAACCAAAAAAGAGCCCGCATAGCCAAGTCAATTCTAAGCAAAAAGAACACAGCAGGAGGCATCACGCTTCCAGACTTCAAACTATACTACAAGGCTACAGTAATCAAAACAGCATGGTACTGGTACCAAAATAGAGATACAGACCAATGGAACAGAACAGAAGCATCGGAGGCAACACAACATATCTACAACCATATTATCTTTGATAAACCAGACAAAAACAGGCAATGGGGAAAGGATTCCCTATTTAATAAATGATGTTGGGAAAACTGGCTAGCCATGTGCAGAAAGCAGAAACTGGACCCCTTTCTGACACCTTACACTAAAATTAACTCCAGATGGATTAAAGACTTAAACGTAAGACCTGACACCATAAAAACCATAGAAGAAAATCTAGGCAAAACCGTTCAGGACATAGGAGTAGGCAAGGACTTCATGAACAAAACACCAAAAGCATTGGCAACAAAAGCCAAAATAGACAAATGGGACCTAATCAAACTCCACAGCTTCTGCACGGCAAAAGAAACAGTCACTAGAGTGAATCGGCAACCATCAGAATGGGAAAAAAATCTTTGCAGTTTACACATCTGACAAAGGGCTGAAATCCAGAATTTACAAAGAACTCAAACAGATTTACAGAAAAAAAACAAACAAGCCCATTCAAAAATGAGCAAAGGATATGAACAGAAACTTTACAAAAGAAGACATACATGAGGCCAACAAACATATGAAAAAGTGCTCATCATCATTGGTCATTAGAGAGATGCAAATCAAAACCACATTGAGATATCATCTCACACCAGTTAGAATGGTGATCATTAAAAAATCTGGAGACAGCAGATGCTGGAGAGGATGTGGAGAAATAGGAACACTCTTACACTGTTGGTGGGAGTGTAAATTAGTTCAACCATTGTGGAAGACAGTGTGGCGATTCCTCAGGGACCTAGAAATAGAAATTCCATTTGACCCAGCAATCCCATTACTGGGTATCTATCCAAAAGACTATAAATTGTTCTACTATAAGGACACATGCACATTAATGTTCATTGCAGCACTGTTTACAATAGCAAAGACCTGGAACCAACCCAAATGCCCATCGATGATAGACTGGACTGGGAAAATGTGGCACATATACACCATGGAATATTATGCAGCAATCAAAAATGATGAGTTTGTGTCCTTTGTAAGGACATGGATGAATCTGGAGAACATCATTCTCAGCAAACTGACACAAGAACAGAAAAAGAAATACCGCATATACTCACTCATAGGTGGGTGAGAAAAATGAGAACACATGGACACAGAGGCGGTCTGCTATACACTGGGGACTGTTGGGGGAAATGGGGGAGGGACAGCGTGGGGGGTTGGGGGGGATAGCCGGGGGATGAATACCAAGTGTGGGTGAAGGGGAGGAAGGCAGCAAAACACACTGCCATTTGTGTACCTATGCAACTATCTTGCAGGTTCAGCACATGTACCCCAAAACCTATAATGCAATAAAAATTAAAATAAATAAATAAATAAATAAAATAAAATAAAATAAAAAAATAAAAACGGAAAGCTCCTCCTCAGTCAGTCAGAAATAGAGAAAAGTGGCAAAGTAGGCATTGGAAAACCACCTTTACACACATTCTATGTCTTCTGGTTCAAATTGATGAACTACAATTTTAGTTAGAGTTCTATTCCTTTTGTGACATTTGTAACCTTTGCAGCACTTATAACATTTGTAACATAGACATTAGAAAAGTAACCAATAATGCAGTGAGTAACAGAGGTCCACTGTGGTAAAGACAGTAGAAAAGAAACAACATAGAAAGAACATATCTTTTGATAGTTGGAACATACATCACCTGAACATACATTTTGATAGTCTGTGAATAATCAGATAAATTATTCCTTTTTCTTTGTTTGTATTTGTACTTCAAAACATCTTTGAATTTATTTAGAACTGTAATTAGCTATCATTTATAATACCTCATTGCTCTTTCGGACAGTCTTTTTCTGCTGGGAGTATGGCTTGAGAAGGATCGAGTTCCAATTCCCAAAATACTTAGTTATCAATGTTCTCAATATTATAAGTGTTATATTTTCCTAGAAGTACCTTTCCTATGGAGCCAGTAGTACACCAAATAGCAGTTTAATTTAAATAAAATACTATCTTGTTGCAAGCAAGATCTGAAACAGTTACAGTCTCATTATTTTTCCCTTCTCAACGGAAGCATCATTTTCCTATATAGCATATATTATTTTGGAAGGGGATTGAAGTTAGGGTCCATGATTTCAGGATTCCAAATGTTTTGGGGACAGTACTATTCTTCCTGAATGTCTTTAGTACTATTCTTCCTGAATGTCTTTACTACTTTACTATCTAGAATTGAAATTAGATGAAAAGTGTGTGTGTGTGTGTATATATATATGTGTGTGTGTATATGTATGTATATACTTATATTTATACACATATACATACATATACATATAAGTGAATACATACATAGTGAATACAAGTATTCACTATGGTCCATTGACTGTCTACTGGAAGAATATGGATATTGTTAAAAATAATCCCTATTCCTACTAGCAGTACTATGTTAAATGTCTGGTTGCTGTATATGCAGAGTGCTTAACCCTGGTAGTAATTTTTTAGGAAAAAGAGGTTCTATATTTTTTCCGTAAATATATACCTTGTTATTCTGCATCCAAAATGGTTGGTCATGTTTTAGAGGCACTCTGTTTCCATTTGAATTAGCATGGTCAGTAAACCTTGTTGAGTTTGGACACATGCTTTTTTCCATTGCTGAGTTTTGGCATAGTTCCTCATTACTTGAGCAGGTTGATTTACTGACTTAACAATAGCATCATTATCTTTCCATACAGCTTCCCAGCCCTTATTTTCCTTCTGAAAGAGTATTCCTTCTAATTTATTTGGATTAGTAAGCATTGACTCTTCTGGCCAATATATTTCATTATTAAATACATTTTCAACTTGTCCTAATCTCCTAAGTCCTGCCCCTATAGCACCTAATGCTGTTTTTACCTTAGTTGGCCAGTGCCGTCTTATCAAACATGTTTTGGTTGTTGGTAAGACATGTTTGATAAGACAGCAAACATGTTGTTGCCATTGGGCACTTATAGCAGAAGTGCAGTTTGGGTACAGTTTGACAACCCCAAAATGTTGGGTGTTCCAAGTTAAGGTGAGATGGATAGTAGTTACCTCTAGATATAGTTTAGTCTGGATATGCCAAAAGGCTTCTCACATTCTCTCTGGTTGGATCCTCAAATTATCCTTCAGTGATATCCTTGTTCATCAAGTAATCCCCATTGTATGAATCCCAGTTTCATTAGAATGCTTTGTAGACCTCCAGTTACAAAAATAAGGTCCTGACCCCTAGAACAGGAAATACTATGATGAGGCACACTAGCTGAAGCTGTCTTTCATTTGATCAGGGCCTTTGGATAATAACTGATCATCTGTATTCATAGTAATATAGTGATCTATTTTCAAAGTATTAAAAACTACCCAATCAGGCATGGAATTGGGAAGAATTTCCTGCAGGTGTTTTCTTAAATGGGGACATTGATAGTATCTACCTAAAAACAAGATGCTCTAGGAACATTGGGCTAATTACAAAAACTTGACATCGGGGTTTCAATGTCCTCTTGATATCGAAAAATAAAGGTTTACCCTACTTCCATATTAATTAGATTAGTGGTTTCCCAGTAAGAGGAATGGGAATCAAACAAAGGAGGAGGAATTATCAGACCTTCAGTCATCATAATAAGAAAATACAAAAACAAAAGGTATATGTAGAAAAAATTAATATGAGTACAGACCTGGTTCAGTATCTTGGAAAATGCTGTTTACTCAGATGTTATCTACTTTCCATCCTTGAAGGGCTCAGGAATCTTAGAGGTCTTTAATTGGATATCTGTGGTAGACTCAGAACGCTATTCAGGTGTTAGGGTTTTCTTTAAATGAGAAATGTGACACTAGGAGTCAACCCCATAAAGTTTAGTTGCACAATGAGTATAGCTCCACAGGTATGGTATGTCAATAATACTTGATAAGGCTCTTTCCAACAAAGTTCAGGTGAACCTTTCTGTTGATGTCTCTTCCAATAAACAAAGTCCTATGGCTAGTGATCATGATACTTAAGACCTTCGTCCCCTAGCAGTGTACTGTAAAAAGAGTTTTATCACTTTAGCTTTTTGGTTAACCTTGACAGAAATGGAGCATATCCCCTTTCAATAAGATTGTTTCCTTACTGAATGAGGATGGAGTAATCCTTCATCCAGTCTCATCCAGATTAACCTGTAATTATCTTGCAGGGGGATAATTGATGTTTTCCAAAATGAGTTGCTCTTAGGTCAAGCAAAACCAATGGAAGAGACTTGGGCCAAGTAATATAAAAACTTTTCATTAATTTTGACAGCTGGGTTTTTATTATTCTGGTGTTCATTCCACCAATGCAGAATACTGTGGATGGTTTACACATTTAAAAAAATTGGAAAATGGACCTGATTTTACAAACTAAGAGAAATCTCTCTCTCACAAAGTAAGTTCCCTATCACTATGTAATTCAGAAGGAATTTCCCAAGAGGGAATTACCTATTCCAATAAATACTTTCCTACTGCTTGTGCAGTGGCTGTTCTACAAGAAAATGTTTCAACCTAATGAGAAAACATGCACATCTTAACTAGTACATATTTATAACCTTGGTCTGGAGGTAATTAGATAAAGTCCATTTGCCAAATTTTAAAACCTCCAATGGGCAAAGAGAAATGCCCTTGAGATCTGTGAAGAGGCTCCCTGGATTCTGCTTTGAACAAATTGGACATTTTGCATAAATCTTATGACCTATGCCAGTGAGGGTTTCCTATAATATTGTTTTCCCCAGGCAATCATTTTCTTAGATCCCCAGTGAGTACGCTTATAGCATAGCACACTGAAATCCCATCAGCAAAATAGGTCTCTCATTGGGTCCATACCATAAATTACGTGTGAGGATGGGAGCTCTTTTTTTGGGGTGGGGTAGCAGCACTCCCCCTTGATCAGCCATATCTGCTTTATTCTCTCTAAAGCCTTTTCTTGAGTTTCATGGCACTCCTTTTTAATTGTTTCTTTTAAACATAGCTACTTTTATAGTTTCATCTGCTATTTGTGTTAAACAGCCTTTCTGGTTGCTGTATCAGCAAAATGATTTCCTTTACTCTCTGGGGAATCAAGTTTGGAATGTCTAGGAATTGTAATAACCACTTAAGTTTTTTGTAATTGGATGGCTTCCAGGAGGTCAGAAACCTGACAGCTATGTTTGATAGGTTGTCCAGAGGAGGTTAAATATTCTTCTTGCTTTCATAACATTACAAGGTCATGAGCTACACCAAAAGCATAATGTCTGTCAGGGTAATATTAGCCATTTGTTTTTTGGCCAGTTGACAAGCTTTGATAAGTGCTGTCAACTCAGCTAACTGTGCTGATTTTTGTTTAGGTAAGGGATTGTGCTCTATGATGTTTACAAGGGACACAATTGCATAATGGGCATAGCCTGCCCATTATTTTCCAAATCCATTCCTTATATATGACCCATCAATGAATCAGATAACATCAGCATTTTCCAGGAGTGTCTCTTGCAAATTCTGTCTGGACATCAAAAGCTGTTCTGTGAGAAAAATACAGTCATGAGGCATCTCATCAACTGTTTCAGGAGGCAAAATCAGCAGCAATTACAGGGAGAGATGGTAACATGGATCAGAGAGCAAGAATACTTCATAAGAAGCCAGTATGCTAACAGAAAAATGCTGAATATGATATGATTCCAGAGAGTTTCTATCGAATGAGATACATATGAAGTCACAGAGCCTCTATTACAATTTCCTGATTGGCCTTAAGGAGCTGAAGTGGCCCTCAGACAAGGGGGTAGCCCAGATGCTACACAGTCTAATTGCTGACTATCATAGTCAATAGATTATTATAAGACAATAGGACTATACCGTCCTCCATGTTTTTGGGTTAGAACACTCAGCATGCTGCCATGGCTCTCATGAACAAAAAGGAAAAACAGCAGCCCAATCATGGCCCCAAACAGGGGCTCTTGTAAGATTTTCTTTTATTTCTTGTATAACTTTGTCCTTCCAATGTCAATACATGGGCTTAAATTTATTTTCTTTCAATATTGTATATAACTGCTATACCATAGCCAGCTAACCCTAAAACTCCCTTAGCTGTCTAGTTTTTGGAGTGGGATATACAAGAATTCTAGTTACTTGATATGGATTTATGTGTAGTACCCCTTTAGAAATTAAATGTTGCAAATATGTTACTTGCATTAAGCAAAATTTGAGTTTTTCTTCAGATACCTCATGACTTCTCTTTGCTAATTGTTCCAGCAAGTACAGTGAATAGGTTTTACAATATTGCAGATTGGTGGAGCATAACGAGATCATCCATATATTGAAGTGGAGTGGAATTTCCTTCAAAATTTAGCTCAGCCTGGTCAGCCCTTAATATTTACAAAAGATAAATTGGATTTTTGGTATAACTTGAGGTATAACATTATAGGCATATTGAAAGCCATCTTAGGTCAAGGCAAACAAATATTTACTGACAGGGTCTATTGGTATGCTAAAGAAACACTTACATGACTCAATTACAGTGAAATATTTACTGCTTACAATATATTGGACAAAAGAGTGTGAGGGCTTGGAGCTACTGGATGGTGAGAAATCATTACATTGTTAATAACTCTCAAATCTTGTGCAAATCTCCATCCTTTCCTATTAGGTTTTGTTACTGGGAGCATAGGGTTATTACAAGACTGAAGCAAGAGATAATTAATCCTTTTTCAATGAAATCTTTGATTATTGGTTTTATTTCTATTATAGCTTCCTGTTTTGATTAATATTGTTTAATATTCAAAAGTAGCTTATTTGGATCCACCTGTATTTGTATTGGAGTGGCCACTAAAATTCCTTCTATATCAATAGATGATTGGAACCATAGGTATATGTATTAATAAATCATCAAGTTTTTTTCTGTTTTAATACTTGATGGTTGAATTTTAACTTTAATCGGATTCAAACTTTTGGATCTGTCATTTTTAGTCAATTCTCTTTCAGTCATTTCCAAAATCATTGTCCTTTTTGAGAAGAAAATATGATCATTATAAAGTTTCAGAAAATCTCTTCCTGTAAAATGTTTTGGTGTGGAAGGCACCAAAAGATGCCTTTAAAATTTAGCTCAGCCTGGTCAGCCCTTAATATTTACAAAAGATAAGTTGGACTTTTGATATAACTTGAGGCATAACATTCTAAGTATATAACCATCTCAGGTAAAGGCAAACAAATATTTGCTGACAACTAAATTTCCTAATTGTAAAGGCAAATATTTTGATTTATATACAGTCATTGGTTGATTAGATACCCTGATATTTGAATAATTTGATGACTCTGAGGAAGAAGACTCTTTAGAAAGGTGGGGCTTAGAATAGAAAGGTAGCTCTTGTGACAATTAATGCTTTAATTTGTTCTCTATTATATCTATTATATATAATAGATATATAATGTATATAAATATATATTATTTATTATATCTATTATATATATTATGCATCTAATATATCTAATTTATATATATAAATTATGTACATATTATATGTATCTCCACTTTTCCCAGATTATTACTTAAAATCCAAGGAAAACCCCTCTTTATTTCCTTAGAGCTTCCCATACCTTTTCTGTCTTTTATTTTTCTTCTTTTTGTTTCTGTGCCCATTTCAGCTATTTACAATCTTCTTTTAGATGTCCTGGATCCTTGCAATTATAACAGACAAATTTAGATGTTTCTGAGGTTCCCTTTGGAAAGGAAGGCATCTATTTTGATCTGGATGTCTGACCAGTGAGTTGTTGGAGTTGTAAATTTATGATTTTAGTGACCTTCTTATCCTTCTTTTGCTGTATAATTTTGGCCAATTTATCAGTTAGTTTCCCTAATTCTGAAGTGTGCACACGATCCCAATTTATTTGGTGCAATTTGATCACATTGGCCAATTGCTCATCCAATCTGTTAAGGAAAGTTGTATTTAATAAAGAATTATTCTGACAATTCCTTAGACTGTCTTCATTCATTCTCAGATATTGTTTGAAAACCTTTTCAATTTTTTTGAAGTAGTTTAGCACAGTTTCATTTGGTCTCTGTTTACACTGCTGGACTTCAGACTGATCAGCAAGCAATTGTAGAAAATATCTGGGGAATTACTTGTACTAAACAATTTACTAGTTTTTGGTCCTTCTCCCTGTCTTCAGCTGCCTGCTTATGAAAATTGCTTAGTGGATTTTTCCATTCAACCTTTGATAGCCATTCTTTAGCTTTTTCTTTTAGATACCATCATATGAATTAACTGGTATAAATTTCAATAGTCAGGTTCATAACTTCTGGTGGTTAGATTGAATTTCTTGCTGATACCTATAGGATCATGGGTAGGATCAGGACACTCCTTAGCAATATCTCTGAATTCTGCCTTAGTTCAGGAAATAGAAGTTATTGAAGTTTCCCCACTTGGATTAATTTTCTTCCTAAACAGTGTTGCTAAAATCTCTGCAGGTGGTGGAGGAGGGAGTGAAGAAAAGTCTGGACAAAGCAGTTCTGAAAGCAAGCAGAGGGGAAGGAGTGGCAGTGAGAGAAGGTGAAGCAGTAGAAACTTTAATAGTTTTTTCAGTTGAGAAATGGTTTCCAAGATATTGTGTTTCACTTTCTGTATAGAAACAATTTTGTGATTTTCTTTTTGTAAGTTTCTAAATGCCATTTGAAATTCTATCCCATTCTTTCTGCTTAATTCTTGAGCCTGCTTTTTGTAATTATGGCCACGGGTAAAGCAGTTTCGGGATCTCAGATGAGCCCCATTTTTGCCAAGTTAAATTAATTTCATTTTTAATGATGTTAGTCTAAGGAGTCAAAATTTACAAGACGAAGCATTATAATTCTTAGTCACAAATTCAGCTGGCGTCCCATGAGGTGGTTCTCCTTATACTTCCAGTTAGATGTTTTATTTCTTATGTTTCCCCTCTTCCCTTCTTTGTCTGCACCAAGCTAAGGATGTGTTTAGAGTTAAAGGTGTATTGCTACAAGGTCCACTCCTTAGGCTGTCAACCCCAAGTAAGTTACCCTCATATGTCTCAAGGAAAGCTCAGCTCTGCAGGAGGCAGTGCAGTACTCCAAATGCTAGGGGACCACCCCTTTGTGAGTATTTCCCAGAGGACCTTAAGTATTTTACCTGTTTTTTGTTTGTTTGTTTGTTTTTGGCTTATGAGGGAACCCTATGGGACTCCCATCAGGAGAGATCCCCTTCCAACACCTCCAAGAGATTCTTAGTTACCTCACAATATCTGAGATTTGGGCTGGAGGGAGCAAGTGTCTCTTAACTTTGGAGCAATTTTATTGCAATTGCTCTCAGATGGAATATAAAAGGATTGGTACATACAAAAGAGGTTTGAAAAGAGAAACATTCAGCTGATCAAAGAAACCACTGTTCTAACTGCAACAATGCTTGGGTGACTTGACTTTTCTTTCTTTTTTTCCTAGCAATTTAGAACAAAGGGATAACAACCCTAGGGATAACTTAGCAAACACATGATTTTCTACTTCTCTTAGGGGTCCTAAAACAGTTCAGGATAGAGCAAATTTAGATCTCTAGCAAAAGAGAGGGAGGTCTAAATTCCAGGTAACCCACTATGGAAACCCAATAGTTTCCTAGAGTTGGTTCAAACATATGCTTTTGCACTGGTACCAAGCACCGAGTTTGAATTTCTTAAGATGAGTTCTGTGTGTCCCTGTATCTTGCTGGAATTGTGCCGACTATGCCATCTGTCAACCTAAAGGTTAAATAAAAGGCATTATACTTTAAAGAAATTTCAGTTAACTTTATTCTGATCCAAGTTTGAATACTAATGACCTGGGAAACACAGACTCATCACAAACTGAGAATGTGTCCTTAAGTGTGCTACACAAAATACAGTATTTATACATTCTCTTCCATAGGAAATGAGATAAGGGAGTAGTGAAGGTGACATTCTTACAATTTTGATTTGTGAGCCCAGATGACCAGGGCCAGACATATGCTGTCTCTACCATTACTGATTAAACAAATATAAGTTTGATTACCTTATCAGCTTATGGAGTTCGCAGTACACTGAAGTTTATACCCTGAAATAAACAATAGTGAATGAAAAGCACAGCACAAAAGGGAACAGCTTGTAGCTTGTAAAAGCACGAGCAAAAGCTGTAATGGGAGGCCCAAAGTTAGACCGTCTGAGAGCGCCCCATTAACCTTGGCACATCAGCAGTGTGGTTGCAGGGCGGAAAGTACTACCTTGGTCCCATGAACTCCTTTCCAACATGGGATCTGCACAGGGGTCTTGTAAAGAGTGCTTGTGTAAGCATCCTGGAAATGTTGGTGACCTTTGCTCACAAGATCCGGGAGGGTCTTTGCAGATGGGAGCTGGCAAGCAGGAAGGCCTTGCAGGCGGAGATAGTGGAACACCTCCTTCTCTGCCCATGTTCTCAGAATATGGGGTAATCTCAGTTGCCCTATGTCCACAGTGCTTGGGAGATAAAAGGCCCTTGATGCATTGTATGTGGTCAGACTTGGTAGTGCCCTACTGCCCTGCCCACTGTGTTCCAGTGCAGCTGCATATTGATAATGATCAGTGGTTTCGTGTACTAGATTAGCTTTTCTTAGAAGAATTACCTGTTCCATTGTTTTCTAATGATACATACTTCTCCCGCTGGCTATCTTGTCCCACAGTAGTTTCAAGGCCTCCCCCAATAGTTTCAAGCCCCCCTCCCAAAACCTCCCCCTTGCTTTCCACCCCTCAATTAACCAGTGTGTGCACCTAACAAAAAGCTGTGGAAACCAGAACTCGGGGCCAACGTGGTCCTCGCACTTCACGTTGGTGCCCTGGACCCACACTTTAATTCTATTTCTGTGTCTTTGTCTTTATTTCTTTTCTTAATCCCTCATCACCACCAGGGCTCATGGCACCCATGAACAGCATTGGGGCTGGTACCCAACATGATTAATGCTCATTTACGTTATACCTAAGATAAAGCAAATATGTGGTTACTATATGAAGGGCAAAATGTTAATGAGCATATAGATTTCTTAGGTCCTGAAAAGTGATGACTTTTTATATCTTGCCTTTGTTTTTTACAACTAGACAAAGTTGTAATCACTAAACATAAATGAAATATTTGACAGAATCTAGCCCTGAGGAGGAGAGTTCAGCTTTGCTTTATAGGCCTAGTTTTTATTATGCATGTGGCCAACCAGAAGCCATCTTGGCCCACTTTTAGAACTTTATTTCAATTTTTCTTTTTCTGATAGTTGCAAATAAATAAAAAGTACTGGCACACAACATAAACGAATATAAGAATTCATGGACAATTACATCCCTTTTGCAATTCCTTCCTAAACCATTCATCACATTAGCAGTTTCCGTCAAAGCCAAATGACTTCCTATGGTGAGTAAAGCAGGTTTGAAATATTTAACTAAGTATATCAGAACAGGGTTTTATAATTTCAGTGTTAGCTCATTGTGATTTTCCTGAATAAATAAGTAAATAAGTGATTGATAGGAGATAAATTAAAATAGTTCCTGTTTAAACTTTAATGATGCTTTTTTAGTTCATTTTCCCTGTTGTCTAAGGCTTTCTTTTCTGTTTCTTTTTTTTTTTTTTTTTTTTTTTTTTGTACTTTAAGTTCTGGGATACATGTGCCCAACATGCAGGTTTGTTACATAGTTATACATGTACCATGGTGGTTTGCTGCATCCATCACCCCGTCGTCTACATTAGGTATTTCTCCTAATGCTATCCCTCTTCTAACTTCCCACCCCCTGACAGTCCCAGATGTGTGATGCTCTCCTCCCTGTGTCCATGTGTTCCCATTGTTCATCTCCCACTTATGAGTGAGAATATGTGGTATTTGGTTTTCTGTTCCTGTGTTAGTTTGCTGAGAATGATGGGTTCCAGCTTCATCCACGTCCCTGCAAAGGACATGAACTCATCTGTTTTTATGGCCGCATAATATTCTGTGGTGTATATGTGCCATATTTTCTTTATCCAGTCAATCATTGATGAGCATTTGGGTTGGGTTCAAGTGTTTGCTGTTGTGAATAGTGCTGCAATAAACATACATGTGCGTGTGTCTTTATAATAGAATGATTTATAATCCTTTTGGTATATACCCTGTAATGGGATTGCAGGGTCAAATGGTATTTCTGGTTCTACACCCTTGAGGAATTGCCACTGTCATCACAATGTTTGAACTAATTAGTTCGGCCATTTTTACAATTAGTTCACAATGGTTGAACTAATTTACACTCACACCAACAGTATAAAAGCATTCCTATTTCTCCACATCCTCTCCAGCATTTGTTGTCTCCTGATTTTTTAATGATTGCCATTCTAACTGGCATGAGATGGTATCTCTTTGTGGTTTTGATTTGCATTTCTCTTATGATAAGTGATGATGAGCTTTTTTAAATATATTTGTTGGCAGCATAAATGTCTTCTTTTGAAAAGTGTCTGTTCATATTCTTTGTCCACTTTTTGATGGAGTTGTTTTTTTCTTATAAATTTGTTTATGTTCCTTGTAGATTCTGGATATTAGCCATTTGTCAGATGAATAGTTTGCAAAAATTCTCTCCCATTCTGTAGGTTGCCTGTTCACTCTTAGGATACTTTCTTTTGCTCTGCAGAAGTTGTGTAGTTTAATTGGATCCAACTTTTAAATTTTGGCTTTTGTTGCCATTGTTTTTGGTGTTTTAGTCATGAAGTCTTTGCCCATGCCTATGTCCCGAATGGTGTTGCATAGGTTTTCTTCCAGGGTTTTTATGGTTTTAGGTCTCATGTTTGAGTCTTGAGTTAATCCATCTTGAGTTAATTTTTGTATAAGGTATAAGGAAGGGGTCCAGTTTCAGTTTTCTGCATATGACTAGCCAGTTTTCCCAACACCATTTATTAAATAGGGAATCCTGTCTCCATTGCTTCTTTTTGTCAGGTTTATCAAAGATCAGGTAGTTGTAGATGTGTAGCATTATTTCTGAGGCCTCTGTTCTGTTCCATTGGTCTATATGTCTGTTTTGGTACCAGTACCATGCTGTTTTGATTACTGTAGCCTTGTAGTATAGTTTGAAGTCAGGTAGCATGATGCCTCCAGCTTTGTTCTTTTTGCTTAGGATTGTCTTGGCTGTGTGGGCTCTTTTTTGGTTCCATATGAAATTTAAAGTATTTTTTTTCTAATTCTGTGAAGAAAGTCAATTGTAGTTTGATGGGGATAGCATTGACTCTATAAATTGCTTTGGGCAGTATGGCCATTTTTATAATACTGATACTTCCTATCTTGTTCCACAATTTCGAAATCATCTTAAACACTTCAGTTTACACTGAAACACTTCGGTTTAAACTTTCAGTTTAAACTGAAAGTGCTTCAGTTTTTAGTATTTTGAATATTACTCTTTCATATTAATTACAGATTATATTTATACTTATTTCTGAAAAAATTGCTATTTTTTTAAATTTTGTACTATAAAGTTAAAATTTACATAATAGTTATGAATCAGTTGATTAGCATATGTATGCAAGAAGTAGTACTTTTATACTTTCTTTAAATTGACTACTCCAAGCCTCTGTTCTGCTTGACTGGTTCGATATTCACTCTCAATTGTTACTCGGCCAGCCCTTACCCCAAGGTTTACAGAGGTCTTGGGTGCTGTATGTGGAAGACAAGTCTTGGTCATTTTTTGAAGATTTATTTGCCAAAGTTAATGATGCACCATGGAGACAGTTCTATGCCTTTCTCTGAAGATGATTTTGAGGGGTCCAAATTAAAAGAGGAAAGGGTAGTATACTGGGAAGCAGGCAGTTTCACATAAACAAAAGGGGCAAGGAAAAAAATGGGGTTAATCTGCATTTTACATAAAATAACATAGACAAATGGGGTAGGGGAACAACCAGATATGCATTTGTATCTGGCGAGCCAGGGTGACTGCATCTGTAAAGATAAAGCTATCAATTTTGCATTGCCATGGTGAAGTTTTAACAGCTCATCAGGAATTTCCTTGTGGGCAAAACATGGGGGAGGCAGGTAGCTTTTCATCGTTTAGTCATCTTATTTAGGAACCAAAAGGTGGAGGCCAGTTTGAGTAACCCAGTTTCCAGCTTGACTTTTCCTTTTGGCTAAATGAGTTTGGGGCCCCTAAATTCAATTTTCTTTCACAGAGCTAAGACATCAACAAAGCATTAAAGAGGTACCTCAGGGTATTGGGTCAATTGTCACATCTATATGGCCTCTTCTGGTTTGACATGCCTCTTATGGGCCACAGTTAGGCCCAAGGAAGGTTTTTAAGCCTCTGCTAGGCTGTGGGTCCAGTCTCCTAAGGCACAGCGCTTAGCCATTTCTTTTGAGATACTGTCATTTCCTGGGAGTGCTACTCTAACAGAGGATATGTATCTAAATGACTTCTGTTACCTTCTTGTCTGAGGAGACATCTCTCTCCACAATCCCAAAATTTTGTTCCTCCCTTATGGCATTCACTGTCATCTCTTCAATGAGCTTAGCTTTTTATTTTTGTCTTATTAAGTCAGTGACATAAGGCAACTTCAGCTTTCTACCTTGAAGTTCACGCATGAATGGAAGAAAATCTTCATTTATCCACCTACCTGTGTCTCTGTGTATCTATATGGTTATCCATATAGAAATGAAATTCTACCTTTATCTTCTGCCAGAACTCTTTTGTGGATAAATTAAGAACTTAATTATCAACACAAAACATTAAAAATTACACACACACACACACACACACTCCTCAGAGTGGAGAAGTACAAACCATTAGGAGAGTAGTTACTAAACAAAATATGCAAAGCCTTCACACTCTAGAGACTGTAATGATATCCCATCACCTGTGTGTTTCTACTTCTCTTTTTTTTTTTTTTTGCCAATCATTGAGAGCTTGTAAGGTTGCTGAGGTTGGTTGGCCTTGAACTCTTGGCCTCGCCTTCGCAAGCGCCACGACATCCGGCCGGAGCCACTTTGGGCCCCTCTCTACTTCTCTTTTAAAAACCAAACATTTTTATTTCTTTTAACTATTTCCAAAAGGAACATTGCATTACATTGCCTTACTTTTCGCCTCACACTACTCTGTAAGTTTCCAAATGATGTTTTTTTAAGTAAGTGTGGGACCTCAAAGTCAGTGAGAGAATCCAGTTTCCAACATATTTTGCACCAAAGGTTTGCTACAGTTAAGATTTATAATATTTATGTGTGTGTGTATATATATAGATGTAAATGTGTATGTGTGTATATATATATTGTGTGTGTGTATGTGTGTGTGTGTGTGTGTGTGTGTGTGTATATATATATATATATATATATATATATATATATATATAGAGAGAGAGAGAGAGAGAGAGAGAGAAAGTTTAACTTTATAATAGAAACCAAAACAAACTGCTTTTTTCTACAACAGTAGATATAAATATACTCAAACCTTATGTCCAGCAATCTGGATAGTCCCTATGAGTTTGGATTTTATTTTATTGGCAATAAGGTTGTCTTAAAGGGTCTGAAATTAAAGGGTCTGAAAGGCTGGTAGAAGAGGGAAATGATGAGATTCATGTTTGGGAATTATGTAAAAGATGAGACTAGAAGATCAACCTAAGGGAAAAATGGAGAGAACATTAATATACAGAGTTTCTTTGGGCCAGATTTGAGGACTGCAACCCAAGAGACAGATTCTAGTTGCCCTGAATATGTGCTCCAATTAGCAGCAGTTACACGTGGGTTTTTAAAGAAGAGGCAATTCCTAAGTTGTTTACCAGTAACTTACATTACAATAACATAAGCTGTCGATTAGCTATACCTGTTTGTTTTGTGCCACAAATTCCAAGAACGTGAAGATAATGTGTGAGGCAGCGCTAGTCAGACTGCTCTGAGTTACTTTTCTTTTCTCAAGAGAAAGAGAGGTCAGAAGGAGACCGGTAGATAAGCAGTTATTGTATTAATCTAGGACAGAGATAATGGCATCCTGAACCTGGGAGAATGACAAAGGGATAGAAAGCAGACTTGATTAACAGTGCTCCTTTGAAGATGAGGATCAATAGTACCTAGTGACCAATAGTGGCTCCCCAGTGATTTGATGCTGCCTGAGCCTGTGAACAACCTGAAGTCAGGGGAGACCTAACAATGACCATGAAAGGAGGATTTAGACAGAGCCTTGGTCTCATGACTGTGAAGCTGCCAAATACACCCTACATTGTCTAGTTTTGAACTTTTAGATTCTTTTATTTTTTTATTTTTGTACATCAGAGAGAAATATGCTTCTATCCTGTTTGAGCTCTTATTTTTATTTCTGTTATATGTCACTAAACCTAATTCAAATACAGTATTTTCTCTTATAATCTTATTTTTACTGAGGTAAAATTTGCTTATAATGAAATGTACAAACGTTCATTACAATTCAATAAAGGTACTGGTTATTTATAACTAAGTGGCTGAAAAGAATTTTTTTTTTTTTTAAATCAGCTCCTACGGAGTTGACTGTCTTGGCTGGGTGATTATCATTTGGGGTATCCCCTTAAACCACAGATGTGGTTTGATGTCAGCTTAGTCTTCAGTCATCTGAAGGTTTATGGCTGTCTCACATGCCTGGCAGTTTCTCCTTGCTGTCACTTGGAAACCCAGCTGGGCATTTGGTTAGAACTATAAACCTGATTCTCTATACATGGCTCTCCATGTGACATTGGCTTCTCATAGCATGGTGGCTGGATTCTGCATGTCTCAAGAGACCCAGGAGCAAACTATAAGGTTTTTTTTAGTGGTCTGGCCTCTTAAGTCCTAGAATGTCACTTCTGCCATATTCTGTTAGTCAACTAAGTCACTAATTAAGCCCAGATTCACAAGGATTGGGATTAGACTCTATCTGTTTATGGGGGAGTGGCAAGGTCACATTGCACAAAACATACAGTATGGGAGATATTGCTGTGGTCATCTTTAGAAATTTAATCCATTACAGTGAGTTTTGATACATACATCCACCCATGTTACCACCCCTAATATAAAACATTTCCATCATGCCACCTTCTGTTCAGTCCTTACACCTTCCAGTCTCCCAAAGACCATCACCATGCAGTAGTTTTATCTGTGCTTGAACTTTGCATATATGAAATCATATCATATGTATACTCTTGTGTTTGGCTTTTTTCACTCAATATAATATTTTTGAGATATATGCATGTCGTTGCATGTAGCAGTAATTTGTTCTTTGTTATTACTGAGAATAATCCTATTATATAAACATACCACAAATTGTTAATCCATTTCCCACTAATAGATGGTTGAATTGTTTCTAGCTTGGGACTATTGTGAATAACACTACTATAGGCATTCTTCTACAAATATTTTTATAACAATGTTTCATTTCTTTGGGAATGAAATTTCTGGGTCAGGGTATAGGTATACAATGAACTTACAAAGGCACAAATAGATTTCCTACGTTGTTATAGCTTATTTTCACTTCAATCAGCAACATATTAGAGTTTTATTGATCTATATTCCTCAAAATTTGGTATTGTCAGTTTTTTTAATGTTAGCCATTCTAGTTAGTTTGAAACAGTATTTCATTATGCTTTTAATTTGAATTTTCTGAAGACTAATGATTTTGATCATATTGGCTTTGTTGATCCTTCTCAGATTTTATTCTGTATGTTACTGATATCTGCTCTTAAAATTTCTCTTAACTTCCACTTTTTTGGGATCTATTTTGCTGCTATTTTTCTTATTTCTAATGTTTGGTAATTAATTTTTAGGTTTCCCTTGCTGTTAGATGAGTGTTTATGTAACATTTCCTCTGAAGTGCCATTTTCTTGCACATCATGTTTTTATATGTAGTATTTTACTGTCATTGAATTCTAAATATTTTTAAAATTTCATTGTTACTTCCTTTTTTGAGCCATAGGTGACTTAGAATTGTTATTTTTTATTTCCCGATATATGTAGGGTTAATTTATCCTTTTGTTATAATTTTCAAACTTAATTGTGTTTTCATGTCAGGGAATATAATCTACTTATGTAGATTACCTACATTTTGCAATTTGTTAAAACATACTTTCTAAGCTAGAATGTGACCAAGTTTTAGAAATTGTTGATCTCCTGGTGCTTGCCACCAGCTGTGTGCTTGCACTGACTGTACAGAAAAAGAGACAGGGTAAACACACCCCACATATGCCTCAGACTAGGCCCTGTGCCTGGTCTATATTGTGAATGGGGGGACATAGAAAAAAAAAAGAGAGAGAAATTGTTTTTGTATATTTGGGAAAGATGTATATTCTGTAATAAATAAATATAGAATTCTCTACATGTCCATTTGGTCAAGCATAGAAATTATATTGCTTCTATAGCTTTGTTAAATTTTTCTTGTTTGTTGTTGCATACTTATCAGTAGTTAAGAAAGAATAACTCAAACTCCCATATACTAATTTATTCTCGCAGAATCTGGCTGACTAACCTCTTTCTCTAACCTGTTTAAAATAGCTTTTTATTTCTCCAAGGGCTTAGCTCAAGGTTTTCTTTATTTTCTTTTAATCTATAATAAAAATAAAATAATTAAATCTTGGATTTTACGTTTCCTTCTTTAGTCCTTCAAAGTTGCTTTTCGAGACAGGAGCCAAAGCCATCTTTACTGGCACTAAAACCCATATCACTAATTTTTCTATATTAATTGTTTATCCAGAAATCTCTTTTTAATGGGATATAATCTATTTTTTTGTATGTTCAGATTCTTCGGAGATTTTTATGTAAATATTCAAGAAATAAACAGGGTATCTTTTTTTTCCCACATATTCATATTCTTTATTCTTTTAATATTATTCTTGACTGCAACTGCCTATTACATTTTGAATAGTAGTAATGGTGTGGATACCCGTGTATTGTTTCTGGCTTTTAAGATAAAGTTTCCAAAGTTTTCTCATTAATTATCATGTTTGTTTAATTATTCTTAGATATATTTTATTAAAGTAAGGAAAACTGTTCTCAGATTGCAAAGTTTTTTTTTTGTTGTTTTTAGAATCATAAATGGAAACTGAATTTAAAGGAATTATTCTTTGGCATATATCGAAATATTTTCTACTTTTTTGCTTGAAATACATCAATACATTAAAGTTATGGTTTACAAAAATAGATTTTATAGTATTAAATCATCTTTGCTCTTCTGAGACTAACCCATCTCCATTATAATGAATTATTTTTTATTGAAATCCCTAGGTATGGTTTTCTTATGTTTTGTTTAGAAATTTTTGCACCTAGGTTAATAGGGAATATTTCCCAATAAGTACCCATTCCCATACTGCCCCAGAGTCTAAAACCTTGGATGGCTCAAAATTTCATGTATTTTTGTATAGGATATAATAAGATTGTTGAAACTCTAAAAAGGCATAGTAATAGTAAAATTACCAAAAGCCTTAGGAAGATATTCTGGAAAGAAAGAATGAGCATAATAAAAACAGACAATGATAAAATAATTTAAACAATTTTATTAACAATTTTAAAAGTAGTTTTTGTTTAAGTGTGCTGGTTATTCTTTATTATATCATATATTGTTTTTCTTGGTTGTTTAAACATCTAAGAGAATCACATGTACTCTCTCTCTCTATATATATAAATATATGTGTGTGTGTGTGTGTGTACGTTACAAAGCCACAACATATATGTGTGCATATATATCTTTGTAATTTGTAATTTAATGCTGAAAAATTGTTAAATCTATATAATTATGAATCAGTACTTTTAATATTTTATTATAAAAGGCCAAGCATGCACAAAGGTTAATAAATCCCCATTTACTTTCAACCTAGATTTTACAGTTATTAAACTCACACACTTTGATGTAATAATTTTGTAATTTTTTCATGTTTAAAGTATTTATTGCTTAATGCATTTATATAATTAATTAAAAGAGTATTACACCAGAAAAATCACATAATAAGTAAGAAGTATTCCCCTCCACTTGGATAGTAAGGACCTGTTAACAAGAAATATGAATATAATCCTTGTTTGTAGACTAGGTAACTGAGGCACCTGCAGTTTAAGTAATCCGCACAATGAAACAGACATAGTCTGTTCTGGAGCCAATATTAATGTAAGCTGCTAATTCCTGCATTGCACACTTACCCTACACACTTATACTACACAGGGGTCTGAGAGGGAGAAAAGCCAAAGGTCCTAGGAGTGTAATAATGAACAAAAAAGAAGACACTTATTTCCAGAAGGGATGATTGGCAAGGTTAGATACTATGGAGGGATCAGGTAAGATCAGTATTGAAAAGCTCTTAGTGAATTTGTCCACTTGGAGATTATTGTCAGTCTTGGAGAGTTCATTTCAAAGCCGAGGTCATAGCAGAAACTATATTCCAGATATTACATTTTTTGTAGTAAAATAAAGTTAAGAGTAAATATCATTTAATGTAAAAACCATATCTGATATAATGGAAATTTAAAATCAAGCCATTTTTTGCCACTTCAGATAAATATTCAAGGTAAATCTTTGAACTCTATTTAAATATCAGAATTTACCCTGGGAAGTGGTAGAGAAAATCTGGCAGCTACTATAGACTGTCTTCCACAGTGGAATGCTTTATAAGCCAAGAATATTAGAGCAAGCAGAGAGCTGGGTCCTAGAAATAGTTGGCATCTAAAATAATTTTTTTTTAACCTTTCCTTTCATTAGATTTTGCTTATTTTAAAAGGAGAGCAATTCAATCATTTAGATCATTTTTATTCACTTAAGGTATTATTTCCATTTCTGTTGACAAATTCAATGAGTACCCTGTGTTTGGGAACAACAGAAAATAAAAGGATATTTTAATCTTAAGGATAATTTTAACTTATGTAAAGCTAAGTTTTACTTTGACTTTATCTTTTTCAGATTCAGGAAAACTATAGCTCTTGTTGACAGTGATATAAAAATGAAGTAATTCAATTTAACAAGTTAAGTTTAGTCTCTTTACATTTAATTGTGATTTTCCTGCAAAGTAAAAAAATAAATGTGTCTTATACTTAATAGCAGAAGAAATTAAAAATTTTAGCTGCCTAATTTTAATCTTTTATTTCTGTTATAAAATGGTCTGGGGGTTACTAAAGACTATGAAATATCATGAAATATGCTACTGTTGGCTTCTTTTTGTACAATTCATAAGTCAACATGCTGTATGCATGTAAATGTCCTGAGAAAGAATAAAATGATATGAATAATTTTTTTTTCAGAAAAAAGGGAGAGAAGTAGAGGAAGAAAGAGGAAGAAAAAGAGGGAGAGAGAACAGGAATATTGCTTTATTCTAAAAATGGGTATTAATAATGGCCAATCAATATTTTGTGTATTTAAAGTGGAGAATGTATATTTTGTGTATTTAAAGTGGAGAGCTCTATAAATACTTATTAAGTTTACTTGTTCCGGATCTGAGTTCAAGTTCCGGATATCCTTATTAATTTTCTGTCTCATTGAGTCTAAATCTCTTTATGGGTCTTATGTATCTGGGTGTTAGGATCCTTAGCTCCTATTATTGCATTGATCCTTTTACCACCGTATCTTTGTTGCTTTGAAATCTGTTTTATCAAATGCGTGAATTGCAACTCCTGCTTTTGTTTATTTATTTATTTTTTCTCTCCATTTGGTTGGTAAATCTTTCTCCAACCCTTTGTTTTGAGTCTTTGTGTATCTTTGGATATAAAATGGATCTGGATGTAGTATACCATTAGGTTTTGGCTGTATCTTTTGATTGGGGGATTTCGTGGATTTAAATTTAGGGTTACTGCCATTTGATGTTAACTGGCTATTTTATCCATTCATTGATGTAAATTCTTCTTTATGTTGATGCTCTTTATTTTTTGGTATATTTTTAGAAAGGCTAATACTGGTTGTTCCTTTCTGTGTGTAATGCTTCTTTCAGAAGTTTTTGTAAAGCAGGCCTGGTGGTAATAAAATCTCTGAGAACTTGCTTGTTCATAAAAGATTTTATTTTTCCTTCAATTGTGAAGCTTAGTTTGGCAGGATATGAAATTCTGGGCTGAAAGTTCCGTTCTTTAAGGATGTTAAATATCGGCCCCCACTCTATTCTGGCTTGTAGGGTTTCTGCTGAGAGATCTGCTGTAAGTCTAATAGGCTTCCCTTTGTGGGTAACCTGACCTTTCTCTCTGGCTGCCCTTAGTATTTTCTCCTTCATTTCAATCCTGGTGAATCTAACGATTATGTACCTTGGGGTTGCTCTTTTTGAGGAATGTCTTTATGGTGTTCTCTGTATTACCTGGGGTTGAATAGTGTCCTGCTTTGCTAGATTGGGAAAATTTTCCTGGATAATATCCTGAAGAGTAGCTTGGATTCATTCTCTCCATCACATTCAGGTACACCTATCAAATGTAGATTAGGTCTTTTCACATAGTCCCATATTTCTTGGAGACTTTGCTCATTCCTTTTTATCTTTTTTTTCTCTATTCTTGTCTTCTCGTTTTATTTCATTAAGTTGGTCTTCGACTTCTGATATCCTTTCTTCTGCTTGATCAATTCGGCTATTCAAACTTGTGCGTAATTCACAAGTTCTCGTGTTGTATTTTTCAACTCTGTTAGTTCATTTATATTCCTCTCTATATTCTAAAGAATATAGCATTTTTAGCATTTTGTCAAACCTTTTTTCAAAGTTCTTAGTTTCTTTACATTGGGTTAGAACAAGTTCTTTCAACTCCCAAAAGTTTCTTATCATCCACTTTCTGAAGCGTACTTCAGATAATGGAACACAGTCCTATTCCATCAACGCTTGTTCCGTTGCTGATGAGGAATTGCAATCCCCTGTAGAGGGAGAGGGATTCTGATTTTGGGTATTTTTGGCCTTTTTAGGCTGGTTTTTTCCCTTTATTATGAATTTATCCATCTGTTGTCTTTACAATTAATGCCTTTCTAATTAGGTTTCTGAGTGGACATCCAATTTATTGATTCCCAGTGCTGGAATCCGAGCAACCCACTGAGCCGGCCAAAACAGCAGCGATAAGACTGATGGTGCTCTTCTGCCTGTAAATCTCAGGTCTGGCTTCCTTCTTGAGTCCGTAACAAGCAGCTCTGCCTTCCCAGAGCTCCAAATACTGCTCAGTAGGGGAACCAGTCTCGTTTACTCTGCACAAAGAGCTGCCGCGGCGAGGCGACGGCAAAACCGCTGTGCTGGCCGCAAGGGTCGCGCTGGCGACCCGTGGGGCTCCTCCACTGGAAATCTTCTGGTCCGTGAGCAACGAAAATTCGTCTGAAAGTTTGGCGCCCTCTCGTTTTTCTGGGCTTTCACTGGGAGCTACAATCCCGAGCTGTTAGCGATCAGCCATCTTGGATCTCTAATTCAAGATATGAATAATTTCTGCAACAGATTTTAGCAAATAGTGTTTTAGAAGCTGAATGTTCAAGAATCTCTTTTTAGTAAATAGCCTTTTAGAAGCTGAGTGTTTCAACTCCATTACTGATTAGTATTTGTGACCAAGTTCTATTATTCAACTCCACTTAAACTTGTAACTGTAACTTGTTTTTGCTATCTCTCCTGGCAAATGGTTCTCAAGCATTTATATATTCCATTCTACTTCTAAGTCTCTTTGAGAATTTAAGTCAAACAATGAATAACACAACTCCCCCACTTTTTTGGACAAAGATAGATATTTAATCTTTCTCTCACATTTAACTGTTAAATGACTATCATTTACTGACACCCTACAATACGGAAAATATTTTATCTTATTTAATCCTCAGGCAACTCTGCTTAGATATTATCATTTCTGTTTTACAGATGAGAAACCTGAAACTTGAACAAGTAGGGAGTGCTTATTAGGGAGGAGGGATGCAGAAGCCAAGTACCTAGCATTCCTGCCCACCTTCCTGCTGCCCTGCTCCTCTGAGAAGCAATTGCCATAGAAAATGCAGATGTTTTCTATGAGCTATTTACATTCCTCCCTGGTCCTCAGTCCTTTCAGGTATCACTGGGAGTCTCACCCCTTGGGCAAATTTCTAGTCTTTCATGGATATCAACACTGCCTGAGAAATTGTCATATGCAAGAGGTTTTCAACCAATGAGCCAGTGAAGAACTACCTCCCCTGGCTTTTCTGGCTTTTAAGAATGTTCCATTTTCCTCCTCCTCAACCTCTCTGCTGAAGCTCTTAGGAAGTCGAGAATGGTTTTGGCAGAATCATGGTGTTGGAATGTCGTCGAGTATAGTTTGAAACAATCACCATTTTGCTTTGCCTTTGACCTTCTCTTTTCCCTCTCTCTTTATCCCTTTTCTTCCTTTCTCTTTGCAGATTCTTCTCTCCCTCTACCCATAGCCCCTTTTCCTTTCTCTGTTAAGGAAAATCAGATTCGTTGGGTTAATTTCAAAGCTCCTTAGGTGATTTTACTTTCTTTTTCCCTTCTTCCCTAACTCCTGTGACCATCTGAACCCCCTTCCTCAAATATGAAAAATATGTTAATGCCAGTGCAGTTATTTTAACACAGATTTTCTGATTCTAATTACTTTCCTTTTTTTTTTTTCAAAAAAGACAAAAGACATATCTAGCATGCTTATCCTATGATAAATGTTTAAATTTTAAGGTAGCTTCTTTATAGAGATGGTTTTCTGCACTAGAATATGGTTTTACTGTATGATAGAAAAATGTTTATGCTAGAGTAAGGGATTGTACTTGACAAAAGATAAAGAACAAAATGAAAGAAGACAAAAAAAAGATTCTACTTCCTACATCTCTGCAAACCTTATATTTTTTCATGTTTATATCAAAGCTCTGATTTTTGTTATACAATTACTTTAAGCTACTCAGGTTGCATTTTTGTTGTGCACTGTTTTTGAGACAGAGTTGCCTAGGCTGGAATGTAGTGGCACATCGGCTCACCACAGCCTTTGCCATTCAGGTTCAAGCAATTCTCGTGCCTCAGACTCCTAAGTAGCTGGGATTACAGGCATGTGCCATCGTGCCAGACTAATTTTTGTATTTTTAGCAGGGACAGAGTTTCACCATTTTGGCCAGGCTGGTCTCGAACTCCCTACTTCAGATGATCCACCTGCCTTGGTCTCCCAAAGTGCTGGGATTATAGGTGTGAGCCACTGTACCCAGCCTCAGGGTACATAGTAGGTCTGGAGTTAGGATGTAAGGAATCAGCTGCCATGCAGATTACTTTTTAACGATGTTTTTCCAACTTGCTATAAAGTACCAATTTTAAAACTTCCAAATTGTCATGGAAAAATTACAATGAAAGATAATTACCATAAAATGAAAAATAAAAAAGATATCCAAAAACCAAATGTAAATATTAGAATCAACAGATATAAAATTGCTTTTGATAAATACAGTCAAGACAAATATAACACAGGAAAAGAAAACAATTCCAAAATTATACATATTAAGTGAAAATACATGTAGCAGGGAGATAAATATTATGCTCATAACTTTTTGTCATTTCTCAATTATAACAAAACAAAGATATTAAGGAAACAGTAATTTCATATATTAAAAATCTATATGCAGATAAAAAATCTAGATGACCTGGAGTATGGTAATGACTTTTTAGATAAGACACCAAAGATATGATCTATGAAAAAAAGTAATTGATAAGCAATTTGAAGTTGATTAAATTTCAAACTTCTGCTCTGTTAAAGACAATCCCAATAAAATGAGAAGACAGGCACAGACTGGGAGGAATCATTTACAAAAGATTCATCCAAGAAAAGATGTTATTCAAAATATACAAAGAACTCTTACAGACTCAAAAAGAAGTGGACAAACAATATGATTAAAAAGTGGATCAAAATGGATCAAAAGGCAGGGCGCGGTGGCTCACAACTGTAATCCCAGCACTTTGGAAGGCCAAGGTGGGTGGATCATGAGGTCAAGAGATCGAGATCATCCTGGCCAACATGGTGAAACCCTGTCTCTACTAAAAATATAAAAATCAGCTAAACAGTGTTTCATTCCAACTATATGACATTCTGGAAAAGGCAAAATTCTAAACAGTAAAAAAGACTATTTGCCAGGCCTGGTTGGGGGCAGGGGTGGTGGGGCTGATAAATAGGGAGAGTACAGAGGATTTTTAAGGCATCGCAAATACTCTGTACAGTACTATAATGGATACGTGGCATTATACATTTGTACAAACCCATAGAATGTACAGCACCAAGAGTGAATCCCAATGTAAACTATGGGCTTTGGGTAATCATGATATGTTGATATAGGTTCATCAATTATATCACATGTACCATTCTGGTCCAGATGTTGATAATAGGACAGATATGGGAGTAGGAGGTATATGGGAAATTTCTGTGCTTTCCTCTCCAATTTTTCTTAGAACTTAAAACTACTCTAAAAAATATAAATATATTTTTTATTTTAAAAGTCAGGCCAGGTGTGGTGGCTTATGCCTGTAATCCCAACACTTTAGGAGGCCAAGGCAGGCAAATCACCAGAGGTCAGGAGTTCAAGATCGTTTTAGCCAACACAGTGAAACTCTCTAAAAATACAAAAATTAGCTGGGAGTGGTGGTGGGTGCCTGTAGTCTCAGTTACTCGGGAGGCCGAGGCTGGAGAATCACTTGAACCTGGGAGGCAGAGGCTGCAGTGAGCCAAGACTATGCCATTGCACTCAAGCCCTGGTGACAGAGGGAGATTCTGTCTCTAAATAAATAAATTAATTAATTAATAAAGTCTTTAAACAAACAAGCAAACAACCCATGTGCACACATGGAACACACATTAGGTATATAAATATCAACATTTTTAATATGACCAGTGATCTTTCTGATGCTTCTTAATTTTGTCATATTTGAGTTGAATTTCGGTAGTATTCTTTGCATGAACTAATGTATCTCTCCACTGTTTCTGTGTTTTGTTTCAATAATATTCAGAGTAGAAAAATGAGTCTTACCTAGGTATGATGATGAGAATCAAAGGAGAATTTTTAAAAAAATTTCATCATTTAAGAATGTTAATTTTTTTGTCTAACATAAAGTTATGGTGTATTTTCAAAATTTAATGTTAACTTTTTACCAGCAGCCAGTTCCAATAAGTTCTCCTATTAAATTTTACCCAAACTTAAATTACATTTTAAAGAAAGAAATGGATTCTGGATTCATGAACTCCTTATGTGTGAATCTTCTTTAGAAAATAAATTTAAACATTCTATCAAATAGTACAATGCTTAGAGATAACTTTTTACAGACTGCAATGTAAAGATTATCACCCACTTCAATGATAATTGCTAAATTATGGGATATCTTGTTTTAGTTTTCTATTGCTACCAAAATAAATTACAACAACTTAAAGGTTTAAAATAACATGAATTTACTATCTCACAATTCTTTAGGTCATAAATCTAGGCAGATTCAGCTGGGTTCTCTGCTCAGCACAGTGGCTCATATCTGTAATCCCAGCACTTTGGGAGTTTGAGGTGGGCAGATCACTTGAGGTCAGGAGGTGGAGACCAGCCTGACCAACATAATGAAACCCCCACTTTACTAAAAATATAAAAACTAGCCAGGCATGGTGGTGAGCACCTGTAATCCCAGCTACTCAGGAGGCTGAGGCAGAGAATTACTTGAACCCGTGAGGCAGAGGTCGCACTGAGCTGAGGTCATGGCAGTGTACTCCATCCAGCCTGGGTGATAGAGCAAGACTCCATCTAAAATATATATGTGTATTTATATAAAATATAAACGTATATTTATATTTATCATATCTATATAATAAAAATGCAAGCTTTTCTAGTTTTATGCTATTCAGAGATAATTATACTTGTAAATAATGGGGCCAATGCAACAGTTCTATGTTTATATCACTAACATGTCCAAATTGCACATGTGGTAAAGCAATTGCCAAAGTTTGCAATGTCTGTGTATTTACCAAGTTGCAATAAATGTCAGCCAGTGCTAAGTACATTGCACTATGTTGTCGACCAGTGCTGAGTGCATGGCAAAGATTCATTGGAAATCTCTGATGCAGTCTGTGACTCTTGTCAATTAACTATATTCTATTAGTCTTAGCAACAAAAAATGCTGTTGGCTATAGCCAACAGAAGAAGCAATTAAAACTTTTCAGGTTCTTGTAATACTTTCAAAATGTTTTAGTTTGAACTTTTTTATGCTTTACATAAATGGCATTTAAAAGGTGATATTTATTGCTTCATTAGACACACATATTCAGAAATAACATACTTGGTTTTAGCACTTCACAAAATCAAACTACATATACACACACACACATATATATACACACACACACATATATACACACACACGTATATATGTATAAAAGACTAGTAGAAATTCTTGGTTTTTTATTTCTTTGGAATAATATCATTATTTGCTTCATTACTTTTTTCACGTTCATGCAAGTTAAACAATTTTACCTTCATAATTTTATATGATTCACTGTTAAACACTTGTCAAATATACATTTATTATTTCATTATTACTACATTGTTAATACAAATTAACTCCTTTGCACATTCCTGCTTCTTGATTATTGTTTTTTCTTAACCAAGAAAGGTCCATTAAAGTTTATTTTGCCATCAGTAAATTAGAATAAAAATATGATGAATTTTTACTTTGCTAGTTTAGCTAATTACATAAAAAGTGGGTTAAAAAAACAGATGATATAAATTACAACAACTGCAAAATAACATATTACAAATTAAATGCTTACACTTTCTCAGATTTTTCATGGTTTGTGTTGGTGTTGGAAAATGAATCTTAAAATAACACACCATGCAATGTGGCCCTATTTTCATGCAAAAATAATAATAATTATTATTATAAATTCTTTTGTTGATATCTCCAAGCTTTGGGCTCTACTGGGAATTTGATATCTTTAGAAAATCTAAATGGGAAGAATATCTTTAGAAAAGAACTAATATTTTTCTGAAAGTTGATGATATTTTCAGATTCTATATTTGTATTTTTTGGGAGTAGGGAGGGTTATTTTGAAACTTATTGTTTATTTACTTTACTGAGGATTTAATTCCGACATCTCTATCAGAAATATTTCTGGAGGTATTTTTTTTTTAATTTGAAGTTATTTAGTTCTTGTTCCCATTACTCTTTGTCAAAAGCAATCCTAGGTAATAAAATATATTAGGGGGCACAAATTGTTTCTCTTATATATCACAACACTATTCAAATAGTGATTTACAAACTTGTATTGGTTAAACACTTTTACCAGTACTGCTAAGATAAGCCAGAAATTGAGAGTAAGCATTTAGAAACTTAGATTTTTGAGGTTTTTAACCCCATCCAACTGGAGAAGTTTCTTTAACAGGGCATAGTGGAACTTGCATGTTGAGCAGAAAGTGCAAATATCTACCACTATTGCCAGCTGATGTGGGCAATTTTTGGACAGTAAGTTCAGTGATTAAAAGATAATGTTTAAAACAATTAAACTTCTTGAAACTAAAAAAAAAAAAAAAAAAAAAAAAGACTAACTATAGCCAACTCTGTGAAAGATCTCAGGAAACAGCCAAAAGCTTCGGGTCAATTTGCCTAATATAACAAACACAAAAACCAGTTTTAGCCTTTAGTTTCTTTTTTTCTCCCTTGATGGCTTATAGTTTTTTCTTTTACATCTGTTTGGCATGAAATGCTTTAAACTAATTTATCTAAGGGTATGTCTAACTCAAACTTATATTTCTAGATATTTCTGATATATGCTGTTTAGTGGATAGTAGGCTTTTTAAAAAATATATACTTTAAGTTTTGTGATACACATGCAGAATGTGCAGGTTTGTTACATAGGTATACACATGCCACAGTGGCTTGCTGTACCCATCATCTCATCATCTACATTAGTTATTTCTTTTAATGGTATGCCTCCCCTAATCCCCCACCCCTCAACAGGCCATGATGTGTGATGTTCCCCTCCCTGTGTCCATGTGTTCTCGTTGATGACTGGAGTGAAGCATGCAAGGAGAGTGAGATTGGAATTTCTATCCTGCAGGCTCTCTCTTAGAGGGCAACCTCAGATTGGCTGAATTTCTTGCTTAAAAGCCAAAACTTTTTATTAAACACAATGCCTCAATAGCTATTCTGTCTTGATCTATCTTCCTCTTCAGTCCTAAGAGTGATAATAGTTTATTTCATTCTTGTCAGTCCCTGAGAACAGAAACATCTTGTTTTATATGTCTTTGGAAAGAATACCTTGATTCAGGTACCCTATTTGAGTGTGCTCTGCATTTCCTGCCAAAACTCTGACTGATCTAATGATCAATTTTAGTATTTAGCTATTTTAAAAATGAAAGGCAAAATACTGCAATGTAGATATGACTACTCTTTCATTACTTCATTTTGCAGACTAAAACTCCACTAAACACAAATAGGATGTTTTAGTTTTGGTCATACACTCATAGAATATACTCAGATATGGATAAAAAGAAAAAGAATTTGGGCATAGGACAAGCAGAGAAAGCACTGTCTAAATGACAAAAAGACAGGAGATGTGAAAAGGAATTTATGAGAATCTTTAAAGAACAGAAAACAGTAACATGATCACAAGTGATTATATAAAATTTCCTATATACTAGGCAATTTATATTCCTATATAAGCAATTTACATATATTGAACTATTTATTTCTCACAAGAATTCTATGAGGAAATACTCTTCTCATACAGTTGAGGAAACTGAGGCACAGAGAGCTTAGTCTGGTTGTATAGCCTATCCTCTTAGCTACCATGCCATGCTGCTCTTTCAATGGTTTTGCTGATAAAAGTGCTAAAGCATAATAAAGACTAGATATATGGATAGATACATTTATAATTGTAACTTTTATACTTATTTCCACAATATCCTTATAGCTTACTTATATATTTAAATTCTTCCTCAATGTTCTTAAACCTAACTTTAGTTCTAGCTACTTTTCCAAAAATAATAAATTTGCATACACTGTATTGTTTGATACTGAGTACATTTGTATGCTAACATACATTTAATATTCCTTTTAGAATTTGTGATCTGTGAATATGCCTGTTAATAAATCATCTATGATAAATACATATGGAGGCATATCTTCCCCTTATGATGAAGAACGCTGGAAATTAAATTTTCAACATTTAAGTGGAGAAAGGAGTCATAAATCAAGGTAAGCTAGAAAAAAAATTATAGGACCCATATGTATTGTAGAGAATTTAGAAAGTATAGAAAATTGTGAAAAATAAAAATTCACCCATAGTTTTCTAACCAAAGATTAAAATTTTAAAGTTTACTGAATTTTTTTAAATAGCCTTGCTTATTATGATTATATGCTTTCTAAAATTTTGAATTCTATGCTTTTTGTTTGAAATAATGATCTATACTCATGGTTACTTAATTTGCCATAAAAATGCATAAATTACATGAGAAAATATTTGATAACTCCTGTATCATGAAGAATTTTATTTATTTCTAAGACCTTTGGTATTTCAAATTTCACCAAAATAGAATGTTTTTCTATATTTCATATTGTTTCCTTGGGATAAAGTTTCTACAATGAGTGCAAGAGTAATTTAAAGGAACTTTCACAAAGACTTTACAGTCACAAATAATGTTCATTTTCTAGTTGTTTTCTGTGGTATCTTTGTCTCAATACCATAGTGACCCATATTATAAAAAATGTGGGAGAAGAAGTTGTCCATCTACAGTCCTACAGAGAAGAAAATAAAATTCAATGTATTATTAAAACATTGAACAGTTTTGCTATTATTCATATAAACATATGGAATATGTTTAATAATATGCTGAAGAAATAAGCAAAACTGGTCAGTGCATCTACATGGTCAAGGATGCTAGAAATAAAAAGCAAGAAGACCTGAATATATAAATCATGACTAGATAATTCTGTTACTAATGGGATGTAGGTAAACAGAAGGAAAATAATTTGTATAAAAATTTTCAGAGTAGTTTTAATTACATTTCAGAATTGAAAATAGCAAATGCTTTATAATAGAATGACTAATTCAATTAAATGTTTCTGAATAGTAGAATACAATAGAAATGTTTATAAGAAAAAAATTGAAACAAATTATGTAGACAATGATTAAACTGATTATATCAAATGTGTATTATGGATACCACAATTCACAAAGAATGGAGTATAATCTTTCATGTCATTTTCAATCTACCAGATAGTTATAGATACAATGCTAAAAAGGAGGTTAGATTCTTCATTTAAACAAATTTCAAAAGCCCTGAATCTAACAAAGGGCAATTGCTTTCTTTGCTCCAAAAATTCTCAGCTTTTTTGTTTGTTTCCTTATTTATTTATTTACTTATTTTTTTTTTAGAGACAAGGATACCCAGGCTGGAGTTCAGTGGTGTGATTATAGCTTACTATAACCTTGAACTCCTGGGTTCAGGTGATCCTCCTGCCTCAGCCTTCTGAGTAGCTGGCACCCCAGGCATGTGCCATTATGCCTGGTTAATTAAAAAAAAATTGTGTGTGTGGAGATAGGGTCTTGCTTTTATGTCCAGGCTGATGCTGAATCTTGGCCTCAAGTGATTGGCCCTCCTTTTCCTCCCAAAGTGTTGGAATTACAGGCATGAGCCTCTGTGCCTGGCTCAGTTTTAAAATATGCTCATGTGTAGTATAAATCTGCATTACAGGGGCTAATACAGTTTGGCTCTATGTCCCTATTCAAGTATCATCTTGAATTGTAATCCCCATGTGCCAAATGAGGGACTTGGTAGGAGGTGATTGAATCATGGGGATGGATTTCCCCTTGCTGTTCTCATGATAGTGAGTGAGTTAGTTCTCTGAGATCTGGTTGTTTTATAAGTGTCTGGTACTTCCCCCTTCTCAGACTCTCCTGCCACCATGTAAGAGGTGCCTTGCTTCCGCTTCCACCTCTGCCATGATTGTAAATTTCCTGAGGCCTCCCCAGCCAGGTGGAACTGTGAGTCAGTTAAACCTCTTTTGTTTATAAATCACCCAGTCTCAAGTGCTATCTTTATAGCAGTTTGAGAACAAACTAATACAGAGGCAGAGCTGGCCTTGCCAGTACTACCTATATAGCTCTTTTCACCAGAATGAACTCATGGAACACATTTTAAGGAATATTAATTTATGTTCAATGTCCCTAATTTTTATTAGGAAAAATAACTTACTAGATGAAAATGTGTTGTTACTAGATCAATATTTCTTGATAATTAAAAAATTTTTTATGATTTTTAAATTTTTAAGAAATTGCTAAAAACTTAGAAAAGTATAGTGATATACACATATAGAATTTAAGATGTTGGCATATTGTTATGGGCTGAATGTGTGTGTCCCCCCAAAATTCATATGTTGAGGTCCGAACCTCAATGTGTGTTATGGCTACCGCAATTCATAAAGAATAGCATATAATATCTTATGTTATTCACAGCAAACCAGATAGTAACAGATATTATGCTAAAAAGAAATGGGTTAGGTTTTTCGTTTAAACAAATTTGAAAAGCCCTGGAGTTAACAAAGTGAAATTGTAACCCAAAGTGATGGTAGTAGGAAGTATGGCCTTTGGGAGGTAATTGGGCATCAATGAAGTCATGATGGTAGAGCTCTCATGATGAGATTAGTGTCCTTACAAGAAGAGGAAGAGCTCCCAGCACTTATTCTCACCTCTGTGTGAGGATGCAGCAAGAAGCCAGCTGTATGCAAGCCAAAAACAGAGCCCTCACCAATACCAGTCCATGTTGGCACCCTATCTTTGGATTTCGTAGCTTCTGGAACAAGGAGAAATAATATGTTTAAGTTACCCAGTTTATACTGTTTTGTTATAGAAGCCTCAGTACCCTGACATATTGTTATGTTTGTTTCAAATAATTTTCTTGTATAAAGAGTATTTCAAGAGTTACAGTTTCAGCTGTTTAAACACATGTGCTTTTAACTATAGTAATTGTGGTGTATATCATTCCAGCTTATTTTTCTACTTTAATATACATGAATATGAACATGTATTTTTCACATTTATTAATGTAATTCTACATAATACATTTATTTATGATGTGGCTTTTAAAAAAATCAATGCTATGTTTTAACTTTAATACATATTGATAATTATGTATTTTCTTTATTCATTTTAATTACTGAACATTCTAATACAATGTATTTTCTTTACTTACTTTATTGTTTTCCATATTTTTGACAATAAAATCAATGCCATAGTGAAAATCATTGCACATTTCTCCTTGGGTATCTGTGCAAGTATTTATTTTTTATTTTGATATTTTTATTTTTAGAGATAGGGTCAGACTCTGTCTTCCAGGCTGGAGTGCAGTGATGTAATCCTAGCTCACTACAGTCTTGAATTCTGGTCTCAAGAGATCCTCCTGCTTCAGCCTCTGGAGTAGATGGAATCACAGGAACATGTCACCATACCTGGATAATTTAAAAAAACATTTTCGTAGAGATGAATTTTGCTTTGTTGCTGAGGCTGCTTTCAAACTCCTGACCTCAAATGGCTTTCCAACCTTGGCCTCCGTAAGTGCTGGGGTTATAGACATGAGCCGTTGTGCCTGGCCAAGTATAATTTTTGATTTATTATTTTTCAAAATTTACTTGACGCTTTCTATGGGTCTCCAAAGTATCTCAATCTATATATGTATACACACACACACACACACACACACACACACACACACACACCCCTTATCTTTACAAACACCTAACAGATCAATTTGGGTAGACTTAACATTTTTATCATAACCATATTATAATTTAGAAACATATTATACTCTCCATATATTTAGTTATTTATAAAATTTTCTCAATATGGTTTTAGTGTTTTTTCCATATGGGTATCATCTTAGATTTCTTAATTTTTGCTCATATAATAGGTCAAAGGTGACACTTGTCTCGAAACTAATTTTTCAAGATCCCTAATAACTGTAAGGTTAAATATTTTTTTTATGTTTGTTGCTATTAGAGTTACTTATATGTGTTGTTTTATTAACATGTTGGTTTTACTAAATATTTATTATAAATTATCCCAAGGTATGACATATCCTTTAACTTTGTTTTTGTTAAGCCTTTAACTATATGGAAGTCTTAAAAATGGTACATTTATTATGTTTTTAAGATTTATTAAGGTTGTTGAGTTTAGCTCTATTATTTTTACTGCTTATTTATTCATTTCACTGGTGTATTTTATTGAAATATTGCAAATTATCCATTAATTCTGTTATTTTGGATATTTCAATTATTTTCAGTTTATGGTTATTATGAACAATGTTTCATACATTCCTGTATGGGTATCATGGCATACATCTTAATGCACAAATTATTGAGTGGAATTGCTGGGTCAGAGGATATGTATATAAAATTTAGTGACTAGAAATTATTAATTTTTATAAAGTCAAATATGTTAATATTTTATGATTAGCCTTTTATTTTTCTGTATTTTGGTTAAAAAGCCTTTCCCAACCACCAGATCATGTAGATGGTCTTGTATATTATTTTCTAAAAGCCTTATTTTCTCTTTCATGTCTATAATTTATGTGGAAATTTCTGTGAATAATATTAAGCACAAGTATGATTTTCTTTTTAAAATGTTCATACTCAATTCATCAGTACCACATATGGAAAAACATTATTGTATAACTCAAGCATTCATATGTAATTGATATGCTTATCTTCTCTGTATGCTGCTTCACTGGCCCATTTGTCTATTTCCACACCAACACCATACTGCCTTAATTACTATGGTTTAGTAATAACATTTAATAGTCAATATGATAAATTTCAATTTAAAATTATTGCCATTTGATGTATGCTGGTGAGGATGTAGAGAAAGGGGAATGCTCCTACAGTATTGGTGGGAATGTAACTTAGCATAGCCATTATGGAAAGCGTATGGAGGTTCCTCAGAAAGCCAAAATAGAATTGTCATTTGATAATCTCACTGTCAGATATATGTCCAAAAGAAGGGAAGTCAGCATATTAAAGAGATATCTGGGCCAGAGGTGGTGGCTTGCTGGGCACCTATTATCCCAACACTTTGGGAGGTCAAGGTGGGTAGATTTCTTGGCCCAGAAGTTTGAGACCAGCCTGGGTAACATGACGAAATCTGCCTCTACAAAAATTAGCCAGGCACGGTGGTGTGCATCTGTAGTCCAAGCTACCTGAAAAGCTGAGATGGGAGGTTTGATCCCTGGAGGCAGAGGTTGCAGTGAGCAAAGATTGCACCACTGCATTCCAGCCTGGGCCACAGAGCAAGACCATGCCTCACAAAAAAGAAACAATAAAAGAGATGTCTGTTCTCTCATATTCATTATAGCATTATACACAATAACTAAGATATAGAGTCAATCTAAGTGTCCATGCATGATAAATGGATAAAGAAAATGTGATATATATGACCAATGGAATATTATTAAACCATAAAAGAATAAAATCCTGTCACTTGCAACAACATAGGTAGAACTAGAAGACATTATGTTAAGTAAAGTAATTCAAGCACAGGAAACAAATGCTACTGTTGTCACTCATATGTGGATACTAAAATAAATTGATCTCATAAAGGTAAAGAGTAGAATGATGGTTTCCAGAAATTGGGAAGGGTAAAGGGTTGGGGAAGAAGAGAGGTTGGTTAATGGGGACAACATACAGTTAGATAGAAGGAATAAGAGCTAGTGTGTTAGAGCACAATAGGGTGACTATACTTAACAAAAGTTTATTGTCTATTTCAAAATTACTTAAAGAGTGGTATTGCAATCTTCCTAACACAAATAAATGATAAATGCTTGAGATTATGGATATTTCAATTACCCTGGCTTGATAATTAAATATCATATGCTTGCATCAAAATATCACAAGTATCCCATAAATATGTACAACTATGTTTCCACAGTCATTAAAAATAAAAATTAATAAAGCAAAAAGTAAATCTAAGCATGCTTGTTTTTGAAAAAGTATAACTTTTTTTAGTCAAACTTTATCTGGTATTCTACCTTGTGTGTTTTTTAATTTGCCTCCACTAGACTTTATTACCATTTTAAATAGTCAGTGTTTCTTTTTATTTCATTTCCTGTTTACCACTTTCATTGCTTTTTAGCTCTTCTTTCTTCTTAGGCCTTATTTCTGGACTTGTTTCTCATTTGCCTGCTGTAAGATTTTTTGAATTTTCCTTACTGAGATTTTTGTTGTTGACAACAAACAAATTTTGTTGTTTTTGTCAGTAGCAAAAATCTCAGGTTTTGTTTGTCGGAATATATCTTTTTTTCTTATTATTGAAAAATGTTTAAACCTAAACATAAAAATATATTTGCCAAATTATTACTTTTTTTTCCTCTAGAACATTGTTGGTATCACTTCACTGTCTTACAATTTCCATTATTGCTGTTGAGAAGTTAGCTGAAATTTTAATGTCATTTCTTTAAGATTATTTTGGCTTCCTTCCCTCAGACCTGGCAATTTTAAGTTTCTTATTGTCTTCTGTTTTCTTAAGTTTTACTATGATGTGTCAGAATATAATTTTAAAACTTGTCTTAGATTTGATGGAACTTTTTGAATTTGTGAATATATGTTTCTTTAATCATTCCTGAAAAATTATTGGGTATTATTTATATAGATATTGCCTTGACAACCCATTTTTTTCTTTCTCTTTTTCTCAGACTGTTGATTAAATGTGTATGAGATCATCTCATTAAGTCTGTTACATCTTTTACTCTTTCTTCCCCCTTTTCCAATTGTTTTCACTTTCTACTGCATTTTGAAAATTTTTTTCTAATCTGTGATTTGTCTTTCATGTGACTAATTTTCCCATTCTGATATCTGTCCATTGAATTACAAAATTGTATCTTAGATTTAGTTATTTATTTAGTTTTCTTCAAATCTGTTATGTAAACTTAACATTTCTGGTTCCCTGAAGATCTTTTTAAGCATGCGCTGGGATGAGCATGATAATTTTATAGTTTGTATCTGATTGTTTCAGTGACTGGAGTCTTAGTAAGTTTGTTGCTTCTGCTTATTCTAATTTCTCCCATATTTTTCCTTGTATCTTGTCATTACTCACTTTCTTTTGGATGGAAAATATTTCTGCATGTTTTTTGAAAGCTAGGAGAAATGCGTCCTCCTCCAGAGAATCTGCATTTTCTTCTCTGCCAGGCACCTGTAAATCTACCAGTGTGGGACAACGGAAACTTAATTCACTACCTGAGTTTTCTTGGCCAACAATCAGTTTGTCTAGAGTGTAAATCTGGGTTGGGACCAATATTCTCAGCAACAGTTCTTTTTTCTTTTCTATTCTCATTCTTTTTCTACTAGATACCAAGGTAGCCTTCTATGTGGCTTCCTGAGGTTAGGAAGAGGGGATCTTGCAAGACACTATATACTTTGTACAGATAATCCTAAAGGAAACTACACTACAATTATTATTATTATTATTAATATATCCATTGACACCTACTTTGGTCACTCAGACTTGACTACTTTCCCTAACACCTATATCTCTACTTGAACTAGCTGATTTACAGCGTTCTCTGGCAAAAATGTATATTGTGGGAAGAAAATAAGCATGTGTGTGGTTCTATGCCATTTTCTTATTTGAGGTATTGTTGCCCTTATGTTTCCGGTGAGCTCTTCCCAAAGAAGGGATGTCCTTGCTTTCATCAAACCTTTCTTTGTGGCTTCAGTGAAAGATTAACCTATTGTCAAAAAGAAATTCATATGCATGGTTGTAAGATGATTCTATTAGACTCATTTACTTTTACTTTCATTGGCTAATGGGAGAAAGACAAAGATAAACTTTGAAGCCAAAGAATGAAGGCAGTTTGTCCATCTTCGGTAAATACATCAGTTTGGGTACTGTTGCCTATGCCTACTAATTAACCCTCTTGAGATTAATAATTACATTACACAAGAGAGGATGTTACGCTTTAGAAGTTAAGTTGTTTCTTTTCTTTTTTCTTTTTTTTTTTTTTTTGGTTCAACTCAAATGAGTTTATTAGGAACTTTTGAAACACTGAGTTGAACAGAGGATGGGAACTAGGAAGATCATTTCAGCATAGATGGTTACTTTCCCTCTTGCCACAGGCTCTGCAGGAAATGTCAGTTATTGCTTTCTTTCTCTGCTATACTCAATCCTTTCCAAGGCAGTCAGAGAGCTCTCTCCCTTCCCATTGAGAGAGGATCTTCTCCAGTAGCTCTTGGACTGGGAAACGGCTTTAGTATTTGAAAATATAGACTCACAGAAGCTCTTCCTTCTCTTACCAGGTTCATCAGAAAACCAGCAGCAGGACCTTGGCTGTTTTCTTGATCTGAGATGGGAGGTGCCATCCCTGGTTTTGTCTGGAGGACAGTTTCTTTTCTGGGAGACATACTATCAAAAAAATCACTGCTGTCAAAAGTACATATTGTTCTTTTGGCTTTGTGGGAAGTGGAAGGAAGTGGAAGTGAAATCCACAAAGCCCTTCATTTTCCAAATCTTTCTGTAGCCTCATGCTACCTCACACTGTGGTTTCACTATTCCTCCTCTGAAAGGTTTGTTCAATGGTGTCAGACAAATATTTACATAGTTCAGAATTTTCTAAACTAATTTCTAAAGAGTTGCTCACACTGTAGGTGGGTGTGTAATTTCCATTTTTTCCAAATGTAAACTTTGACCATCAGAATAATACATGGAGCGTCTTCTCTGTTTCCTGTCTCTGCAACTCATAACGCTGCTACTTTCTATGGGTATTCTTCCCAAATCCTCACTTTGGCTTTTAGATTCTTTCATGTTTTCAATTAAGACATCTCCTAAACAATGACAGTCTTTTTGTGAGTTAGGCATTAAATGACTGCATTGCAGTTTTCCTTCTGCAGCTACTAAGAAGTCATCTTGTCTTTCACACTTTATATTTAGATCTGGTGAAATGTTAAAGATTTGACAAAGGTTTTCTGCATTTTGAACAGCAGCAGCAAATTCTTGACCCTGCCACAGGATCAGAGCAGGTTTGGGACTCTCTAATGCTGCGTGTTCTTCTGTTACAGAAGCACAAGAAACAGGACCCTCAGATCCAGATTTGGGTTCATTTTCACTTTCCGACTCATTTTTTGCTTTTTGATTATTTTATTGTCATCAATGTTCATCATATTTGTATTTGAGTCTTCATCAGAAGTAGCATTACCAAGCAATGAGGAACTTTTATATATGAGGAGAATTCAGACAAATTATATTTACCAAAGCCTTGATGCATATGCAAATCTGGCTCCTGAGGCAAAAGATCCTTTCTTTTCACTGGATTTTTAGGAGCCTTCACTTCTTCCAGTTTGCCATTTGATTTGAAATATCCTGAACCCAGTCTTTGGACGCTTGGAACTGAAGGTGTCATCTCAGAGAATTCAGGCAGCTTAGGAATAGGACTGAAGAGGGGCTTCTTAGAAGCAAAGTCTCTTCCCCAATATAAAAACTTCTGAACACTTTTCTTTCCCTTTCCTTTCTTCTTTCTGCAACTTTTAAAAACCTGATTCTTAGGAAGTGCTCTCTTTGTACACTTTGTTTCTCGAGAGTTCTTCCTATTAAGTTTTTTTTTTCTTTACAAGGCTGAGCTTCTGTATTTAGTAAGTTGCAAACACTCTCTTCTACAAAACTGACCAACTGATTTCTTCTGTTAGACAGTATTTTCTCATGGTTATTTGAAGAACTAAAGGTATCAGTGCCTGAATGAGTCTCAGGGATTGATGCCTTATTAGGAGAACTCAGAACAGCAGATGATACTTGAAGTGGTTCTATGTTTTCAAGATTCTCTCCTTTGTTGTCAAAATCTGGCTGAGGTAACGGCTCAGGAACCGGTGACTGCTCAAGCAGCGGGGAACTGAGACCACTGAAGTCATTTTTACAAACATGTTCCTCCTTTACACAATGGAGTATTTGCTGGCAAAGATTCATCATTTACTTCTGGGCTTAACTTCTCTCCAAAAGTAACTCTCTTCCTCTTCCTCATATTTAGGAAGGCCGGTGCTTCCAACTTTTCTTCATCTTCCGCTTCTCTATATTTGTAACAGTTTGCGAGATTTGAGATTATGCTTGGGTGAGTCCTATCATCTTCATCATCACAGAGGTTGTTACAGTGTTCCTATAAGCTCTCTGGACACATCTTAACAGGGTTTCTTCAGAACAGAGAGAAGTACAAAGATCTCAGGGGAGGGAAGGTCCTTCCTGCATATTGGAGTAGCTGGTTCCTTGACATCATGGACTGTGTTTGAGCTCACTTCTGCTGTGAACGTGTCAGGTGAAATGGCATCTCTTGATCCTTATGCAGTCAGCAATCTTGAGTGCATTTGAAATCTCTGTGAGCTCTGAAAGGGGAAAACTTTTCGACTAAAAGTCCAGACTGTGTTGAACCAGGTTTAGACGATTTCTCAGAAAGATCTGCAGAAGTTTCAACTGCACATCTTCTGTCTGTATCATCATTGAATATCTGGAGATCAATTGCTTTTCCTTCAGCATCCGTTAGATTCTCATCAAAGTCCCTCTGATAGGATATTCTCTGACGTTTGGAGCACAACACTGCAGGGAACCCAGACTGCTGGCATGCACTAAGACCTACCTTTCTGGTCAAGTCTGTCACCTCGGATACCCTTCTTGCCTGTGAGAATTCTGGATGGCCAGTCGTTTTCTCGTTTCCCCTTATGAAGTGAAAAGCTGATTGGAAGGCAGATATTTGTTCTCTTAAAGCGTTAAAATTTCGATACAGTGCAGGGCTGCCCTGGGAAGGAGAATCTTGTGCCAAAGGAGATTTCCTACCATTCTTTATATTTTGCTGCTGAGTGATGAAACAAATCAGATGGTTTGTTTCAGGAGAGCCTCGCACCCCAACTGCAGAACATCGTCTGAATTTTTTAAGGTAGGATGATGACTTTCCTGCAGAATTCCTAACAAAGCTTTTGGGTGTAATTCCCAATTGCTCTATGGTTACTGTGGAAAAGTTCAATGGCGATTTAAAAGTATCTAGTATGCAAGGATTAGGAGGTAATTTGGCATGCTTCTGAGGAGTTAATCTTCCCAGTTCCCAAAATGAAAGAGGCATTTCCTGCATTATTCATTGCAGACTTCTTGGTTCCAGGGGGCTTGTCTTTTGAATTGGCATCCATCTGGAGTCAGAAGTTTCATTGTTTCTAAGTGGGCTTCTTACAGACAACCTTGAAAAGATCATGACTGTTGGCTGGGCACGGTGGCTTACGCCTGTAATCCCAGCACTTTGGGAGGCTGAAGCTAGCAGATCACCAGAGGTCGGCAGTTTGATACCTGCCTGACCAACATGGAGAAACCCTGTCTCTACTAAAAATACAAAATTAGCCAAGCATGGTGGCTGCATGCCTGTAATCCCAGCTACTCGGGAGGCTGAGGCAGGAGAATCACTTGAACCCAGGAGAGAGAGGTTGCAGTAAGCCGAGATTGTGCCATTGCACTCCACCCTGGGCAACAAGAATGAAACTCTATCTGGAAAAAAAAATATCATGACTGTTACCAAATGCAGAATAGAATGTTTTCAAATATAAGAGCAATCATTTAGAAGAAGAAGTAGGCTTTTATTCTTGAAAATATTTTCAGCCTTCAATTTTCTTTTAAATGGCTCTCTCCTCAAAATTCAGTGAGTGTCAGCAGTCTTTTCTCTATTCTCTTTAGGGCTTTCTTTACTGATAACTACTAAGAAGGAGGGCTTGCATTTCCAAAGCTTAACACAATATTCCATTTGCTAAGATTGAAACAAAGGTAAAAGCTAAAGAAACACAAAGACAATAAAAGAACATATCAAATAACAGATATTTTTTGAAATGAAATGAGGATTGTATTTCTGGTTTCATACCATAAAACCTTTGTATATCTATAATATGATGGTGCTGTAATCAATCACATGGGTATCAGGATGACAGGATATTTCCAGTGTCTGACTTCAAAAGCTCAGACCCCAAATCAGTGAGTCAGAAACAACAAATTCAGTGGTGGTATTCATAGAATAAATTTCTGCAGATGTTCATATAACCTACTCTTTATTTATGCCCTTCTGATTAATAAATCTGTCCCTGAATTCCTCAAACATTCAAATGTAATATACACACCAAAAGGAGCCAGACCTTCCTTTCGTTCTGCTGGTACTTCTGGTCTTTAGAAGAAGCCATGTTAATTGTTAATTTGAAATTTCTATATAAATTCCATTTTTTTTTACCTTCTCATAGTACCAAACGTATCAAAAGAGTAGTCAATATTTAATATTTTCATTTCTTTTTTTAAACCCAGTATTGATTGGCACCCTAAAATCTGGATTCTGTTTTTCTCTAGAGAAACTGCTGTCTTAAAGATCTTCACCACTTTAAACATTTATTATTTCTTTGTGGTGATAACATTCAAAATCTTTTCTTCTGGTTGTCTTAAAATATTCAATACATTGTTATTTACTATAGTCACTCTACTCTGTAATAATAGAACACTAAAACGTATTCTTCTTAACTGTAACTTTGTTAAGTTACTTCTCCTGGTTTCACCTACTCTCCACCCTCCGAGGCTCTGGTAACAGCAATTCTACTCTCTAATTCTATGAAATAAACGTTTTAATATTCCACATATGAATGAGATCATGTGGTGTTTATCTTTCTGTGCTTTAACGTGGTGTTATTCAGTTTTAGGTTCATCTATGTTATTGCAAATAATAGGATTTCATTCTGTTTTACAGCTTTATAGTATTCTACTACACACACTCACATACATACAGTTATCTATCCATTCATCATTAGATGGGCGTATAGGTTGATTCTATATCTTGGCTACCGTGAATACTGCTGCAATAAACATGGGTATGTAGATGTCTCTTCCACATACTGATTTCATTTTCTTTGGATATATACCTAGTAATGGGATTGCTAGATTATATGGCGATTCTATTTTTAGTTTTTGAGAAACCTCCATAGTGGAGGTCATTATGGCCATACTAACTTACATTCCTACCAACAATGTATGAGTTCTTTTTTCTCCTCACCATTTGTTACTTTCGATAATAGCCATCCTAGCTGGGATGAGGTGGCTTTCAATGTTGTCACCACAAAGAAAAGATAAATATTGAAAGTGACAGATGTGGCAATTACCCCAATTTTATCATTAAGCTATGTACACATGCATTGAAACCTCACATTTTATCCAATTATTAGATGTCGATTATAAATAAAAAATTGAATTTAAAAAAGTCACTGAGTTTTAAAATATTAACTCTAATCATCTTCTTTTTGTATTTAGTCTTGATATTTCTATGGATGTACATTTTCCATTATTGTCTTTATCTTTAATGTATTCTCTGATATCTCAGTCTAGGATGCCAGTTTGTATGAAACAGGCATGCATTCAAACTAACTCAAGCAAAAAAATCATTAACATAGGGATATAAGGCTGGTTATGGAACTTGAGAGCAGAAGATATAGCTAGGCCATTTTCTTTCATTCAGTACTCTTAACATATGTGGAGATAAATGGCCAGCTTGGCAGATACAGTCTACATGTATGCTGTAATAAACTTGAAAAGGACAACTTTAAACTTAGATCAGTAAATCATTCAGCAAACCTTGACTGGGGGCTACAATGCTGAACATGCAGCTTTCTGAAATTAGAGGTGCTTTGTTATTTGTTGTCTTGAAAAAGCTGTCAGCAAAAGCCACAGGTTTTGACACTACATGACCTTTCAGTTCTAACCTCAACCATTTAAAGTATCGTTTTATTTAAAATCCTTAGAAAGTACTGAATTTGTCTAGCTGCCATCAGATGTCTACTGTGAAAAAATCAGCAACGGCCCATGGGTATGAGGTTATATGGCACTTATATAGAACTTAGGCCCCAATGCAGCAGGGACTTTCAATAACGAACAATTTTCAGAGAAGGAATTTGCACCCCATGTTATATATATATCCGAGTTCTTTCCTGAATCTCCTGTCATATTTACTGTTTCTTCTTTCCCTGTTGCCTCCTAACTCTGGGATTTATCAAACGAGAACTTTCCTTTGATTATTTTTTCAGAGTATTAAGAGTTTTTCCTTAATACTCTTCCTCTTAAAATCTTAAGGCTTTGATTATCACTGATATGTAGGTGAATATGAAATCTTTATTTTCAGATCTTATCCAGTTCCTAATGCTTGACTCACAAGTCCTTTTGCATTATAAACTTTTCCACCTGGATGTCTCATAGGTAAATCAACCTCACTATGTCCTGAATGGCACAGATCATCTGCTCAGATTCCTTTCATCCAGTTCTCTTGATGTCATCTTCCTGCTTCCAGTCATGTGGGCCAAAAACATTGAGCTTATCTGTATGTTTGGCATCATGATTTCACATATCCCATTATTTATCAAGCCCTATTGATTTAGCTAGACCAATTTTAACTTGATTTAGCTTGACCTTCACCTAATCTCTAAATTCTGGGTGATCATGTGCCCAGGAAAAAGCAGAGAAAGAACTCTGAAAGGACAACTGCTATTCTGTCCTTTCCAGTTCCTGCCTGTGCTTCAAGGCTCACATGATATTTCCACAAAGAAGCTTTTTCTGAATCTAACCAAAAAGAGTAATGCTTACAACTAATGGTTTTTCAGCACTGAATATATGCCAGGAACTAGGCTGTGTGGCTTGATTTGATGCCTCCCAAAATTCTGCAAGATCTTTTTACTATTGCTACAGATGGAAAATTATAACTCTCACAGATTAAGTGATTCAGTCAAGATTACAGGACTTAGAAGAGGTGGAATCATGATCTCTACTTCTAAACTCCCACAGAATTTTATTTCTTTTTTAAAGAACATCTCCTTATGTTGTATCACTGTGAGCTGTATCACTGTGAGGTGTCTCACTTCCCTCCCAGAATGGGAACTTCCTGAGGCCAGGGCTGATTTCTCTTCCAGCAGTCATGGTGTCTAGCAAAATATTTTGTATGTAGGTGGCTTTCATTAAATACTCATTGAACAAGTGACTTGTCAACTAAAAAAGTTCTGAATTCACAGATAATGTAAATACAGTCAGTTTGGATGGAATGTCTATTTAACCAGGAGACTTTAGTATAAATACTTTATAAATAAAATTAGAATGATGATCTTTATTTACTGCCTGTTCCACAGGACTGTGCCTACATATTCTTAGTGAAATTCTTTGATATTTCAGAGAAATTGGAATGTGTGAAGCTGAAGTCTTTTTTTTTTAAATGCATGTATTTATTTTTTAGACTTTTCTTTTACTTCTTACCATGTGTTATATATGTCAGTAAATAAGTGTTATTGTTTTTACAATAATGTCTATTGTGATGGGCATGAATTGGTTAAAATACCTATATGTATTTCTTACTAAATATTTATTAACAAGATCTGTAGGAGACCAATTAAAGGACTCAGGATCTATATAGAAAGTTAAACATAATTAGCTATGTTTTCAATGATGTGCTACAAGGCATAATCCATATTGAAAATGTTTGACAAAACTAAAATTATTATACAATGTAGTTTGAACACAGAAATTGAATTAGATATTATTTTCATCCTAAGCCTGTACTTTACTTTAGAAATAAAGTAGTATAACTATATTTTCCCTAAAGCCTATGAAAAAAGCTGAGATAAACTATCTAATTTCAGAAAATATAATTTTAATTTGTATTTGAAACCTTGGATACTGTGTGTGTGTGTGTGTGTGTGTATGTGTGTGTGCGCTTGTGTGTATTTGGGGGTTGTCTGTGGTTGGTAGTGGGGAAATCTAATTGAATCAAATTTACTATTATTTTAAAAGAAGGATGAATTGCACATTATTATACTATAAATCATTCTTAGGGATCTTAGAAAAATAGCTAAATGCAAAGACTTTGAGTCAGAAAGTTTATTTCAAATTTGACTCAGTTTACTTTTAAGATATACCCTTGGTGTGATACTTAACCTCTCTCAGCCTTCTATTTCTTCTTGTAAAACAAAGAAAGTACATTTTATACATTTCAAGCTGTATATATGAAGCAAACACCAGATGTTAATTAAGCAAACTGCATCTACAACAGTAAAAAGAAACTTAAGCAACTAATGTTACATCAAGGAATATAAGGCAGGTACATTCATATCAAATTATGGTACAGATTTTTATAGGATTTAGAGTTAGACTTGAGATGAGTTTCTGGCCCCTTGTAATTATGTGATCTGAAGCATAGTTTCTTCAAGTCCACTGCCTCCACCACCTGCCCCTACCCCGGAAACCAAGTCAGCATGCTCTAATTCTTGTCATTTTGTCACACACTCCTGCTGGTGCCCCTATTCCTGCTCTTACCCACTTGTTCTCAGAACAGCAGCCTGAGTGATCTTTTTAAGAATGTTAATAAAATTGTGTCATGCTCCAATTTTAATCCTGTAATAGCTTTTCATTACATTCAGAATAAAATACAAACTCTACCCCATGGTTAAGAGAGAACTAGTCCCCAGCTCCCTCTTGGATATCATCAATCTCTTTTCTTTTTTTCTTCCTTCCCTCCTCCCCCTCCCTCCCTCCATCCTATTCCTCCCTCCTTCTCTCCTTCCCTCCTTCCCTCCCTCCCTCCTTCCTTCCCTTGCTGCTTCCCTCCTTTCCTTCTTCCCTCCTTCCCCTCTCTCTCTTCTTTTTCTAAGTCTCTTTTCTTTGTCTTTTGCTTTCTGTCTCTTTCTCATTTCAACTCAAATGTCTCTTCCTCAAGATGTTCCCTGATTGCCACATGCAAAGTCTCATCTTCCCTGACAGTCTCTTCCACATCACTTTCGTTAGATTTTCACAGCATGGATTACTTTCAGAAATCACCATGTTGATATATGGTGTTCTTGGTATATTCTCTCTCCAAACAGTATAAGACCCATGAGACAAGTGACTGCATATCAGATTTTGATTCACTTCTGTTTTGTGTCCTCTTGCCTAGCAGAATGCTTGACTCACAGCAGAGACTCAATTAATATAGAATCAATCAATAAATTAGCAAGTGATGTTTTGTAAAAAACAAGTCACCTTCTATTTTTTATTTGTCAATATCTCTTTTTGTAGAACACATTCATTGTTTAGAACAGTTTTAGATATATAAGAAGATAGTACAGGGAGTTTCCATATACCCTGCACTCAGTTTCTCCTATTGCTAACATCCTACATTAGTATGGTACATTTGTCACAGTATTGAACCATATTAATACATTATTATTAAGGGCCATATTTTATTCATGTTTTTCTAGTTTTTACCTAATTTCTTTTTTCAGTTCCAGGATCCCATACAGGATACTGCATTATATTTAGTTGTCATGTCTCCTTTGGCTCTTCTAGGCTGGGACAGTTTCTCAGACTTTGTTTTTAATGATCTTGACAATTTTGAAGAGTACTGGTCAGTCATTTTGTAGAATGTTCTTCTGTTGAAATTTTTCTGATGTTTTTCTCATGATTATACTGGGGTTTTAAATAAAAAGACAAAAAAGCTTAATAAGAAAAAATGAACAAACATATAAAAATGCATGCCACAGAATAGGCCTTATAAAAGTGAATGTAAGGCTCTTCATATTGGAAAAGATTCTCAGGAATGCTAGCAATTAGGGAAACACAAACTTTATACTACAAGGAAATTCCTGCATCAATCAGGTGCAATTATCAAAACAACTAAAATCATACTGTTCTGTTGAGGATGTGGAAAAATGGGAGTTGTCAGGCTTTACTAGTATATCTTTACTAGTATATGAATGACTAGAATATTTTTGGAAAGTATTTTTTTTAATCTGCTACAATTAAAAGTGTACATACTCTGGTAACTAAAAGTATAAACATTCTTGTATTTTTTTTTTTTTTTTGCTGTGAAATGCTAATGCACATATAGGAGACTATAGAAACATAAATATAATGATTAATGTATTATAAAGCAAATATTTGTGTATTCACTAGGTGAAGAGATAAATCATTTTCAGAAACCTTTTTTGTAATCCTTTCAAATAAAGACATCCTAGAGCTGTCTTCAGCAACATGTAAACCAATTAAAAAATTTTTCTTTCCCTGCTAACTGTTTCTACTCTCCTAAATTTTCTTTGTCTTTACAGTTTTATGCTTTATATAAATGTAATATTATAGTGTATATTCTTTTGTGTCTGGATCAACTGTATGTTTGTAAGATCATCCATGTTGTGCGTATAGCTGGGGTTTGTTTATTTTTATTTCCTTGGCATTGAATACTTATCTTTGGGTCTTCAAGCTCAACTAGGCAGAGTAATATGGTTATTATAGACCACACTAACTGCTGACCTCACTTAGCAGGATACCGCACAGGGAACAGCATGCCAGCTCACCAGCAACTGTTTACCTTCTGAAAGAGTTCTCCACAGAACAGAAATGAGAGCTCATCTTCTATAGCTACTCCAAATGACTGTGCATGAAAGAATATGAGACTTAGAAAGCTGAGTGTAATAGATACATAACCTTGGAATCCCTTATCCCAAAGTAGAATCAATTACTTGAAAAAGTAATTGGATTTATGCATTCCTGTAAAGAACATGTGCTTAGGGAAGCCCAAAGTATCTCCTAATAAGGTATTTATAGTTTATTCACAATCCAGATGTAATGTGTCAATCAGGAGTCTTTTGTTTTTTTTTTTACCATAAGCAGTGGTCCCAATAACACAGCTGACATCCACTTTTGCTATAATTTTAGGGGAATGGAATTAGAAAAAAAAACCAAGCTCAAATTTATGCATTACAAAAAGAAAGAGTATTTTGTTTCACCCTTTATTCACAGACATAGCACATTTTTTGGTCCACAAGATAGAATGTTGGTTTGATTCCATATTTTATCCATTATGAAAAATGTTGCTGTGACCATTCTTATACATGTTCCCTGGTACATAGGACATATTTCTATTGAATATATATATCACAAAAATATATATATATATATTTGTGATATTGCTAAGTCAGTGGGTATGTCTGTCTTGAATCTTGGTAGAAAACACACAACTGTTTTCCGGTTGGTGGTTTTACCAATTTACACAACCACAAGCAGTTTGTGAGAATCTCTATTACTCCATATCCTCTTCAATTTCCAGTATTGCCATTCTTTTAAGTGCTAACCCTTCTGGTGAATGTGAAGTAGCATCTAATTTTGATTTTAATTTTGATTTCTCTATTTATTATGTTGATGATTGTTTTCATATTTATTGGCCACTTGGATTTCTTCCTTTGTCAATTACCTGTTTAAATCTCTTCTCCATGTTTCTATTTATTGGGAGTTCTTTTTATATTCTGTATGTGAGCCCTTTATCAATTACATGTTGAAAATATGTTCTACCACTTAAAGTTTTGCCTTTTCATTCTCTTATACTTTCTAATTTATTTTTTGGAAGACACAGTCTTATAGTAAGAAAATAATCGTGGGTACAAATGTATTTATAAGCAGAGGTGGTAACCAAACTATTTAACTATAGATATAGTGCAAGGGTTGATAAACCAGAATAGTGTGCCCCTGTTGAATTTCAGGTCAGTGTATGAGGGTGTTTTTATAATTATTATTATTATTACTGCATTGGTTAGCACAACCAACATTTTATAGGAAGTAATGTGAAATGTCAATCAATAAGGAGTTATTGCATTTGCTGGAGTATATCCATTTTCTGCATATTAAGATCAATTTAATTTGAGGAGGTGAATGTTGGAATCTGGAATCTGATGAAATATCAAAAATATAATTCTGGGAAATTAAATAAATTAAATAAAATTCTTTAAATAATATTTATTTACATTTTAAAAGGGGTATTTATTTGTGAAACACATAAAAACATGACAAAACACATCACTGGCCACATTACACAATAAAATAAGTGATAATAACATACCTATTTTTGCAAACATAAAGAGGCATATTAATGACCATTGCACAGGTATAACAGTGATAAGCAATAAACCACATTTATAAAGGATTGGTCAAAAGGAAATGTGTAAGTGTATATTACTATGGTTGGTAATTGTGTGCACCCACTTTTTTAACTGTGGTCATCTGATATACTTTGATGAACAACCTAAGTCTTGACAAGTTTGAGCACAAACTGTCATGGGTCCCTACCACATCTGCAGTTACCTAAAATAACTGAGATCTCGAGAAACTTTATGTTTTACAAATGCAGCTGTACAAAAAGGACATCACTTCATTTACTGAGGAAGTTTCAGCATTTTTTGTACACATACAATGCTTGCATACAAAGTTAATATTGTGATAATGCACTTTTGTGTAGACAGATTTGCGAAAAATGCATAAAACGAATTAGAACTCTCTAGAAGTCTCTATCCAACTTATAACTCCAGTATACCATAGTAAAATATTATTTTAAATACTGCTAATTTAAAACAGTTGAAAACAACAACAAAAAATAATAAGAAGAAAAAAACCGAAACCTCTCACATCCCTGTTGGCCATCTGTATGTGTTCTTTTGGGAAATTTCAATTCAGGTCCTTTGTACATCTTTAATCAGGTCATTTCTTTTTGGCTACTGATTTATTTCAGTTTCTTGTATATTTTGGATATTAGCACCTTCTCAGATACATGGTTTACAAGTATTTTTTATTAATCCATAGATTGCTTGTTCACTCTGTTGATTGTTTTTATACTGTGCACAAAATTTTTAATTTCATGCAATCCTTCTTGTCTAGTTTTGCTTTTGTTACCTGTGCTTTGGGTTCATAGCCAAAAAATTATTGTGAAGACCAATGTTAAGAAGCATATTCCCTATGTATTCTTTCAGTAGTTTTACAATTTCAGGTCTTACATTTAAGTATTTAAATCATTTTGAATTGATTTTTGTATGTGGCGTGGGATAAGTGTCTAATTATATTCTTCTGCATGTGGATATTCAGAGACTATCCTTTCCTTATTGTGTATTCTTTCAACCCATGACTAGATATATGGCTTTATTTCTGGATTTTCTATTGTCTTCGATTGGCTTTTATATCGGTTTTTATGCCAGTACCATACTGGTTTAATTACTGTGGCTTTGTAATATTTTGAAGTCAGGCAATATGAGACTTCCATTTTTGTTCATCTTGCACAAGATTGTTTTGGCTATTCAAGGTCTTTGTGGTTCCATATGAATGTTATTATTATTTTCTGTAAAAAATGCTATTGGGTTTGATAGCAATTGAATTGAGTCTGTAGGTCACTTTGGATAATACAGACATTTAAAAAATACTGAGTTTTCCAATCCATGAACACAGGATTTCTTTCTATATCTTTGTTTTTTTTTATAGGTCTCTTTTCTGTGTCTTCTGTATTTCCTTTATCAATGTTTTATAATTCTCAGTGTATGGTCTTTCACCTCTTTGATAAGTTTACTCCTGAGTATCTTATTATTTTTGTTGTTATCAATGGGATTGTTTTCTTCATTTTCTTTCTCGTTTAGTTCATTGTTTATATATAGAAATGTTAACTGATTATTGTCTGTTTCCTTTTTATCCTGCAACTTTATTGAATTCATTTATTAGTTCTAAGAGATTTTTGTGGATTATCTAGGAATGTCTACATATATGTCATCTGCAAGAAGAGATCATTTTCTTTCTTCCCAATTTGAATGCCTTTTATTTATTTTTTCTAATAGTAGTATGATGAAAATATATGGTAGAATTGGGTGTCCTTGTCTTGTATTGTGTCTTAGAGGCAAAGTTTCTCATTTTTTTTCATTGATTATGATATTGGCTGTGGGTTTTTGATTTGATGGTCTTTATTATGTAAAGTAAATTGAAGTAAATTTGTTTTACATCCATTTTCTTGAGAATTTTAATCATGATAGAAGTTAAACTTTGGCAAATGCTTTTTCTCTGTTGAGATGACTTTTTTTGGTAATATGGTATATTACACTGGTTTATTTTTGTATGTTGAACCATCCTTGTACTACAGGGGTATATCTCACATGGTCATGGTGTATAATTGTTTTAATTTGTTGTTATATTTGCTTTGCCGGTATTTTATTTATGATTTTTGCATTTACATTCACTAGGGATATTGGCCTATAGTTTTATTTTCTTGTACTGTCTTTGTATAGTTTGAGTATCAAGTTGATGCTGGCCTCATAAAGTGTGTTTGGAAGTGTTCCCTCTTGTATTTTTGCAAGAGTTTCTGAGTTGGTAGTAATTCATCTTTGAATGATTGGTTTAATTCCACCATGAAACCACCTGGTCCTGGGCTTTTTTTTTGTTGGGAGGTTTTTGATTACTAATCTAATCTTGTTTTTCTACTGGTGTGTTTAGCCTTTCTATTTCATCTTGAGTCAGTTTTGCTAGCTTGTATATTTCTAGGAATTTATTAATTTCTTCTAGGTTACCCAATTTGTTGGTATATAACTGTTCATAATAGTCTTTTATGGTCCTTTTATTTTTGAGGCATCTGTTGTAATGTTTTAACTTGCATTTCTGATTTTATTTATTTGACTTCCCTTTTTTCCTTATTCTAGCTAATGGTTTTTCAATTTTGTTTATTTTTTTAAGAAAACAACTCTTAGTTTTGATGGTTTCCAGTTTTTTATTGTTTATTTATTCCTACTCTTATATTCCTTCTTTCTGCAAACTATAGGATTATTCTTTTTTGTAGTTTCTTGAAGTATAAAGTTAAGCGGTCTTTTTTTCAGATATTTCTTTATTTAATGTGAGTATTTATTGTTCTAAGTTTTCCTCTTAGTACTGCTTTTGCTGCATCCCAGAAGTTTTGGTAAAATGTGTATATAAGTTGGTTGGTTTATGAGCACTGAGAAAATTATGTAAAGATAGACACTAAGTCATTAATCTTGGCTGTTAATCTTGACAGTTCAAACTAGAGGCAGCAGTGTTGGGAAGCAATCTATTAACTTTTACATCATGCATCTCCGAATGTTTGGCTTATTAAAAACAGCACTGTTATCTTCATATTTTTAAAAATGTAATTCCTAATGAAATTAGACAAAATTAAATGGATGAAGGGCTATCTTTCTTAACTTCCAAATTCTACATACAAATGAGAAGACTAAAGCTATTTTGGACACTTTATGTAGAGTAGGTTCACATAGATCAAAAATATGTTATCCCAGATGACTATTGAGAACTGATTTTCAGCCAACATTCACCAAATATCTTTAAAAGCAAGAATGGAATGAAAATCGAGAAATCAAAGATGGGTTACTTATTTCAAGATGCCCAATTATCACAGACTTTGTGTGTTCTAACACATCAACTCTTCCTCTGTTGTACTGTAGGCTCCATTATGGCTGGATTTTCTATTTTGCTACTGCAATGCAAAACTTAGTGCCTGATATATAGAAAACAGTTAATAAATTCTTAATAAATGAGTTAATTAATAAATGTTCATTTTAACTGCCCATTTTAAAAATAGCAGTTAAAGAGTTGATTATTTCATTAAATTCTCTGTTCTGGGATATCTTATAGTTTATTCCAGTTTACAGAACATCTTATCATTACTTCTGCTCAGCCTGTGATCATGTAGCACTATTATTATTTTTTAGTATTATTTTAGTATTATTATTTGTTTCTTAATCTAAGGGTATGACAGAATAAATCCAGGAGGCGTGCATATATGTCTTTTACTAATTTTTTTGTGTGAAACACTTTTATGAAGAAAGTAATTATATTTTCTAGAATATAGTTATACATAGCCACTGGAAGTTGATTAATTGAAATTTGGAAATGATAGCTATAATTTTTGAATGTTAATTTTTGAATTTTTTGTTTAGGCCAACATTTTCAGTCACAACAGAATTCATCTTGAGATTCAATCAAACACAAAATTCCAAAGAGAAGGAAGAATTGTTGGAACTAGCTAGAAAAATCATTATCAGATGTAAGGTAATGGCACATCATTTGATTATTCAGCATGTTAACTTCCTTTTCTAGTTGGTACCTGATTACATATTATAAAATATTGTAAGAAAAAATAAGTATACATCTTTCTTTAGTTATAAGTAGGGATAGGTAAAATATTAATGCAAATTAAACTTAAAGCTTATAACCAAATAATAAAAGCTCCCTGTAAATTTTGTGGGAATACGATTCTTGATACCCATCTAGGAGCCCATAGCTAAATGTTAAGTCTGGCAAATAAATTTTTGATTATGAAAATTCTATTTTTTCTTTAAAAAGTTAATTGAGATACTCTGTGTCCCAAAGGGGAAAAGGGCCTTTCTGAACAATTATATACATTAACAAAGTACTCTTTTCTTTCTTTGTCACAAACTATTCTTCACTTAACTTGTGAAAAATATGTTCTTTAAGAGTATAACATTAATCCCCAAATTTATAAATAGATATCAAAACAGAACAGGAAGTAAAGTAAGTCCTTGCTTTGCCTTGTCTACCCTGGATTCAGTTTAAGTTTTACAGAGAAGTAACATGCATATTTTGCTTTGATATGAATAATTCATTAAATAAAAGCTGCGCAAAACTGGTGCATAAATTAAGCCACCTTTGTTTGTGTTGTTATAGTGATGATTTTCCAGTTCATGGCTGCCCATATTGAAAAACATTTGATTATTAAAAGAGTATACTTTTGATAAATGTGTTTGCAGACAGGTGCTAGGAAGTGCATTCATCAGTGAGCTTTTCTCCAATTGACTAAGTGGTCCCTGCAACAGTCCCAGGAGTGGGCACAATAAGGGAAGTGGAGTAATCCTGATCATATTGCTTGTGTTCATTAACTTCCGTACATCAACAATGAAGTAGCTATGATTTTCCAGCAAACTAACATCAAACTCACTTCTGTTTTATCAAATTTCTTCAGTGCTTTGCATTATAAAATTAAAAAGAAAAAATGCATTCCCTTTGGGGGAAATGGGAAGTAATCACCAGAAAGTAAAAAATGAGAATTATTTTCAGCAAATAGCTAATGGTATTAGTCATAATATCAACATTTTCTACATCTTAACACTAATACAGTTTGCACAAAATCTCTAAAAATTTGACTAATAAAAGAAAAAATATAAAACTGCATACAACTCTGACCACTAAGCATTAGCTTCATAGAATGACCTTTGGAACACAATTAAGAGGTAAAAATAAATAAATAAATAAATAAATAAAAAGATGTACATTTTGATTTGTCTTTTTCATGCTTCCTCATAACAGAGAAAATTGGGTCTCAAAACCTTGGGCTCTGGGAAGCATGTGCATCTTCCTGCTGCATGGACGGAAGTAATATATCTGGCTCAATGCAAAGGGGAAATCCAAGATGGTATGTACTTTAAGTTCATATTAGGTATCCGAAGTATTTTCTAGACTATCAGTGAAGGCAAAATTTGAGAACTTTAAATTTTGGAAATTGTACAGAAGACAAGAAAAGTTTTCCACTCTCTATTAAAATACATTTTATTATGAAAATTCATTTTATAATATTGAATTTATGAATTTAACTACTTAGCTTTTTAGTTACAAAATTGTTTTAAAAACTTTTACTCAGCATAGCTTTTATTACCTTTTGCCAAAATTAGCAACTAATTAAAAAGTAATATAAAATGTCATTTAATGAATTCTAATTACAATAGGCACTAGAATTTAGAGAAATTTGTTTCTGCATTTTATAATTCTTCCTTATAAAACATTAATCAAATGACCATTTGTTTTCCACTTATTTTAAATAGCAAGCTTTACTCATTACCCTTTCATTTCTCACTCCTCATTTATGCCTCCTTTCAAACATCCTCTAACTGATCTAAAAAGAAAATTAAACAACATTATTTTTAAGGGAGTAAAATTACTTCTACCACTATTGTTAAGTTGTATATATATGCCTTTTAAAATACTTTTAGAATGTTAACCACATGAGGTCAGAGAGAATTTCTCCATGTAAATTAGGTTTTGTGGTGATGTCTAGGAGTTTTCAAACAATAGGAAGAGTAAGAAGTATTTGTATTTAACTTGCCTTTATGGTCCTTCATCACAGTGTGCCATCCACAGCCTGACCTCTATTAAGAATTTAAATGATATTGAAGTAAACAGTCTTGGTTTACCAGCAAGAAGAGGCTGTTTGCTCTTCATTGACAATTAAGTTTCAGTTTTATTTAGACATCCTGCAAGTCATGTGATTTAGGAGGACTGGCTCTTGCCCAATCCGAGGTGGGTGAACCATGGATGGTCTAAATCAGGGGTCCCAAAACCCTGGATCACAAACTGGTACAAGTCTGTGACCTGTTAGAAACTAAGCTGCACAGCAGGCTGTGAGTAACCAGGGAGTGAGCATTACTACCTAAGCTCCACCTCCTTTCAGATCAGCAGTGGCACTGGATTTTCCTATATAGGAGTGTGAAGCCTCTGGTGAACTGCACATGTGAGGGATTTAGACTGCATGATCCTTATGAGATAAAATCAGTCCCTGGTGCCAGAAAGGTTGGGGACTGCTCGTCTAAATCAATTACGGCAATTCCTTCTCACTTGCCAGTGATTTGATAGGGATAGTCACATGACCTGGTCCTGAGCAAAGAGATTTATAAAGACAGCTCTATTTGCCGTACTTTTTGTTGACTTGCTTTTGAAAAAGACATGCCTGGGAAAAAAGCATTCCTTTCCTCCCTATACCCTTGTTTGTTACTGTCTAGTTTGCTACTGTCTAGTTTGCTTGGTAAGAACATGACACCTGGAGCTTGTGCAGTCATCACAGTCCTCATACACATGAGGGGGAACTAGAAGATGATAGAAATGTGGATATAGAGGGCAGCTATATTAGCTGTCCCTGGAACCTTTCCAATTCTAATCTTGTGAAATACTAAACCTCCTTATTTTAAAGACATTTTTTATAGAGTTTTCTATCATATACAGCAAAAGCATTTTAATGCATTCACATATTGAACTCCAAATAATACTCAATATGATTTCTTTTTACTCTCTTCACAACTAAAATAACTGAATGGGTGTTTTACCTGTATTTTTTTCTGCCCCTTATTCTATAGTCCACCCTCCACTCAAACAGCTTCTGATTACACTCAAATGAGCCTCAACTCCATATCATGGCCTACAAGGCTCTGCATGAACTGGCTCCTATATACCCCGCTACTTACTCATTATATTCAGCTATACTGACCTCCTACCTGTTGCTTGAGGATGTCAGCATTCTTCTTTCCTCACGTCCTTCTTGTTGTGTTCGTTTCTCATATATTTACATGGAAGCTCCTCAGAACTTTTGTAATGACATGAGAAGCTAATTTCTCTAGGCTCTTATATTCTTCTTCCTTCAGCTCCACAGGGCAGCCCTATTTCCTCTACCTTGATTCTCTAGTCTTCTGCTCTTCCCTTTTTATCTTTAGCACTGCCTTTTGTCATCCTGTTCTTTCCTATTTCTACACCATGATGTATGTGGTCTGGTGATTTATTTGGCATTGGGCCTGTATAGTGTTGGATCTATAGTAGCTGAGCCCCCTTGCACATTTCTTCCTTCCTCTAGCCACGTGACCTTGGTGGCTTCTGTTTCAGTTGCTTCATGCCATGAAGTTGAACTTCCTACAGGGCAGCTTAGGGTTCCAAAGCTAGTATCTTTAGAGAGAGAGAGAGAGAGAGAGAGAGAGAGAGAGAGAGAGAGAGAGATCCAGGTGGAAGCAGTGCTACCTTTTCTGATTTAGTCTTAGAAGTCACACAGGGTAATTTCTGCCACATTCGATTGGTTGAACCTGTCACAGGATCTGCTCAAGTTTAAGAAGGGCATATGGATATCACCTCTTGATGAGATAGGTGTCAAAGAATTTGTAAATGTATTTTTAAATTGCAATTTCCTTTGCAATGATAGGAAATAATTGCAAAAATTAATTAAAGCATGTAGAAAAACAGGATGATTCTTAAATGCTACAGTTTCTACTTTTTTTTTTTTAATATTTCAGAAGCTTTAAATATGCTTTTTGCTTCCCTGGACCATGCTCCTTTTGATTATGATCATCTGCCTGCCCTATTTTTTGTTGCGGAATCCGTTTTATACAGACTCTGTTGTGATGCATCCCTCCAGACATATTTATATTCAGTTGAACTAAAGCTAGCAAAGGTATGTTTTGAAAAACTTCTTAATGTTTTTAAATATTACACATAGTACATGTAACAAAATGACATCTGTTTTAGGATCAAAACAGAACATTTAGTTTTATTATAGAATATTCTTTTGTTTGATAGTTTAATCTCTAATTGTGAGTAGTACATTATTATTGCTTAATATCCAAATGGAGATAGTTTGAGAAAATATAATTTCACAAACTACATAAGAAAATAACATTTCGTTAAGAATCAATATACTTAACTGTTTTTCTAAGTATATATAGAGTTTTTCTTTTCTCTTTTAAGGATATTTAAATGCTACCTCCTTTGCCATTTAAAAATGCTGACAAACAACCTTAAATAACTGCCCAATTTGGAAGCTTAATTGTTCTTCTAATATTCTATGTCACTTTAGATCTATAAAATGAGAAACTCTTTTCAAGTAACTCATATTTTACAAGGTTCTCGAGATCATATGGTTTCATTCTCAGTGATGATTATGGTTGACTGCTACAAAATACATTATTAGTCAAATAAAATACTTTAATAGTTTTACTGCAAAGAAAGAAAAGAAAATCTAATAGTATTTCTTTAAGATGGTTCTATATGTATGTACATATAGATACACACACATATATATGAATGAATGAAACAAATGAAATTGATTATGCAGAAATGTTTTTAAATTAAATTTTGATTATTAACTGTTAGAAATCAAGCATGAGAGAACATTGGTGAATCAGTCCATCAGTGGAACATTTTGGGGAGACAATCACATTTCAATCATTATAAATCACACCTAGATTCTCTCTGACACGTTTGGGAGTAAAAGACTTGTGTAGACCTGGCAAAAGCAGATACAGAGAACACATTAGAAATTGACCATGCAAAAACTGAGCTTTGTAGAGAATAGTCAAGATATTACCAATAACTCTCTTGGGATGGTGAGATTATGATAATTTTTTCTTTTTTTCTATATTTCCAAAACTGTCCACTAAAAATGTGTATTTATATTTATAATAAAAAAATAAGTAAAAATAAAATATAATAAAATATAAAAACATAAATACACATATTTATAATGAAAAAAGAAATGTAATAAAAGTTTTGAAATGGAGTAGAAAAACCCACAGCAAGTCTCGGTTTTATCTCCTTTCTTTCTCATCTCCTTTCGTGACCTTTCTCCATTTCTTGTCTTCTGTATTTCTGCTAGCAAGAAAAATAGCTATAAAATATAGTTTTATTCATTGAGCATATTGCTTATACTTTGCACATGCCCTGTCATTTTATTGTTAAAAGATTTGTGTATTTTCTTATCTGCAAAGCCAGACAATTTGTACCAGTTCTTATAGCAGCTGCAAACACTTACACATCACTTAACTATGTGTCTTACACAAAGATAAAAGCTTTAAATGTATTAGACACATTAACTTATTTTTTTGAGGATTATTCATGATTTCACATATTCCGCATCTGTCACTGTGGCATAGAGAGTTTTAAGTGACTTCCCAAAAGTCTTAGTAGAGAGAATTTTGAAACACATTGTGGCTCCGGAGTTCAGTGGACTCTTAGCTATTATGCTACACATCTACCTTGTTCTCAGATTTAATAATTTTTACTTAATTTTTTGATTGATACACATATAATATTTTAAATATTTGTGAGGTACATGTTAGTGTTTGTCATATAACTAGCATGTATCATGATAAAGTTACAATATTTAGAGTATACATCACCTTGCGTATTTATTATTTCCATGTATTTGTCATTTCAACTCTTCTCATCTAGTTACTTAAAAATGTACAAAGCATTGTTGGTAAGTATAGTCACCCTATTCTGCTATCAAACATTCTATTTAATACTATATTTGTATCCATTAATCAACTTCTCTTCCCCTCCCACTCACCCACCCTTTTCATTTTTTGATGTCTATAATATTATTCTGTTCTCTTTGTCCATGAAATCAAATCTTTTAGCTTCCACATATGAGTAAGAACATGTGGCATTTGTATTTCTGTGCCTAGCTTATTTCACTTAACATAATGACTCCCAGTTCCAGCCATATTGCTGCAAATGACATTTCATTATTTTTATGACAATATTGTATTGCATTGTGCATATACACCACATTTTCTTTATCTAATCACCTGCTAATGGACATTTACATTAATTCCATGTCTTTAAACTTGTGAAGAGTGCTCCAATAAACATGAGAGTGCAGGTATTCCTATAATACACTGATTTGCTTTATCTTCCTAAGAGATAAATGCCTACTAGTGAAATTCCTGGATATTATGGTAGTTCTATTTTTAGTTTCTTAGGAAATCTAAACAGTGTTTTTCATAGTGGCTGTACTAATTTACATTCCAGCCAATAGGATGTGAGTCCTCTTTTCTCTGCATCCTTGCCAGCATTTTTTTCTTTTTAGTAATAGCCATTATAACTGGAGTGGAATAATACCTCATTGTGGTTTTGACTTGCATTTTCCTGATGATTAGTGATTTGAACACTTTTCACCTATAGGTTGGCCATTTGTATGTCTTCTTTTGATAATATCTATTTATGTCTTTTGCCTATTTTTAATGATATTATTTGGTTTTGTGTTTTTTGTTTCATTGGATTTTTTTTTAACTATTGAGTTGAGTTCCTTGTATATTAAAGATATTAGTCACTGTTTGAAAATATTTTCTTTGATTCTACAAGTTGTCTCTTCACTCTGTTTATTGTTTACTGTGCAGAGTTTTTTGTTTAATATAGTCTCATTTGCTTATTTTTGTTTTTGTTGCCTGTGCTTTTGAGGTCTTAGTCATATAATCTTTGCCCAAGTTTTTTTGTCCTGAAGGTATTTTTCTATGTCTTCTAGCAGTTTTATAGTTTCTTATGTTAATGTTTTTAATGTATTTTGAGTTGAATTTTGAAATGGTGAGAGATTTGCAGTTTCATTACTCTGCATATGGATGGATATCTTATTTTCCAAGCATCATTTATGTAAAGGGTGCTTTTTACCCAATATTTGTTTTTGGTGGCTTTGTTGAAGATTGCTTAGCTATAAATATGTGAATCTATTTCTGGGTTCTCTATTCTGTTGCACTATTTGCTTTGTCTATTTTTATAACAATATCATGATTTTTTAGTTACTATAGTCTTATAATATGTTTTGAAGTCCAGTCGTGTGATGCCTCCAGCTTTGCTCTTTTTGCTCGGGATTACTTGGGTTGCTTTGCCTCTTCTTTGGTTTCATAAAAATTTTAGAATGGTTTTTCTATTTCTGTAAAAAATGTCCTTGGTATTTTGTTAGAAATTGCATTAAATATGTATTTTGCTTTGAGCAGTCTTTTCTTTTCTTTTTTTTTTTTTAATTTTTTTTTGAGACGGACTTTCGCTCTTGTTACCCAGGCTGGAGTGCAATGGCGCGATCTCGGCTCACCACAACCTCCGCCTCCTGGGTTCAAGCAATTCTCCTGCCTCAGCCTCCTGAGTAGCTGGGATTATAGGCACGCGCCACCATGCCCAACTAATTTTTTGTATTTTTGGTAGAGACAGGGTTTTACCATATTGACTAAGATGGTCTCGATCTCTTGACCTCGTGATCCGCCCGCCTCGGCCTCCCAAAGTGCTGGGATTACAGGCTTGAGCCACCGCGCCCGGCCCACCGAGCAGTCTTTTCAACAGTATTAATTCTTGTGATCCATGAGTATAGAATGTCTTTCTATTTGTTTACACATTCTTCAATTTCTTTCAACAGTGTTGTGTAGTTTTCTTTGTAGAAATCTGTCACCATCTTTGTTAAATTTATTCCTAGAGTCTTTTTTCTATTATAAATGCAATAAATGAGATTGCCTTCTTGATTTCTTTTTATTTTATTTTATTATTGGTGTATAGAAATTCTATTAATTTTTATATGTTGATTTTGTATTTTGTAACTTTACTGAATTTATTTATCAGTTCTAAAGTCTTTTGCTGGAATCTTTTTTTTTTTTCTAAATATAAAATCATATCTGCAAAGAGAGTCAATTTCACTTCTTTTCTTTTTTCTTTCTTTCTTTTTTTTTTTCATGATGGAGTCTTACTCTGCCTCTCAGGCTGAAGTACAGTGGTACAATCTTGGCTCATTGCAACTTCTACCTCCAGGGCTCAAGCAGTTCTCCTGTCTCAGCCTCTCGAGAGTTGCTATGTCACCACACCCGGCTACTTCTTTTCCAATTTGGGTGCCTTTTACCTCTTTCTTTTCCCTGATTGCTTTGGCTGGGACTTCTATTACTATGTGGCATAAGAGTGGTTAAAATGGGCATCCTCGTCTTGTTCTAGTTATAAAAGGAAAGGCTTTCAACTTTTCACTATTAAGTATGATGTTAGCTGTGGGTTCATCATATATGGTCTTTATTATTTTGAGGCATGTTCCTTCTATGCATACTTTGGAGAATTTTTATCATGAAGGGATGTTGAACTTTATGAAATGCTTTTTCTGCATCTGAGATGATCATATGGTTTTTGTCCTTCCTTCTCTTGTGTTACATCATGTTTATTGATTTGCATATGTTGAATCATTCTTGAATCCCTGGTATAAATCCAACTTGATGATGTTGTATTATCTTTTTGATGTGCTGTTGAATTCAGTTTGCTAGTAGTTTTTTGAGAACTTTTTAGTGTATGTGCATTAGGGATATTAGCTTATAGTTTTTTGTTGTTGTTGTTGTTGTACCTTTTCTGGTTTTGGTATTAGAGTAACACTGGCCTTGGGAAATGTGTTGGGGAGATTTCCCTCCCCTTTAACTTTTGGAAAGAGTTTGAGGAAGGTTGGTATTAGTTCTTCCTTATTTATTTGGTGGAATTCAGCAGTGAATCTATCTAGTACTGGACTTTTCTTTTTTTGGGCAATCTTTTTATTAGTGATTCAGTCTTGCTACTTATTATTAGTATGTTCAGGTTCTGTATTTCTTTCTGAGTCAATCTTGATAGGTTGTATGTTTTCAGGAATTTATCCATTTCCTCTAGTTTTTTCCAGTTTGCTAGTGTATAGTTGTTTACAATAGTCTCTGATGATCTTTTGTACTAGACTCTGATGATCTGTTGTACATTACAATCAATAGTTGTAATGTCCCTTTTTTCACTTCTGGTTTTGTTTGATTGGGCCTTCTTGCTTCTTTCCTTGGTCAGTTAGCTAGTGGTTGATCAATTTTATCTTTAAAAAATGTTCATTTTGTTGATCTTTTTTGTATTGCTTTTTTAGTCTCAATTTTATTTATTTCTTCCTTGATCTATATTATTTATCACCTTCTACTGGTTTTGGGTTTTGTTTGTTCTTACTTTACTGGTTCCTTGAAGTGCATTTTTAGATTGCTTATTTGAAATCTTTCTGTTTTTTTGATGCAGGAATTTACTGCTATAAACATCCTTCTTATTCCACAGGTTTCAATATATTTTTCTTTCATTTTCATATGTTTCAAAAGATATTTTTGATTTCCATGTTAACTTCTTTATTGATCTAGTGGTTGTTCAGAAACATGTTTGATTTCCAAGTATTTTTATACTTTTAAAAGCTCCTCTTGATATTGATTTCCAGTTGTATTTTGTTGTAGCCTGAGAAGATATTTGGTATGATTTTGATTTTAAAAATTTGTTGAAACTTATTTTTAGCCTAGCATATCATTTAACCTGGAGAATATTTCATGTGCTAATGAGAGGAATGTGCATTCTCTTGTTGTGTTGGGAAAAATGTTCTGTAAATATCTGTTATGTCCATTTGGTCTAAAGTCCAGGTTAAATGCAATGTCTCTTCGTTGATATTCTAACCAAATAATATGCCTCATGCTAAGAGGGGAGTGTTGAAGTTCTTCACTAATAATGTATTAGAGTCTATGTTTCTCTTTAGATCTAGTAGTATTTGTTTTATAAATCTGGGTGCTCCCATGTTGGGTGCATATGTACTTAGAATTGTAATACTGTCTTCCTGGATTGATTCCTTTGTCATTATGTAATGATCTTTGTCTTTTTAAAAAACACTTTTGACTTAAAGTCTGTTTTATCTGATAGAAGTGTAGCTATTCCTACTTGCTTTTAATTTCAATCTCTGTAGAATATGCTTTTCCATCCCTTTACTCTCAGTCTATGTATCTTTACAAGTAAGGTACATTTCTTATAGGCAGCATATAGTTAGATTATGTTTGTAAAAAATGTATTAAGCTAGTCTATATCTTTTAAGTGAAGAATTTATTCCATTTACATTTAGGTTATTATTGATATGTGATGTTTTATTTCTGTCATATTGTTAACTGTTTTCTGATTTGTATTATTCCATTTTCTCACTGCTATAAAGAAACACCTGAGACTGGGTAATGTATAAAGAAAAGAAATTTAATTGACTCACAGTTCTGCATGGCTGGGAAGCCTCAGGAAACTTACAATCATGACAAAAGGCAAAGGAGAAGCAAGGGCCTTCTTTACAAGGCAGCAGGAAAGAGAGAGCAAAGGAGGAACTTCCAAAGACTTACACCATCAGATCTCATGAGAACTTACTATCACCAGACCAGCAAGGGGAAACTACCCCCATGATCAGTCACCTCCATCCTGTGACACGTGGCCCTCCCTTGACATGTGGAGATTACAATTCAAGATGAAATCTGGGTAGGAACACAGAGCCAAACCATATCATGGTTGTTTCATGTATTTTTTGTTCTCTTCTTTTTCTCTTATTGTTTGTCCTTGTGGTTTGCTGATTTTCTGTGGTGATACTATTTGAGTCTTGTCTTTTCCTCTTTTCTGTCTTTGCTTTACCTGTGAGGTTTATACTTTTGTATGTTTTCATGATAATAACTGTCATCTTTTCTCTTTCAGGTTTAGGTTCAGGTTGAACAATTTTTGTAAGGCTACTCTATTTATGATGAATGTTATTGTCAATTTCTTGTCTGCAAAGGACTTTATTTCTTCTTCATCTATGAAGGATAATTTTGCTGGATACACTGTCCTTGGGTGCCAGGGTTTTTCAAGTGTTTTTTTTTTTTCTTGCATCAATTTGAATATATAATTTCATTCTCTCCTGGCCTATAGGTTTCTGCTGAGATATCTACTTTTAGTCTGCTGAAGGCTGACTAGATGACTTTTCTTTCTGTTTATTTTAGAATTTTCTCTTTGTCTTTGACTTTAGGTAGCTGGACTATAATGTACCATGGAAAAGGCCTTTAGCATTGAATCTGTTTTGGGATTGTGAGTTCTCCTCAATCTGGATGTCTAAATCTCTTGGTAGACTTGGGAGGATTTCATCTCTTATTTAGTTAAATATGTTTTTAAACTTTTTCATTCACTTTTTACCTTTAGGGATACCAATAATTCATTTATTTGGTCACTTTATGGTATCATATGTATCACAGAGACTTTGTTTATTATTTTTTTATTATTTTTTCTTTATTTTTGTCTAAGTTATATCAAAAGACCTGTATTCAGGTTCTGAGATCCTTTTTTGTTGTTTTAATTTATTGTTCAAACTCTTGATTGTACTTTTTATTTAATTACAGAAGTTCTTCAATTCCAGATTTTGTTTGGTTCTTTAGTATGATATGTGTCTCTTTGATACACTTCTCATTCATATCTTGAATTTTTTTCTGATATTTTGTATTGTTTTTGAAATTCTCTTGTATATCACTGTGTTTCTATAGTGTCATAATTTTGATTTTTTCCCCTGTGATTTCACACATTTCTTTTTGATTGGGATATGTTACTGGGGAATTATTGTGTTCCTTTGTAAGTGTCATATTTCCCTATATTTTAATGTTTCCTTACATTGATAACTGTGTATCTGGTGTAATAGAAATGTATTCTGATATTTTGAGTTTGCATTCACAGTGGAGGATTTTTTTTCCTGAAGATGTATCCTAGTGTTGGTTAGTAGGGCCCTTTGTCTTTGATTCTTAGTACATGCAATTGTGCAATACTTTTATAATCTCTTATATGGTGTGGGTAGTGGCAGTAGCAGTGGTGGGACAATGTTCTGGGACCTGAGCAGTGCAGTGCATGCTGATGTTGGAGACGGTTACAATGCAGTCTCCACCCACAGCCCCAGTCATGCATCTCTCAGGCTTGCTTATTCTCAGTTGTAGCAGCACTGCAGTGCTACACATAAAGGTAAGGAGCCCTGCCCTTTGCACATAAGCTTGATCATGGAAGTCCTTCCACTAGTGGGAGAGTGGTCACCATGCAGGGCCAGAAAGGAGCCATCAGGTTCACCTGCCCTAGCTTCTAGTGGCAGCAGCAGTGGCTGAGCCTGCAAAGGTATGCAGAGGGGGAGAGGGAGTCCCTATGCATGAGCCTAAACACAGAGACCACTCCACCAGTGGAGTGGGGTCACTGCCATCAGCCCCAGGTAGCTGGCTTCCATTTGGGTTCCCAGTGGTAGCAACTACTGCTGCACTGTTGGGTGGGTGGCGCAAATGGGATCTCACTCTCTTTTCACAAGCCTGAACACAGAGTGTGTGCTGCTACTGGAGCAGAATTTCTTCTCATAGCCCCAGACAGGAAGCTCTCAGGCTCTGGAAAGTGTGTGCTTTGGTTTTCTTTGACCCAGGAATTGCCATGTTAGTATACTGCACCATCTCTTTTCTGGAAGTAGTACTACTTTTGGGCCACAGTACTGGGGCCCCAGAGCACCTTTGTGTCCAGCAGTACGGTGCCACTCTAGCCCCCTGGGTAGCCACTGAGTAATATCAGTGGGGGCTCCTGGGATATAGAGATACAAAAGCTGTGTTTCTAAATGGAGGATGCAGACCCATGATGGCTGTGCTCTCACAATGGTACCCTGCTGTAGTTGCTTAGGTCTCAGGGGTGTGAGTGAACCAGCACAAGTTCTCTGCCTGGTGCAATGCCCTTTTAGGATGTCTAGCTCACTGTCTATGTTAGTGCCAGGATATAAGTGGGTAGAGGAGCTCTGCCATGGTTCAGATCACAGCAGTTTATGGTAGGAACATAGACCCACTGACATTTTCACAATTTCCCCCAATAGCAAGTCCCTATGTGTTCCCAGACAATTTTGCTTCCCTTCTGTATTAGTTCATTCTCACACTGCTATAAAGGAGTATCTGAGACTGGGTAATTTATGAAGAAAAGAGATTTAATATTCTCACAGTTCCACAGGCTTAACAGGAAGCATGACTGGGAGGTCTCAGGGAGCTTATAATCATGGCAGAAAGTGAAGGAGAAGCAAGCACATCTTCACATGTCAATGCAGGAGAGTAAAAGGGGAAGTGCCACACACTTTCAGACAAGATGTCATGAGAACTCACTTACTATCTCAAGAACTGTAAAGGGGAAGTCTACCCCCATGATCCAGTCACCTCCCGCTGGGCCCCTCCCTCAACACCTGAGATGATAGTTTGAGATGAGATTTGGGTAGGAACACAGAGCCAAACCACATCACCTCTGTGCCTCAGGTGTTTCCTGTAATTTGTCTGTTGGACTCCAGTGTTCCCTCCTAGTTGTTCTATCTGAGGTGTGATTATTGATTCATAATTTTGGTTCTTCTATCTGGAGAGAGTGAGTATACAGTGTTCTCTAGTGAGCCATCTTCAACTGGAATCCAAAGATTTACTAATTTTAAAGCTTGCTCTTTTTTGTTCTAGCTAATATAAACTGTCTTGTGGAAATAAGCATGCCCTTTATCTATAAGTACTTTGAACTGAAGCAAGAAACCATTTCAGTTGTCCTCCTTGCCTTTGTAGGGTTTTCATTATGTATCTGAAAGACTATTGGAAACCTCCCTTTTGCTCTTTTCTTTTGATAGAATGCTTTATTAAAGGGTATTATAGAGGCATCACCTACTCTAGGTGCACTGTTTTGTTTCTCCTTGGAGAATTAGCTCAAGGTTGAATAGATCCAGAGATATATGATCCCCAAATATTATTTTCTTTTATATTTCATTTACATTCTTTCCTTTCTCTCTAGCTCTGTGTACAATATTCTTAATTATTGAATTCTTCCTACAGAAGTATACAGAATAACATATGAGCACCAGCAGTTTTATATGTATTAGATAGAAATATAAGCGGTGCTCTTCAAGATTCCATGCAAAAACATAAAACATATAACTATTAAAATACAACACATAATAAATATCCAGCCTTCAATTTCACAGTCAGCTAAAAGGGTCAGAAAAAAGAGAAGAGATGGAAATAGAAACAGAGAAGAAGGAGGTAAATGTCAAATGAAGGAAATATGGGAGAGCTGAGAAACAGAAACTAACAAGCAGAAATTTAATGTAGGAGGCAAAGCTTGAGTTGTCAAACAACAAAGAGAATATGTACACAAATAATACATGAAGAACAATACATAGAAAGTCCAGTATACAACATGGAAAGGTAGACTTGTCAATAAAAATTTGGCCTTCAAGAATATTAAGATGAAAGCTTTTAAAACCATTTTTTGAGTATAGTTATAACTAAAGTTAGTCTCTGGGCCAGGTGAAATCTTTGACCAGATTGGGGAATAAATATAGACGTTATTCATACTGACACGTTTTTCATGTATTTTCTATTTTGTTTCCTATTCCATTTGTAAATATTATATTCCTTTCAATATTTATATTTCATCCTTGTAAAATAGTAAATTATCCCCCTTCTGATTAGCTATTCATTTATTGTCTATATCTATGAGAGTAGTTTCCTTTAATTCTTAGAGTATTTCAATATTGTTTTGAATTTTTTTCGCATTTAACTTCAGTCTCAGAGAAACACAGTACTGTAACAAAGTTGTGTATATGAAGAGATGTCTTGGACATATCTTATAAACATGTTATTTTTACATACTTTATAAGTCTGCAAATAGTATATGTTTATACTTTATGAATACATTTATAAATACTAATAATGCATTCTCAAAATTTATTTGTAACAATAGAGGTTTGTACTAAAAAAATTTGGAAATAAATGCCATAGTAGAAAGCTCATGGCTTTTGGAGGAAAATATATACATTCCTGGGTTCGAATTCCAGTAATGCTACTTATTTGCTTTATAGTCTTGGATGAAGCACTGAGATTTCATTACATTTATCTTTCTAATTTTATTTTCTTTTACATGTATATCTAATGATACTCTGTATTTCTGTTAAGAGAATTTGGAGCTAAACACACACACACACACACACACACACACACACACACACACACATGATAGTGACAGCCATTGCTGTTATTTGGGTCTTCTCCATAATTTAGCAACTTATATTCTATTTATTTCTTTAGTTAATGTGTTTTTTTCTATTTTTTCCGTAAAATGTTGCAGATTATATATTTTTGCAGACATTCCATTTTATGTAGTCTGTGTGAAACAAACTATATTTTTACTAATCTTACAGAAGTAAGATTTTGCATTGCTTATTTAATAACAACTCTGTGAGAGGTCTTTTTTCATGAGGGAATATGGAGCTTAGCACAGCATACTATGAAGAAGCAGGATAGTTCTCAACACTGATTAATGCAATGGTTCTCAAATTGTTTTGACTGAGACACATAGAACGAAATATCTTGTGCATTGCAATCAGCTAATATACACTCATATACTGAAATAAGGAATTGTACAATAAACTATGTTTTTTTTAATTAAAAAATCTCCTCTCAATTGATTTCATGACTCGTTTAAGGGACATGACTTGCAATTTGAAAAACACTGTTCTAAAGGACATAGAACAAAATAGCATTTAGTGTTGGTCATTATATGTAATAACGAGATGATTTATAAAAGTTTTTTTGGCTGAACTAGTATTTCAATCTGGATATAAATGTTTTAATGTTATTTCAAAAACATAATATCAAGTGAGTTTAAAATTGTTTTTTCAAAAGAAAATGTAATAATAAAACAGTTGATTTTTCTTATGGATTTTAAACATTTATGGATGCAACACAAACATGCGTTTTTCTTTTCTCTTTTGACAGATTGGCTATTTGGTCTTCTTACGACTTTTTATATTTTTCCTGCATGGTCACCTAGAAAATTTTAAACAACATTTACTTAGGCTTCAACCATATTTATACGGTAGAATATCTTTTATTTTTTGCACTTATAAATGTTTTATGTTATATTTTGAGAGGCTCAGACTGTCACTATGAAGAACATAAACTGCATTTTATTTTTTATGAAAGAGGTGTGGTGTTGAGGAGCACAGCTTCAGGGCCAGATTGCATTTGTTCAGCTCCCTGTCCCTCCAACCCCATACATTTTTATTTCTTTGTGGTGAGAACATTTAAAATCTAACACTACTTTTTTTTCCAGCAATTTTGAAAAATGCAATATTATTATAAACTGCAGTCATCATGTCGTGAAACAGACCACTATACCTTATTTCTTCTCTAACTGAAGCTTTGCACCTAATACCTACCACATCCCCAGCCATTCCCGCAACCTACTCCCTGCTTTAGACGCTGGTAACCCTCCTTTTGTATTCTACTTTTTACTTTACCACTTAAGTGTATGAGCTTTTTTGTGACTCAGTTTCCTTATTTGTAATAGTGTCTACCTCCCTAGATTTCAGGAAAGTTAAATTCATTATTTTAGTAAGGTTCTGGACTTGGTGATCAACTGAATCTAAGTTATATGTAAAGAAGAGTGAGGAATTCAAGTGGAGCTGAAGTTTTGCATGTCGAGTAATAGGATGAGACAATGATGCTCTGAACTAGGAAAAATTTCGAGAAATATTGGTCGTATTGAATTTGAAGGTCACTTAGATATGTATACCCAGCAAGCAGTTGAAAACGTAGGTTTGGAACTAGGGAAATAAGTGAAGCCTGCTTGGAATATAGAATTGACAGTCATTCACGTTAATATGACTGAGGGTGGGGGGCAGGGAGAAACTAATTCCAGGAATGAAATCTTGGGGAACATACACATTTAGTGGATTGTTGGTGTAACAGAGCCCAGTAAAAGAGAAATAAGGGAGATAAGGAGTGATTATGTTTAAGGAGAGAAACTCAAGATCAACATTGCCATAGAAATATAAAATAGTAGAAGGTGTGACAAATAATGATAAGTTTCTGCAATCAGAAAATCACTGCTGATCTTGGGAGCATACCCAGTGGAGAGGTGGAAGCAGAATTCAGATTGGAGGTAAACAACAGTGAAGGAAAAATTTAAGCATGAGGCAAAGATTGTGACCTATTTAAAAGAAAGCTTAGTGGTAAATATTTATGCTGATATGTAAATATGTCAATAGTTTAAATGGAAAAATCAAAGTCAAAATATTATTATATTGTAGGATAAAAAAATAGGGATTCAAGATAAAGAAAGGGAATAATATTTGATGAAAAAGTCATGATGGATGGAACCATGACCAAGGCAGAAGTGTTTTGGAGATTTATCAGTTAGTACCATTAGCGTAGGTCCTAATCAGATGTGGCTGTAGATAGACAGAACAGGAATTCTTGTCTAACATTTCACTTGTTTTTATATCTTCATTAAATTATACAACTTCTTAACTCCTCACGGTGTTTGGCATAGTGACTTATGAAATATTCAGATGATCACAACAAATAAACTTTGAAAGATTATTTGAGTAAAAACCTCAAGTTCTTATATCAGCTTGTTATTGAGGATATACGCCCCCAATCTTTCTTTCATATGCAAGAATAAAATTCCCAGTAGTGTCCTCTTACCAACTATTGTAAAGGCTTAGGTACAGCTTTTCCTTTAACAATAGGCTGTTTTCTACTGAAGCTATCAGCAACTTTGCCTCTCCACATAGCTGTCCAGTGGAATGATCATTATTAATTTTTCCATTGTGTGGATGGACTGAAACCCAAAATTTGTCTAAAAGTTTATAGGAAGAGCAGCACTGAGATAGTTCCATTAAATATAACATGGTTTTATGTTAAATTACATTGTTGTTGCCTATATTTAAAATATTTATTTTCAAAACTAAATAATATCTCAAGAACTAATAAAATTGAAGAATGTTGGTCTAGAATCAATGACATTGATTTGTTTGTAGAATTACAATGTCAAAGTATCCATTATGAATACAGCATCTATTATAACTTGATTTATTTTAATCTGGAAGCTTCCAAGCACTGTTGAACAGTAACTATATTTAATTGGGCATTCAATGATTATGAAATTGCTGTTCTGAATTATATAAACTCTTGTGTATGTTATTTACCATTTAGTTTTCTATTATACCACCAGGGGGCATACATAACATTATAAATCTTAAATAGGAAACTGTACAGCAGTTTCTGCATCTAAATACTGAATTTAATTATAGTTTAATAGCTAAAAGACAAACAAAACACAATGTAAAATATTAATGAAATATTTCTCACAAATAATTTTTCTTACAATAGCACTTTCTTTCTCTGGAGAATCATATGACAAGTATCCAAACATCTTTTCAAATGTGCAATTCATCCTGAAAGCCTCGGAAATTATAGGTAAAAGGGAACTCCGCTCCGAATCAATTTTTAGCCCTGTGGAAAATGAAAAAAGATATGAGAACACAGATTCTGATATGGTGGGTAATCTGGTATGGTGGGTATATCCTGTTGCATGATGCATCAGATATGATTACTATGATTAAATAATGGTGCTTATCAATACAGTATGCATTGAGGAATGATGAGTTTAGCTGTGAGAGAGGGGTGAACAGCAAAGACATGAATTTCATGCAACCATATGCACGTTTCCTGGACAGTAGTTAATAGGGTGAGTAGTGAGGTATCACTATATACCACTACTACTTTAAATGGAGTAATGCCATAATACCTTCTTCTTCATTAGTTCCATCTCATCTACTTAATTAAAAATTACAACATAATTGAGACTGACTTGTAAATTAACATTTTAAGATACAATATTTTTATTAAAGGGAAAGTGTGTAAAGGGTAAATTATTTATGAAAGCAAGTATATTATTTTGATGTTCTCATAATTCATATGAAATAACATTTAATGGCTGGGTGCGGTGGCTCATGCCTGTAGTCCCAGCACTTTGGGAGGCCTAGGCAGGCAGATCACCTGAGGTCAAGAGTTCGAGACCAGCCTGACCAACATGGAGACACCATCTCTACTAAAAATACAAAATTAGCAGGACGTGGTGGCACATGTCTGTAATCCTAGCTACTTGGGAGACTGAGGCAGGAGAATCACTTGAACTGGGAGGAGGAGGTTGCAGTGAGTTGAGATGGCAGCATTGCATGCCAGCCTGGGCGACAAAAGCAAAACTCTGCCTCAAAAGAGAAAAAAAGAAAGAAATAAGATTTAATATGCTATTAAAATCAACCAAAAGCTTTAAAAAATAGTTTAAATTATGAAATAATAATCTTTAGATTATGATAAATCTCTTAATTTCTAACTTAGATATTAGTAATCCTTTAAAAAATTGCCCTAATTATATAATTTGTTTGTATATAATAAACTAATTATGTAAACCCAAGTACAGTGAGCCATATGATTGTGCATATACCTTATAGATTAATATACTTCAAAAGACAACTTTTAATTTCTGGGGCCAATAATGCCTTTCTTTCCTCACATATTTTCCAAAAAAGAACAGTAAGCATGTCAAAACCTTCTTTTAGTTTTTTGTTAAACATATTTGTTATTTGGTAGTTTATAAGTGGAAAATTTGTTTTTCTAACAACTTCTAAAAAAGGAAAAATACATTTAACATAATACAAGTTGAAACACCTAAGGAAATTAAAAGAAGATTCTCTTTTTAAATATTATCTGTTACCTTATAATTTTCCCATGCTTCCTGTGAGCCCTTTCTAAAATCAGCTATAAATTAAATATATAAGAAAAAAACATTCAAACACATGTATTTGTAGTCTTTCCAGGCCTAAGTGTTTTCTTTTTGGCATATTACCAGTTCACCATTTATATAACAAGTGACATTTACCAAGTAAATTGAGCCTTCTGGTTATAATTACTAATGAGCACAAATGCCTCATGTGAGAAAGGGATCTGTTTTTAAGTTTAAAAAATGTTTTAACAGTAAATATATAATGTAAGATACCGAGCAACAGAAAGAGCACCTGTCATGAAGAGAACAGACCTGCTTATGAAGTGGTTCTGTGATCTAGGAAAGGTCCATCAATCTTGCCAAACTTCCACTTACATATCTTTAAAAAGTCATCATTATTGTCATATTCATCATCACCATCATCAATCTGCCATAACCCTTCTACAGGGTTGTTATAAAGATTGCAAGAAAAGCATGTGTTTATAAAATTGTTAGATGCCATGCAAACATGAATAATAATTATTGAAGAATGTATTTAGGACCTCACTTCACCCTTGACAGTGAACTATAATATTTTCATCTAAGGATGTTAAGTATGTTGACATAATGTAGTGATTGGAATGTTTTTCCTTTAAGCAAGTAAGAGTCCATGAAATCTTAGCAACGTGAATGCTCTGGTTATGAGGTAGGCAACTGTCAGTGTTGATTCTGATACTCTTTAAGAATGAATCCATTTTGTCACTCTTGGTGCACACACATAGCAAGCAAATGGAAGCTTACTGCTGTACAGCTCAGCCTGAATTGGAAGAGGCAAAAATGTCAATACATTAAAGGAACGTATCAGCTTAGAGTGGGACAAGTCACTAAATCTCTCTGTGCCTTTTTCTACTTTGTAGAACAAAGCTTAGATTCAATCTCTTCTAAATTCTATTTCAGCTCTATCCATGTGATCCTGTAAGGGGATTATAACAGAGTTTGGCCTATCAGGTTTATTGCCCTTCTTTTTCTCCTCCTCTTATCTCATAATATAAAGACTATAAATATAGGATGGCATAGCCACAGTGCTGCTAAAATTGCTGATTTGGCTAATCAGCACTCAGTCAGTGCTTGACTGCACATCTTAAAGTTCCCCAGTTTCAGCCCAATTTCTCCAGTACAGTCAGCCTTTCCAGTTCAGTTGAGTATTTACTCATTCAATACCCATCTCTGTCACCTGGGAAAGGAAAGAGGAAAAAAGATGTAAAAATGATAGAAATGGCAATATAAAAGATATTTGCATCAATCTCGCCTCCTTTCCTCATGATTATTTTAGTATATTATAGCAGAGGATTTGTGAATTTATTCTTATAGCCCTTATCATTTGATAATGCTAAAAGTTTCATAGCAGCATACTTTGGCCACTGTAAAGTATTTGATTTTTAATATTCTTATATGCATTGAAATAAAAGCATAATTACTTAATTTGTTGTCAAAGTGCTACCAAAATTACACTGGAATTTTATAGGACATTATGATACATTAGGATACATACCATATGAGCATAGGTTCCAGTTAAGAATAGGAAATTTCCTTTCCTCTGCTGTTGGACCCCATTTCTCTTTTTAATGCCTTTTTAAGTGATCCAGACACAGGGTTTCCATTGACTTTGACAAATGGTACACTTAATTAGCTCTTTTGGGCTGGGTGTGGTGGCTCACGCCTATAATCCCAGCACTTTGGGAGGCTGAGGCGGGTGGATCACGAGGTCAAGAGATCGAGACCATCCTGGTCAACAAGGTGAAACCCCGTCTCTACTAAAAATACAAAAATTAGCTGGGCATGGTGGTGCGTGCCTGTAGTCCCAGCTACTTGGGAGGCTGAGGCAGGAGAATTGCTTGAACCCAGGAGGCGGAGGTTGCAGTGAGCCGAGATCGTGCCATTGCACTCCAGTCTGGGTAACAACAGCGAAACTCTGTCTTAAAAAAAAAAAAAAAAAAAAAAAAAATTAGCTCTTTTAGCAAAGCCAGAATGCTGGATTGAGTTTTCCATTCTGTCCTTTGCTCACAAGCAAAGCTGAATTTTCTAAGCACAGTTGCCACATAGTAGTAATAACGGTTCTTTGGAGCAGGTAGACTTAAACCCTGCTTCAATGCAGTAGGCCTTTTCTTAAATGGTTTCATCTGCTCTAAAGTACAAACAGTTCTCTGAAAACTAGCAAACACAGAGTTTACATTCTAGTATGATTAGCAATCTCATCCTCTAACACTTTAAGTGTTAGAGGCATTACCTAAATTTGGGACATTTTTAGTGGTATCCTGTAATTGTAAATGGTTACTAGGAATTATTAGACTGAGACATAAATTCCTTAAAATTAGGAGCATTATTCTATGATTCACATCATATTATCCAGGTAACACTGTGTACTGAGAGATCCTTTCATGGAAATGTCAACCATCCCCAAAATGACTGAAAACTAAAACATGAAACCCAGAAAGCTGTCCCTGAACAGCCAAAATAGAGCCCATGCTTCAAAGCTCATTTCTGTTATAAAAGAGAACCTAGTCAGACACTCAGAATTTATGTACTTAAATTTGCATAAAATTTAAGCTGGTGGTGTTATCTGAATTTTCAGCCAACAGTAGATTAACAACACTTTTGTAGGTGGGCTTCTTAAAGTAGGCATCATTCCAGCTACAACTGACAGCCCAAAGCTGAACAGCAAGAGAGGGAGATGAAAGAACTGTGGAAAGTGGTTATAAAAGCCAAAAAAGAAAGGAAGGGAGGGAGGGAGGGAGGGAGAAAACAAAGAGAGGGAGGGAGGGAGAGAAAGAAGAAAAAGAGGGAGGGGAAAGAAGTTCTCTGGGAGTCATTTAAGGCAGTGCTCAGTGCTTTTCAAACTGTGGTAAAAGATCTCTCCTAATTTATGTTTAAATTTCCAAACCATCACAGATAATTTTGTAAAATATAATAACAATAACGAATTACTGAAAACTAAAATAGAAAAGACATAAAAACACAAGCTTTACTTTATAATAGACCAAATATATATAATTATTTTGCCAAATTATGAAAGCTTCTAAATATATATTTTTCATTTTTGTGCTCTCATGAACAGTTTGCAAATGACAGTTATCTGCCAACCACACCTTGAGTAGGACTGACTTAATGTAAAGGCACAGAACTCCAAGAGAAAGCAACATTGCTCACTCTTGGTCTTCTGCACTAATGATATATGTGATGATTGTATTAAATCACATAGTCATCATCATTATATTAATTCATCCAAGTTTAATAAATTTAATTTTTCTTTGGAAAATGTTTCTTGCTAAAAAGTATGCCATGTGTGGTAGTTCATGCCTGTAATCCCAGCACTTTGGGAGGCCAAGGCAGGTGGATCACCTGAGGTCAGGTGCTTGAGACCAGCCTGAACAAAATGGTGAAACCCAGTCTCTACTAAAAATACAAAAGTTATCTGGGTGTGGTGGCGGGCACCTGTAATCCCAGCTACTTGGGAGGCTGAGACAGAAGAATTGCTTAAACCCGAGAGGTGGAGGTTGCAATGAGCCAAGATCATGCCACTGCACTCAAGCCTGGGCAACAGAGTCTCATAAAAAAAAAAAAAAGAATGCTTGAAATTCATAAAATTCATGAGACTAAATAATAAGCCCCACCTATCTGAAAGGGTTTATTACTTGAGGGGCAGGGAGAGAGAGAGAGAGAGAGAGAGAGAGAGATACCACAAGGAACTGTGGGATGTCTTCATAAGATTGTGTTAGAAGCAACCTACTGTACGATTTGGACTTTATTTGGATGATCTTGGGAAGAGTCTAAGAAGCAAGAATTCTCTCTAGAGGTTTGATTCTGTCAAAAAGTGGGGCAATTCTGTGATTAGGTATTTTGTGGGTGGCCAAGTGACTTTGTTTATATTTGTGCTTAGAAAAAACATTGTCAAGTGGCTTTGTTTATTTATTGTGGTCTCAGAGTAATATTGTCTGAAATTGCTGTTTTGTGAGTTTATGTGCAACAGGAGATCAAAGTAACCTGGCTGTGAGTATCAGACCCGCTTGTAATAGTATTTCAAATCAGTCCCAGATGTGAGTGGATGCTTTTTAATTTCTCCACAATGTATAAAATTGACATATTGTAAAATTGAAGATAAAACTTAAATGTTGTTCATTGTCTAAATCCTGATTTTTTTCTTACTAAATGCTTTTGAAATTTTCTCTGATGATGGTACATAAATATATTAATGCCATAATGGTTGACTTAATTGAATTGTTCATATAGTCCTGCAATATCTATGATTAAAATAATATTTATTATAAATTAACCAGTCAAGTCATTCCCAGGTTTTAAAACATGTTTATTTACCTATTTATTTAAAATAAGTTTCCAATCTGAGGACTGTCAGGCATCCAGGCTGAGACAACTAGAGCAATTTGAGAAAAGAATTATTTATATGGGTTCCAGTTTTGGGATAGACTACCACAAAGCAGAAAATTGAGTTATATGTGGATTTATTAAAGTCAGTATGTCTCAGACTGATGCTTTACATGATTTTAGAATAGAGCTTTTCTATGGTGTATTCTAACACTCTAAACACCAAATTGTTTTCATTTGCTCTTCTGAGTTATTATTCCCGAGAGTCAGTAGCCTCGTGCAGACATTGTCTTCTTCATGCCTTTATCTCCAGAATCTAACAGCGTTCCTGGGATAAAGTAGATAAATATACATCTCTAAGATGTAACTAAACATTATATTAGAAACTTAAAGTATCTTAGCTTAAAATTTATGTATGAACTTCTGGTCTTCTACCTGAAGACTACTCAACATAAAAATTTAATAAATGTGAATGATGAAGCCCTTTAGATTCTGTTTCATTTTAACATAAAATCACAAAATATCAACTAAATTAACAATCCAAGTACGTATTACAGAATGTGTATTTGAAACTTCACTGCTGGCAAAAATTCAGAGAGTGCTCTGTCATCATTTTCTACCAATTACTTTGGTAGACCAATTAAATGTATAAAAGTATTGGGAAGCACTCTAAGAAAAACACTGAGCAACAGCTTATTTGTTCTCTGAATTTTTAGGCTATAAGACATTGATGATGTCTTGCTAGGCATATATTTTGGTCCTTAAAGTAGAAATTCACATTTTAAAACATACTTTGCTGTTAGAGTTTTATTCAAACTTTCTCAATTCCTTCTTTCTCAAGTGTCAGGGAGAACTAAGTCACATGGAATCTATGAACGACAATTGTGTCAAATAGCTATCCCTTATGGGATGCAGAATTTTTGCCATATTGTAGGGCTGATATCATTGAACACAAGGGACCCATGTGAAAATATATACATTAGGTTCAGGTTAACGGTATATACTTCAAAAATATATTTATGTAAATTGTTCCACTTGGTGAAATATAAAGAGTAAGAGAATATGCATTTTCATTCGTATATTTAAAATTTATTTTCATGTTTGTTCAAGTCAAAGAACTCTTTCTCACATATATTTTTATATTTTAATTCCTGAAACATTTGCAATTTAATCAGGGAGGATATGAAATTAACCACCTGCTCTGGCACTGTGTTGCTGCTTGGTCTTGTGTTCAGAAAAACAGTCCTCAGTTGAATAACGTGCTTGAACATCTCATCTTCCATAAAACACAGCTTCAAAAGAAATGCTGGTAAGAGTGATCCTATAAATCCAAAGTAACTCACGGAGAAATCTTTGTGCTTAAATGTTAAATAACCTTTGTACCTAAATGTTAATCACACCTTGGTTGACTATGAAACAAATTTATAATCTTGGTTCCAAAGGCAAGGGCAATTTACATGTTTAGTATTAATTCATTTCATCAATACATTGTTTCTCCCCTTTTCTGTTTTGCTAGTTGTGCATGCATGCACTGCATAGTTTATTTTATTAAATGCAATTTTTTTATTGACAAGAAGTTTATTCCTGCATTGCAAATAGCCTTTATATTCCAAATGGTTAAGCAAAAGCAGTGAAGTACAATATATTATTGGAGAAAATATACTGATACTGTATTTATGCCTTATTGTAAAGTATAACAAAATATACTGATTTTACATTTTGTTATATGTTACAATATTTTGATACTTTTATATTATTATATTTTTGAGATTTTTATATTTTAAAAATATATATTATAAAAATATATATTTTATGTATTTTTTATACTTTTATATTTTGTTATACATTACAATCTTATATTGTAATGTATAAGAAAATATACTGATATTGTATTTATTTATTTATTTATTTATTTTTTTAGCATTATAAATTTCCTTTAATTTAAATCTCACTGTTTTAGTGATACTCTGCAAACTCTAATACATTTTTCACTTTTTTTTTTTTAATTTTTTATTGTATTTTAGGTTTTGGGGTACATGTGCAGAACGTGCAAGATAGTTGCATAGGTACACACATGGCAGTGTGTTTTGCTGCCTTCCTCCCCTTCACCCGCATTTGGTATTTCTCCCCAGGCTATCCCTCCACAGCTCCCCCTGCACTGTCCCTCCCCTATTCCCCCTAATAGACCCCAGTGTGTAGTAGACCCCTCCCTGTGTCCATGTGTTCTCATTCTTCTCACCTGCCTATGAGTGAGAATATGTGGTATTTCCTTTTCTGTTCTTGTGTCAGTTTGCTGAGAATGATGTTCTCCAGATTCATCCATGTCCTTACAAAGGACAAAAACTCATCATTTTTGATTGCTGCATAATATTCCATGGTGTATATATTGTATTTATGCCTTATTTTAATGTATAACAGAACTGAATCTTTAAAAAAATTTTTTTGTTTTCACTCTATCACCCAGGCTGGAATGCAGTGTAGTGATCTTGGCTTACTGCAACCTCCATCCCCTGGCTCAAGTGATCCTCCCAGCTCAGCCTCCCAAGTAGCTGGGACCACAGGTGTACACCAACATGCCAGATATTTTTGTTGGTTTTTTTTTTTTTTTTTTTTTTTAGTAGAGACAAGGTCTCGCTATGTTGCCTAGGCTGGTCTCCAACTCCTGAGCCCAAGTGATCTGACCACCTAGGCCTCTCAAAGTTCTGGGATTATAGGTGTGAGTCACTGCACCCAGACAAAAATAAATCTTGACTTATAAATATTAGTTTTCTCCTGTACATACATTAATTTAGGATGAGAAAATGAAGAGTCATAGTTTTGACATGAGTTCAGTGGAGGAAAGACTTTTTAAGTTGACAAATAATAATTGTATATATTTATGGGGTACAATGTGATGTTAGGATATATGTGTAACTTGTGGAATGAGTAACTCAAGCTTATTAACATATTCATCACTTCACATCCTTATCATTTTTTGGTGGTAAGAGCAATTAAAATTTACTCTATTAGCAATTTTGAAATATACTTTTTTTCTTTACCATAGTCACAATGCTGTACAATAGATCACTAGATCTCATTCTTCCTGTCTAACTGAAACTTTGAACTCTTTGTTGACATCTCTTCTTTTTCCCTTCTTCCCCACTCTCCATCCCAAGTCTTATACCATTCTATGTGCTAGTTCTACAAGTTTGGCTTTTTTAGATTCCATGTACAAGTGAGATTATACAGTATTTATCTTTCTATACTACGCTTATTTCATTTAGCATAATGCCTCCATGTCCATTCATGTTTTTATAAATGACAGAATTTTCTTCTTTTTAAAGACTGGATAGTATTCCATTGTGTATAGATATCATACTTTCTTTATCCACTCATCAATCAATGGCACTTAGGTTGATTACATATCTTGGCTATTATGAATAATGCTGCAATCAACATGGAAATTCAGTTATATGTTCAACACACTGATTTCACTTTTTTGGGATATATATGTAGAAGTGGAATTGTTAGATCATATGGTAGTTCTATTTTCAATTTTTGAGGAATCTCCATACTGTATTTACATCAATAATGTGAAAGGATCCCCTTTTCTCAACATCCTCATCAACATCTGTTATCCTTTATATTTTAGATAATAGACATTCTAACAGATGTGAGGTGATATCTTGTTTTGGTTTTAATTTGCATTTTTCTTATGATTAGTGATGTTTGGCACATTTTCATCTATCTGTTGACCATTAGTATTCTTTTTTGAGAAATGTCTGTTCAGGTTCTTTACCCATTTTTTCATTGGTTTATTTGTTTTCTTGTTATTGAGTTGTTTCAGTTCCTTCTATATTTTAGATATTAGCCCTTTACCAAATGTATGGTTTGCACATATTTTCTCCAAATATGTGGGTTGTTCTCTTTACTTTGTTAATGTTTTATTTTATAATTCAAGTAGTCTTTAATCCATTTTGAGTTAACTTTTCTGTATAGTGTGAGAGAAGAGGCTAATTTAATTCTTCTGAATGTGGATTTTCACTTCTCCCAATATCACTTATTAAAGAGATTATTTTATCCCTATTGTGTATTCTTGGTAACTGTCAAAAATCAATTGACCATAAATGCTTGAATTTACTTCTGGTCTTTCTGTTCTGTGCCTTTGGCAAATGTCTCTGTATGCTATTGCCATGCTGTTTTAATTACTATAGCTTTGTAATACACTTTAAAATCTAGTATTGTGATGTTTCCAGCTTTTTTCTTTTTGCTCATAATTGCTTTGGTTAAGAGACTTGTGGTTTCATACAAATTTTAATTGTTTTTTTGCTTCTGTGAAGAATAACATTAAAATTGTGATATGAATTGCATTGAACCTGTAAATCACTCATTTTTCCTATCCATGAACATGGAATATCTTTCCATTTATTTGTTTAGGCTTTAATTTTTTCATTATTTTATATTTTTCAATGTACAGATTTTTCACTTCCTTGGTTCAGTTTATTCTTAAGTATTTTATTTTTTAATTTTTTGAGATTGCTTTCATAGTATCTTTTTTAGATAGTCTGTCATTAGTATATAGCAGAGCTACTGTTTTTAATATGTTGATTTTTGTCACCTTCAAACTTCAACTTTACTGAATTTATTTAATGTTCTAACAGTTTTTTTGTGTGTGTTGCTTTAATAGATGTTTTAGAGTTTTCTGTATATAAGATCATTTGGTCAGCAAACAAAAACAGTTATACTTTCTTCTTTCCTTTTTAGATGGCTTTTTTTTCTTCTTTTTCTTGACTAACTGCTTTGGCTAGGCCTTTTAGTATTATGTTACACAGAAGAGGTGAGAGTGATCATCCTTGTCTTCTTCCTGATTTTAGAGAGAAGCTTTCAACTTTCCACCATTGAGGATAATGTTAGTTGTAGGCTTGCCATATATGACCTTTATTGTCTTGAGGAGTATTTCTGAGGAAATTGATCAGAGGGCATTCTTTTTTAAAGAGGATCAGAGTTTTGAATTATTTTTCCATGATAATAAAAATAATAATTTGTAATGCAATACCAAGTTGAAAATGCAGTTGCCATATTCAACTTTCTTTCTTTAATTAATTCCTCTTTTTAAAGCCTCTGGCAGCTTATTCTACACCAAGGCCTTTGTATATGTAAATTCTAAGTCCCTCAGAATCGAATGTAGACCCTTCTAAAAGTCTGAAACTTTTTATGAACAAAAGTTTTTTTTCCACTTGTATTTGGAAGTTTGAGGAATTTCAGATTAAATAAAGATTTTTGGAGGATGGCTTAAAGCTTACCTAATTTCCTTAAAAATAACCTACTTTAGATTAGAGTTCATCAATAATTTATTTTGTCTCATAGTCTGATGGGAGAAACCTGTTCAGTATTGCAGTTTGACAAAGATTGCGATATTTTTACATTTTAAAATGAAGAACACTTTTTATAAATATGAAACTAAAATGCAAATAGATAATATTTACTACAACAGTACATAATATAATTTTACTTATTATATTTTAATACAGAGCTTCTACAAACAAAAAAAATTTAGAGGTTCTTATTGGTGCAAATTAGACTATTTTGGAAGCTGTGGAGATTCTTTCAGACCCTTTTTAATGATAGAAAATAAGTTGTTGGGTATTCAAATATTTAATTTATTTTTCAAGATGACAAATGATCAAAACTACTTAAGCTCTTGGAAAACTCTAGCTCAATTTAGAAAATAAACAAAATTGTATTTTAACATATAAAAATAAATCTTGTATGACTTTGTCAAATTTATTTTAAAAGTACTCTAATAATTACCAAATAAACAAGTTTAAATGATTGCCAAAACAGTAAATATAGCTGATTAACAATATCGCATGGTGGAAGTCAATTCTTTCTTTAACCAATTTTTAGATTTTGCTGTATTGCATCGACATCTATTTAATTTAACTTGCTAATGATTTGTGGTTAAGGTTGTAAACATTTATGTACAAATTTTTTAAAAACTTAGTATTTTATAAATTTAGAGCATTACAGACAGTACAAAACCATTCTTATTTTAAAAATAAAGAAACCGAGGCCACGTTTATTAGGCTTACTGATGAGTGGAACCAGATTTTAAGAGTTTTGATATAGCACTCTCTCCAGTGCATCATTCAACTGTCATTCTGGTTGCGTTGTTAAGCAGATAACTGCTTTGAGACAGCCCGTCACTGAAACCTGACTTTTCTTTTTCTGGGAGGATTTTGTGGAAATTATGAAGTGAAGGAAGGGATAGCATTGTTTAGACAATGCTCAATGAACAGAGAAGTAAAGTGAAAAATACAATGACTGCTCATAATAGAAAGGAAAATCATAATTGCTAAAAAGAGTACTGCCAAATAGTTTTCATTCTATTTTATATATTGTCTTTTTTATTTTAAAGAAAAGTTTTAATTTTTTTTTTAAATAGTTGGTTCTAGCAAAGAAAAACTATTGACATTAAAGTAATAATTTGTGTTTTTAAGTTAGCAATTTGACTAACTTTATAAAGTTGATTAAATTGATCAACTTTTAAAAGTTGATTTTAAAATATTTGGTATAATGATAACATTTTAAAATCAACTTTTCTCCTTACAAAATATTTATTTATATAAAGGCCTATATAGGTTTCAAAAGGCTATTACCCCAGAGAAAGTAATACAATCTGTAATATAATTACTAAAATAAAAATAGAAATGATTTTATGTTTTTAGGGAAACTTTAATATTGGTCTCATGTACTCCTAAGATACCACTGCGTACATGCAATAAATTAAGAAAACGAACTGCATGTATTTAGAATGAAAAATAAATATCAGGCACCAGGTCCTGATGATACATTAAGTCTTCATCAGGATTTGCTGGTCCAAATAGCCTTAAAATTGTGACACTTGGTGGAAGACACTTTTGGTTTAACACCTAAAATTCAATACCAGTGACCATTAGCTGGAGTAACCTGAGCAATTTCATTTGCCATACATCTCAGGAAAGTAACATAATGTTGAATAAATGTTCAGAGATTTAGAAAGCAAAGAGAGCCCATTCAACTGAGATATCAGAAGAAATTTTATTTATAGTGGCAAAAATCGCTTGTGCTTATGCCCATGAAAGTGAAATGTACTTATCTATCCATTTCTGATGCTATCAGTCAGTAGGTAATTCATCATGTATCTCCATGGGTGACTTCTTATAACCCCTTTTATAAAGATCCTACAGTACAAAAAGAAACAAATGGTTTCAGCTGAGCCTGGAAAAGGGCAGGTTCAGGATCAAAGAAAGGGCTCAAGGAAGGCAATCACAGAATTAGAGCCGCCTTGCTGGGGGACAGGGTAAAACTGAAGAAAGAATACACTGAAGACTGTAAAACCCGATGAAGTAAAGGAAAAGAGAATGCAGGAGCCCCCTCCCAGCTGCCATGCACTGGCCTTTATCTGCCCATAGCTGGAGATAAGCAGCTTGCTGGAAGGCAGATTTCCATTTAATGCAGTTTAATTTTACATGATGCTTCATACTCTCAATGCTCCACCCTGTGATTTGGCCTTTTATACACGGCACCATTTGCTCTGGGGAGATAGCTCAAGTCAGCGCAAAAGGCTTTCTAATCTAACATGAAAATAATGAATTGTGTTTATAATTGAATTATTAGCCAACGAAGACTGCTGAGAAATGCAGTATGGCATTTCAATCCAGCCGTATGACATAAAATTATATCTCCCAACACAAAATAACTGATTTAATGTGCTCCATAAGTGTATTCCCAAAAAGCCAGACAATTTAAAACTGTCTTGAATATGGCAAGTGTTTTCCAGACATACAGTGTTTGTGTTTGCATCAAAATGAATGAAACAAGGAATTAACTGCTTTGTATGGGCAGCTAGGCACTTCCTTTTCAGCTAGATCACTGATATCCACATTGTCCATATCCTTGAACCTAGTAATTATAATGTCCATGTGATGGCCTAAACTAGACCATTCAAACAGAAGTTTGCATTAAGACTCCTTCATTCCTCATGAACTGAAATGTCAATGTAGGTTCTCATTCATCTGTTATTTCCTTGATGCTTCTTCATTAGTTTCTTGGATTACTTTCCTTTTTTTTTAAACGGAGTTTCACTCTTGTTACCCAGGCTGGAGTACAATGGCGCGATCTCAGCTCACGGCAACCTCCGCTTCCTGGGTTCAGGCAATTCTCCTGCCTCAGCCTCCTGAGTAGCTGAGATTATAGGCACAGGCCACCATGCCCAGCTAATATTTGTATTTTTAGTAGAGACGGGGTTTCACCATGTTGACCAGGATGGTCTTGATCTCCTGACCTTGTGATCCATCCGCCTCGGCCTCCCAAAGTGCTGGGATTACAGGCATGAGCCACTGTGCCCGGCTGTTTCTTGGATTTCTTAATGATCCTTTGATTTCTGGAGCCAATTATAACTAGTCTGTATCAAGGGTAAATATCCACTATGTATGCTGCTACATTATTGTACAGTGAAACAACAATGCAACCTAAAACCAGAAGACGCGAGTTTCAGTCTTGTCTTTTCCTACCTAATTTTGACTGTCGCTTAACCCCTGTTGAACCCCAGGGTCTGTTGAGCAGTTGTATGGAGATAACAGCCCCCTCAAAGAGCTTTTGAAAGACTTAAATGAGATAACTAATATGAAAACACCTATTAGACTCTAGTTCTTCCCTAGATACTACATGTCCTGCCAGTTCATATTTGAACTAATTTTTCTCCAGTCAGGCTCCTGCCTCCTGAATTTCTACCTCAGTGCACATCATCATGTCCTCTCCTCCAGAAAACCAAATCAGACATCTTATCTTCTCTGTCTCACTTTCCCCATCCAATTTAGGATCTGACAATGTTGTACTAACAACACTTCAAAATTGTTCTCCTGCTCTCTGTTCCCACTATCATGACCTCGGTTTGGGCTACTATTGCCTCTTGACCAGCTTCACTGGTCTCCTTGCCTTAAGTCCTTCCCCTCAACAATCTGTCATACACTATGTTGCCAGGGTTATAACATAAATGTGACTATAACACTCTCCAGCTTAAAATTATTTAATAAGAACTGTTTTACATGATATGGAGGCAGCAACCCCATTGGTGTCTCATAAATTGCCATTATATTAAAAAAAAATAAGAAAAACAAAGATGGTGACTGAAAGATTCTGCTAATAGGTTTAATTACCACCAACCAACCAATAGCCAGGAGAGCCTGATGGGTCTGGGTGGAGGGAAACAATTAGTGCCCCACCCTGCCTTCCCTGATGAGAGGGCAGTCATTGCTTGTCTGAGGCTCCATCCCTTCACTCTCCCACACCAGCTTCCCTTTAACTCAAAGAATGAAGTCCTGAAAGCAGGAAAAAAAGCCTTTTAGCAGACATGCTGAAGGCTAGATTTTTTTCATCCATCTTTTCTGAGTAACAAAAATCAGGCAATGGCAAGGTAAATATATTCTTTTTTTTTTCTCTAATGTATCCTTTTTTAAATTATACTTTAAGTTCTGGGGTACATGTGCAGATTGTGCAGGTTTGTTACATAGATATGCACGTGCCATGGTGGTGGTTTGCTGCATCCATTGCCGGGTCATCTACATTAGGTATTTCTCCTAATGCTATCCCTCCCCAGTCCCCTCATCCCCTGCTATTCCTCCCCTAGCTCTTCACCCCACAGGCCCCAGTGTGTGATGTTCCCCTCCCTGTGTCCATGTGTTCTCATTGTTCAGAACCTACTTATGAGTGAGAGCAAGCGGTGTTTGGTTTTCTGTTCTTGTGTCAGTTTGCTGAGAATGACGGTTTCCAGTTTCATCCATGTCCCTGCAAAGGACGTGAACTCATCCTTTTTTATGGCTGCATAGTATTCCATGGTACATATGTGCCACATTTTCTTTATCCAGTCTGTCACTGATGGACATTTGGGTTGGTTCCAAGTTTTTGCTATTGTAAATTGTTTTTGCCACAATAAACATGTGTGTGCACATGGGACTTTAAAATAGAATGATTTATAATCCTTTGGATATATACCTAGTAATGGGATTGCTGGTTCAAATGGTATTTCTATTTCTAGATCCTTGAGGAATCGCCACACTGTCTTCCACAGTGGTTGAAATAATTTACACTCCTACCAACAGTGTAAAAAGTATTCCTATTTCTCCACATCCTCTCCAGCATCTGTTATCTCCTAATTTTTTGATGATTGCCATTCTAACTGGTGTGAGGTGGTATCTCAATGTGGTTTTGATTTGCATTTCTCTAATGACCAGTGATTCAATGAGCTTTTTTCATGTTTGTTGGCTGCATAAATGTCTTCTTTTGAAAAGTGTCCATTCATGTCACTTGGCCACTTTTTGATGGTGTCATTTGTATTTTTCTTGTAAATTGTTTAAGTTCTCTGTAGATTCTGGATATTAGCCCTTTTTCAGATGGGTAGATTGCAAAACCTTTTTTCTCAGTCTGTTGGTTGCTGGTTCAATCTATTGTTAGTTTCTTTTGCTGTGCAGAAGCTCTTAAGTTTAATTAGATCCAATTTGTCTGTTTTGGCTTTTGTTGGCATTGCTTTTGGTGTTTTGGTTATGAAGTCCTTGTCCATACCTATGTCCTCAGTGGTATTACCTAGGATTTCTTCTAGAGTTTTTATGGTGTTTTAGGCCTCATGTTTAAATATTTAATCCATCTGGAGTTAATTTTTGCTTAAGGTGTAAGGAAGGGATCCCAATTCAGCTTTCTACATTTGGCTAGCCAGTTTTTCCAATACCATTTATTAAATGGAGAATCCTTTCCCCATTGCTTGTTCTTGTCAGGTTTGTCAAATATTGGATGGCTGTAGTGGTGTAGCATTATTCCTGGGGCCTCTGCTCTGTTCCATTGGTCTGTATGTCTGTTTTGGTACCAGTACCTTGCTGTTTTGATTACAGTAGCCTTGTAATATAGTTTGAAGTCAGGTAGAGTGATGCCTCCAAGCTTTGTTTTTTTGTTTGTTTGTTTGTTTTTGTTTTTATTGGGATTGTCTTGGCTATGTGGGCTCTTTTTTGGTTCCATATAAAGTTTAAGGTGTTATTTTTTTTTCAACTCTGTGAAGAAAGTGATCAGTAGCTGGATGGGGATAGCATTGACTCTATAAATTACTTTGGGCAGTTTGGCCATTTTCATGATATTGATTCTTCCTAACCATTAGCATGGAATATTTTTCCACCTGTTTGTGTCCTCTCTTATTTCCTTGAGCAATGGTTTATAGTTCTTGTTGAAGAGGTCCTTCCTATACCTTGTTAGTTGTATTCCTAGGTATTTTATTCTCTTTGTAGCAATTGTGAATGGGAGTTCACTCATGATTTGGCTCTCTGTTTATCTATTATTGGTTTATAGGAATGCTTGTGATTTTTGCACATTGATTTTGTATCCTGAGACTGCAAAGTTGCTTATTAGTTTAAGGAGATTTGGGGCTGAGACAATGGGGTTTTCTAAATATACAGTCATGTCATCTGCAAACAGGGACAATTTGACTTCCTCTTTTCCTAATTGAATACCTTTATTTCTTTCTCTTGCCCAATGGCTCTAGCCAGAACTTACAATGCTTTGTTGAATAGGAGTGGTGAGAAAAGTTATCCTTGTCTTTTGCTAGTTTTCAAAAGACAGCTTTTGCCCATTTAGAATGATATTGGCTGTGAGTTTGTCATAAATTAGCTCTTATAATTTTGAGATACCATCCACTGATGCCTAGCTTATTGAGAGTTTTTAGCATAAAGGGCTGTTGAATTTTGTCAAAGGCCTTCTCTGCATCTATTGAGATAATCATGTGATTTTTGTCTTTGGTTCTGTTTAAGTGATGGATTAGATTTATAGATTTGTGGATGTTGAACCAGCCTTGCATCCCTGGGATGAAGCCAACTTGATTGTGATGGATAAGCTTTTTGATGTGCTGTTGGATTTGGTTCACCAATATTTTATTGTAAATATATTATTTGAACTGATTTCTCTAAGTAGTAAAAATCAAGAGTGAAATACTAACTGCCCTCTTCTCCATGTGCAGTAATGACCGAGACTAATTTATTTACTCTAATTCTCCCCTTTCTAGTCTGCTAATATAATCTTGAGTTCTGATAACATTGTAGTTATTATTTCAAATGTTTTATCTTCTCCTTAAATAATTATTTATATATCTGCATTTAATTATTTGGTCATTTTACAAAATTATTTTTATTAAAATTTATCTATTTTTCTTCTACTCACCTGCAGTCATTTAATACTAGGATTTTCCTTTCTTAAACTGTTAAATACTATTAATTTGTTTCTTAGCTTGAATAAATTTCTAAATGTGTTTATAGATTACTTATTATAGTAGGTAAGGCCATGATTATATACAAACCTTGGCTGGTTACATTTATCACCATTTATTTTTCCCCTAAGAAGGATAATGTACATTTTGTCTGGTAATAGATGTCTATGATTACAGTGTTTATTTTTTGTTTAATTCCCCCTTCAAAGCTTTAAATGTTACTGTGCTGTTTCCTAACACAGTTATGATTAGATGTTCAAAGTTCTCTTTTTTTTTCTGTTTAATTATCAGTTCATCATTTTTTAGGAGCATCTTTGTGATTTAGTAGGCAGGAGTTAACTGGCACCCTTTCTTGTCCATGTTAGGAGCCTGTTGAGGTAATATCTAGGTTACCTAGAGAGAAACTCCACTTTGAGGAGCTGTGCACAAATACTGTGGCTGCTGGTCTACATTTTTTCAAGGTCTTTTATTGACTACTCATAGTTCATATGTATTCCCAACTTCTGCCTCTCGGTCAGTGCTTAGGGTTTTTATTTTTATTTTATTTTTTACATTATGGTGGGAAATCCCATATATCTTGTGGACGCCTGCATTCAATTTTGGACTTTTTGTTATTAGAAAGGTTATTCTTTAGTTGGGCCTCATTTACTTCATAACATTAAATTTCCCTCCCCACTTTCCCCTTCCTTACCCACCTTTCCCCTTCCTTCTCTTTCTCCCTCTCTCCCTTCCTCCCTCCCTCTCTTCCTCCCTTCCCTCCTTCCTTCCTTCCTTCTTTCCTTCTGTAGGACTACCACATTTTTTCTTGATTTTTGTCTGTTTCAATAATAATTAGTAAACAATATACTTTCCACATTTTCGTCTAAATTATGAAAGGCTTTCTCACGTTTCCTCTTCCAGCTGTTATTCTGCTGTTAACTTCCTCAACTAGGGATTTTAATTATATTTTTACATTTTAATTTCTTTGAAATCTCTTACCTTACTCTACTACCTTTCATCTCAGCATCAAGGCTTTTCATTGTGTTTTATTATCCTGAGCTTTATTAAAGATGCATAAGGGTCTTGTAAAAATAACTTCTGGTTCCTGTGAGAAATCATTTTCAGAATTATGACCTTCTCTGATTTTGAGACTGATATTTTCTTTAGCCTTTGCTAAAGAAATTTTCACTGGTCTTGTGTAGATCCCTCTTCTTCATTTTCCAGTTACTTATTCTGGAACCAGGAGAAATATATAAAAATGATGTTTTTAAATAAAAAGTTTATATTCACAGCATTCATAACAAAGTTGGTAAAAATTAAAACACTCAATGTGTGATGTTATCAGGGAGCTTCCTGTGTTCTCCTTACTCTTTGATAGTCTACCTTTGAGGAGAAAATGCACTTCTGTATTCCAATTTTATCATCCCTGCTCCCGTCTTCTCCCATCCCACGTACCTATAGGTACTGTATATTAATACTGGATGTTATCATCTCTGAATAAATATGGGGAGATAAGAATGAGCCCAGAAATACTCTCTTCCTACTTAAAAAAATCAGGGCCTCATAGTAGAACGATTTATAGTCCTTGGATATATACCCAGTAATGGGATTGTTAGGTCAAATGGAATTTCTATTTCTATGTCCTTGAGGAATCACCACACTGTCTTCCACAATGGTTGAACTAATTTACACTACCACCAACAGTGTAAGAGTGTTCCTCTTTCTCCACATCCTCTCCAGCATCTGTTGTCTCCAGACTTTTTAATGATCACCATTCTAACTGGCGTGAGATGGTATCTCAATGTAATTTTGATTTGCATTTCTCTAATGACCAGTGATGATGAGCATTTTTTTCTATGTTTGTTGGCCTCATGTATGTCTTCTTTTGTAAAGTGTCTCTTCATATCCTTTGCCTACTTTTGAATGGGCTTGTTTGTTTTTTTCTTGTAAATCTGTTTGAGTTCTTTGTAAATTCTGGATATCAGCCCCTTGTCAGATGGGTAAACTGCAAAAATTTTTTCCCATTCTGTTGGTTGCCGAATAACTCTAATGACTATTCCTTTACTGTGCAGAAGCTGTGGAGTTTGATTAGGTCCCATTTGTCTATTTTGGCTTTTGTTGCCAATGCTTTTGGTGTTTTGGTCATGGAGTCTTTGCCTACTCCTACGTCCTGAATGGTTTTGCCTAGATTTTCTTCTAGGGTTTTTATGGTGTTAGGTCTTATGTTTAAGTTTGTAATCCATCTGGAGTTAATTTTAGTGTAAGGTGTCAGGAAGGGGTCCAGTTTCTGCTTTCTGCACATAGCTAGCCAGTTTTCCCAACACCATTTATTAAACAGGGAATCCTTTCCCCATTGCTTGTTTTTGTCAGGTTTATCAAAGATTATATGGTTGTAGATATGTTGTGTTGCCTCTGATGCCTCTGTTCTGTTCCATTGGTCTGTATCTCTGTTTTGATACCAGTACTATGCTGTTTTGATTACTGTAGACTTGTAGTATAGTTTGAAGTCCAGTAGTGTGATGCCTTCTGCTGTGTTCTTTTTACTTAGTGTTGACTTGGCTATGCGGGCTCTCTTTTGGTTCCATATGAAGTTTAAGGTGTTTTTTTTCCAGTTCTGTGAAGAAGGTCATTGGTAGCTTGATGGGGATAGCATTGAATCTGTAAATTACTTTGGGCAGTGCACATGAATGTTCACGGCAGCACTGTTTACAATAGCAAAGACCTGGAATCAACCCAAATGCCCATCAATGATAGACTGGACAGGGAAAATGTGGCACATATACACCATGGAATATTAGGCAGCAATCAAAAACGATGAGTTTGTGTCCTTTGTAGGGACATGGATGAACCTGGAGAACATCATTCTCAGCAAACTGACACAAGAACAGAAAATGAAATACCGCATGTTCTCACTCATAGGCAGGTGTTGAACAATGAGAACACATGGACACAGGGAGGGGAGTACTACACACTAGGGTCTATCGGGGGGAATAGGGAAGGGACAGTGGTGGGTGGGGAGTTGGGGAGAGAGAGCATGGGCAGAAATGTCAGATATAGGTGAAGGGGAGGAAGGCAGCAAATCACACTGCCACGTGCATACCTATGCAACTATCTTGCATGTTCTTCACATGTACCCCAAACTCTAAAATGCAATAAAAAAAATTCAGGGCCTCAAGATAAAGGATTAGCTGCACTTTCTCTGAGATTCTATGCAAAACAGTAGAGATCATTTTTTTCTTTAAAATATTTTTTGTTTTACTTTCTTTTGGAGAAAACAAGGCTGCTATGTTTCAAGAAGTGGCATGTGGGTGCTCCTTATTGCTTTCAGCTTTATCAACTTTATGGTTTATGGAAATTCTCTGTAAGTCGCTATTATTGGTGACATCTCTTCTATTTTCGGGATCATATGAATTTTTGATATCATCAGTGCTTTCTAAAATATTTATAGCAATGTTGAAATAAGTTGTGCAAGGGTTACTACTTAGAGACATTTTAATTCTATGAAAAAAATAAAATCTAGTAATTGAGAAAATGGATATAGAGAAGTAAGAAGAACCTAGGAAAACTTTTAAATACTGATGTTCCTAACCTGTATAAATGTGTGCGTGTATGTATATATTGTTATTTTGGACAAGCCAGTAAACCTCAGCTCAGTTTATTTATTTACAGAATTAGAGCAAATATATTATACTTACATATTATTTTGTACAAGTTTAATTTCACAGCAATGTGAAACCAAGTCAATATGTGGATACTTGAGGCTTTCTGTATTATAATGAGTTCATGAAGAAGCTAGTGCTGTATGAAAATTTCTAGCCTAATCCAATTTGAGTTCTTCTTTCTATGGCATTGATATTCAATTTTACTTTTGTTTTTAACAAACTCCAGTTCATAAGTATAAATGTTCCTGTTTTTGGTGAAAGCATTTTCATTCACAGATAATTTTGTAATCAGCAGAATTAATTAAAAATAGTGTGTTTCTGGTGAAGCATTTCTCTACCATAAGTGACTGACACTGATGGATCTTTCTCAATCCATAGTTCAATGAGACTACCCTAGGTTAACTACAGTTTTCCAGATTTAAAAGAGAAAAGAATGAAAACCTTCTGATTATGAAGTATATTCAATGGAAAAGCAGTTTTATGCACTCTATGATTATCTTCACTTTTAATTGACTGTAATGTGAAGTATAAATTATAAGTAGTCTGTGGAATGACTTGTCCTCTATCTTGGTGGTCACTGGGACAGAATTCTTCTTCCAGTCACTCTATGACTTTAATTAGAAAGTTATCAAACTCATATCTTTTTTACTTCAAAAAATAGTATGTAATTGAATACAATTTAGCATTGTGAACCTAGTCATCTTACATAGAGCATTTCATTCAAATCTCACAAAGTCTCTACAAAGTTAGTTTTGCTATGTTTTCTTTACAGACAAGTAAATTAAGATTGGGATAGGGTACATAAGCTGCCCTATAACATATACCTAATTAGTGGCAGAGCTAAGATTTCCATCTTGATGTTTCTGACTAAAGTTCATGTTCATGAGCATTATGTTAAATGCATCAATTAGGATTTTTGTCTTCTTCGTTTTGCAGAAACTTGACTACAATTGCATAACCAAACAGGACTTTCTTTATTGCACATGACAAGTAGTGCAGTGCTGATGCAGGTACTTAAGGAAATCTTCAAGACCCAAGCTTCTTCTAGTTACCTTTTCTGTCATGTATAGCAGGTGATTTTTATCCTCCTTGTTGTATGAAGGCTGCTGTGTCTCTGGTATCATGCAATATGTGCATTACAAGCAGGAGAAAGAGGATGAGCAAAGGAGTAAAATAACACCTGTTATTTAATTTAAAATTTTTTTCTTCACCAGAAAAATAATAGCTTACCTGGAAGCCTTCATAATATGCTTCCATTTACAGCTCATTAACCAAATCTACACTGTAGGGCTATTCTAAACTTCAAGGGAGTCTAGGCAGTCAATTTTAATCAAACTTACTGAAATATAAATTAGATGCCATGAACTTCATACATGAATGTACACAGGTCTATTACCTTGGGCAAATGCATACATTCATGTAATCACTACTTCAGTCAAGTTACAGAGAATTCCATCTTGAGGGGGCAAACTTAGTTGAGCATCTTATCATCTTGAACAAAATTCAGGTTCTATTAGAAAAGGAGACAAATAGTGTTAGGTAGGCAATAGGCAGTGCCTGCCACACTAAGGTTACATATGGACATTTATGTAATGGTTTAGAAGTAGAATTGCAAGATAGGAAGTACTTCCTTATGAGAGAACACTGGAGTTACAACTAACCTAGCTTAAAAAGGGAACTCGGGTAAGTCCCTCAAACCTATTTTTGTCTCAGTTTTCTAATATGACAAATGGTCTTGAAAGATCTTAAAGGTGTCAAAAATTGTTTTTCAAATCAAATGAAATAATTCGTGTGAAAGCACATCAACATCTGTAAAGCCCTATATAATGTAAAGAATTGTCTTCAATTTTCATAATCAGAAAAGTTTGATTTAGAAAATGATGATGACCTTGAACTTATGGGCCTGAAATATCACAGTTGTGAAATTCAAATATTCTTGCAAAATATACTAACTTTTAAATGTATTAATTGCATACAAATCAAGGCAATAAACAGCTATAGACACAAAACATTTTTAATTTGCATTCTTATCAGTTCTCTTTCAAACTATTTTTCATTTAAGTAAAAAAATCACAGATTTGTAATTTTCAAAACCTTCAAAATATATATGTACATTTATAACCAACAAGTTCTTGTGTGATTTCCCAGTTTTTATAATACTTAAAAAATAATGCTTAGTCTTTTGTTCATGTGAAATATAAATTTTATTTTGAGAAATTGTACTTTTTGCAAAATCAAAGAGTGTTGAATCTTTGGATTATCTTAGAGAAAGCCCATCTTGAAAAAATTGCTCTCTTTGGAGAAGAAAATCCTCTGTTGAAAGTCACCTCATAGAATCAGTTGCAAGAGGTTAAAAATTAAAACCTATTGTGAGTTTTGGGGGACACTCTAGAACCAGAGCCCCGGATTGCTTGTTGTTCAGGATCTATGAAGAAATGTGATTATTTGTAGTATTTATTATTCAGATTCATCAGAGCACTACTCTGAACTCAAACATCTTACCTAAATGTGTCTCTTCTTTGCATATTTTTACCATAAGTGAGAACCAATACTAATCTTTATTGAAAATAAATATATCTGGTAATCCAGACATGTATTTCCTCTGACCTATTACCCTTTTTTACATTAAAAAGTTGATTATGATTATTTTCCATTACAATCTTTACCCTTTTTTCCATAACATTTTCAGGTTGGATTCAGTACTGGCTTTATTGGTCCTTGGGGAGGCTGCCAAATTAAACATGGCCTGCTTGAAAGCTTTAATGGACCTAGTGAAAGATTTTGTTTCAAGCATTTTATCTGTTCAAAATCAGGTAACATTGCAAATTTATATGAGAAAAGAGAACTGAAGAGAAAGAGATTTTATTTTTGCCACTATTTAAATTGTATATCATATTAGGGCATATAATGCTTATAACTCTGTAATAATAATTTTAATTAAATATAAAAGCAAATTCACCTTAACAATTTATCATAAACATTTTTCATTTTCATTACATAATATTAAAATTTGCATTTTGATTGAGGTAAGATAACTTACGGAAACATTTCTGTATTGTTGATTATTAAATTTGTTTCTAGTTGTTCACAATTAATTAGAAGTAATGTTGAATTGTTATTATCATACATAAAATCTCTATGTACACTTCTGTTTCTTTAGAGTAGGCTAATAACATTAAATTACCAAGTGAAAGACTATGAAGTTTCTTTCCAAGTTTTTAGGACAGATGTCCAAATTTCTTTCCATAAGATATATTAATAACTTTCTTGCATTCCTATGAACAATAAATGAAATTGTCACACCTAGAATTGAGCTGTATATCAAAAAGTTTCCTTTTGAATGTAATAGGGGAAATAGTATCTCATTGGATTAATTTACATTGCATTAACTGCTAAGTAAATTGCAAAGTTGTTTTTTATATAATTATTAGCTATTTGTATTTTTTATTCTTTGAACTATACTTTTTGCAATCTACTCATGGTGAACCTGTTTTTGAATGAACACATTTAGAAATATTATTTTATTATGGTCTTTAACAACCCCATAAAGTTTGAAGATACTTATTATAAGTACACTATATAGTTATTAATATGCAACGACATACTTTGATGATCAAATATCTATTTTCTTATTTCAGGAAGAAAGTTGCAAGGTAGAAGATTTTTCCTGGGCCTGGAATGTAGTCTACATATATACAGTAATTCTTGCAGAAATCTGCTTGTATGCGGCCACTTCTGATTTGCGAAAAACTGCTTTAATCGGTTTCTGTCACTGTAAAAGTTCCCGAAAATATATTTTACACCTGGACAAATCAGTACAGCCAGAATTAAAGGAAACAAGTATTTTAAGTCTTTTGGAATATTTCTCTTCCAAAATGTCAGATAATTGTAAGTAGATTGTTTTTTCACTTTGAGAGTAATATTTTTAAGTGTCCCTGTCTATATATAGTAACAAGCATTTTACAAAAATTAATATTTAGAAATAGAAAAAAATTTTAAATTCCTAAAGTTTAAAGTATATCATATATATATATTTTGAGGCCAAGTGTCACTCACTCTGTTACTTAGGCTGCAGTGCAGTGGCACAATCTCTGCTCACTGTAACCTCCTCCTCTGGTTCAAGCGATTCTCCTGCCTCAGCCTCCTGAGTAGCTGGGACTACAGGCACTTGCCACCACGCCTGGCTAAGTTTTGTATTTTTAGTAGAGCCAGGGTTTTGTCATCTTGGCCAGGTTGGTCTCAAACTTCTGACTTTAAGTGATCTACCATGTCAGCCTCCCAAAGTTCTGGGATTACATGCGTGAGCCACCCCACCCAGTCAGAAAGTTTTTATCAATTATTTTAAAACAACTGAAATAGAAACTAGATTCAGTTGACTGATTATTCAAATTACATTTCTTTAAGACAAAAGCTGCATTTAAGCAAATCTGGGTAGTATATATGAAGTTTATTTCCTCTTTATTTTTATTTTGTTCCCCATAGGATTTATCTTCTCTCCTCTATTTTCTCTAGCCATTTACTGTTTCCCTCTTGTTCTTTTCCTGCCCAGAGGATTTCTCTACAATTACTTCACTCAATTATTCTAGTATAATAGTTATATCTGACATCTTATAGTCCATCAAATAGTAGCTATCTTATATCTCAAGACTAATGGTCATTTTGCTTCTGTATTTATGGGAGATAATAGAATGAAATACTTTGATTTTCAAAGAGTACTATGGGGACAATATTAAAGTAGTCTTTTTTGGTTGAATAAAACTTTATAGGTTTATTGAGACAAATAATTGCAGTTTGTATATTGTTATAGTCTATTGGGTATGTGACTCTCACTTCCATTAAATGCTGAGATAATTGAGACTGAAGAATCATGTCTGAATTTTTATTAACCCAGCATCTAGCATAAAAGCACATAATAATACATAATTATGATAGTGGATTTGTAACATAATTAAATAAATCATTTAATTTCAGATATAATTGTAAGATTTTGAAAATATTGAAAGAGGTAAGATATTATCTTTAGCCAGAACCATAATTCATTGACTTTGGGGAATTTAGGCTTAAATATAATTTTAAATAGTAAGACTTTAGAAGTAGATGCAAATTTCATTCTCAGAAATATGCTCACAATTTTTAAATTGCTTTCAGTATATTTTTTGCTTAATCAATAGATTGAAACCCAGCATTTCTAAGTGGAATTAGGTTGACCTTTTCCCTCTTTTTAAGCTTTTATTTTTTTATTGGTGCCAATTTTAAACAGATCTTTATTTTTAAGTATGCAAATTATATTTCTTTCATGTTTCTATTAATAATAAAGTGAAGATACAGGTATTCATTTCTTTTCCTGTTCACAATTTTAATTATCGGGAATGTCAGAAATTTTCATATATAACAGCTCAATACATGATTTTTAAACCATCACCAAACAGACTCATCTACACTTTTGGCCTTCGATTCTTGTCTGCCTATGTAGGTTAGTTTTTCCTGACGTCTAGTGGTGGGTCCAGGAAAGGCCCTCTATGGGAAGAACGTTTACTCCCAGAAACCTCTTGGCTTCCCTTTGGTCATGACCCCTGAACTCTTACATAACCTTACGACGATGGGATTAAATGTTTCTGTGGACACTCACAAAACTCACATTTTTTTTCCTCCTTAGCAATATGATTTTTAACAAGTTTATTATTATACTTTAAGTTCTGGGATCCATGTGCAAAACGTGCAGGTTTGTTATATAGATATACATGTTCCATAGTGGTTTGCTGCATCCATCAACCTGTCATCTAGGTTTTAAGCCCCGCATGCATTAGGTATTTGTCCTAACACCCTCCCTCCCTTCCTCCCTCCACCACCGACAAGCACCGGTGTGTGATGTTCCCCTCCCTGTGTCCCTGTGTTCTCATTGTTTAAATCTTACTTATGAGTGAGAACATGTGGTGTTTCGTTTTCTGTTCCTGTTTTACTTTGCTAAAAATGATGGTTTCCAGCTTCATCCATGTCCCTGCAAAGAACATGAACTCATTTCTTTTTATGGCTGCATAGTATTTCATGGTGTAAATGTGACACATTTTCTTTATTGAGTCAATCATTGATAGGCATTTGGGTTGGTTTCAAGTCTTTGCTATTATAAATAATGTTGCAATAAACATGTGTGTGCATGTGTTTATATGCAAAAATTTTCTCCCATTCTGTTTATAGTAGAATGATTTACAATCCTTTGGGTATATACCCAGTAATGGGATTACTGGGTCAACGGTATTTCTAGTTCTAGATCCTTGAGGAATCGCCACACTGTCTTTCATAATGGTTGAACTAATTTACACTCACACTAACAATGTAAAAGCATTCCTATTTCTCTACATTCTCTCCAGCATCTGTTGTTCCCTGACTTTTCAATGATCATCATTCTAACTGGTGTGAGATGGTATCTCATCGTGGTTTTGATTTGCATTTCTCTAATGACCAGTGATGATGAGCTTTTTTTTCATATGTTTGTTGGTCCCATAAATGTCTTCTTCTGAGAAGTGTCTGTTCATACTTTTCACCCACTTTTTGATGGGGTTGGTTTTTTGTTTTTTTTTCCTTTTAAATGTTTAAGTTTCTTGTAGATTCTAGATATTAGGCCTTTGTCAGAAGGATAGATTGCAAAAATTTTCTCCCATTCTGTAGGTTGCCTGTTCACTCTGATGATAATTTCTTTTGCTATGCAGAAGTTCTTTAGTTTGATTCGATCCCATTTGTCAATGTTGGCTTTTGATGCCATTGCTTTTGGTGTCTTAATCATGAAGTCTTTGCCCATGCCTATGTCTTGAATTGTATTGCCTAGGGTTTTTTCTAGGGTTTTTACAGTTTTAGGTCTTACATTTAAGTTTTTAATTCAACTGAGTTAATTTGTTCAGTTTTCTGCATGTGGTTAGCCAGTTTTCCCAACACCATTTATTAAATAGGGAATCCTCCCCCTATTGCTTGTTTTTGTCAGGTCTGTCAAAGATCAGATGGCTGTAGATGTGTGCTGTTATTTCTGAGGCCTCTATTCTGTTCCATTTGTCTATATATCTGTTTTGGTACCAGTACCATGCTGTTTTTGTTATTGTAGCCTTGTAGTATAGTTTCAAGTCAGGTAGTGTGATGACTCCAGCTTTGTTCTCTCTGTTTAGGATTGTCTTGACTATATGGCCTTCTTTTAGGTTCCATATGAAATTTAAAGTAGATTTTTCTAATTCTGTGAAGAAATTCAGTGGTAGTGTGATGGGAATAGCATTGAATCTATAAATTACTTTGGGCAGTGTGGCCATTTTCATGATATTGATTCTTCCTATCCATGAGCATGGAATGTTTTTACAATGTTTTTGTTCTCTCCTATTTCCTTGAGCAGTGGTTTGTAGGTCTCCTCGAAGAGGTCCTTCATGGCCCTTGTAAGTTGTATTCCTAGGTATTTTATTTTCTTTGTAGCAATTGTGAATGGGAGTTCACTCATGATTTAGCTATTACTGGTGTATAGGAAAGCTTGTGATTTTTTTGCACATTGATTTTGTATCCTGAGATTTTGCTGAAGTTGCTTATCAGTTTGAGGAGTTTTTGGGGTTAAGATGATGGGGTTTTCTAAATATACAAGTATGTCATCTACAAACAGAGACAATTTGACTTTCTCTCTTCATATTTGAATATCCTTTATTTCTTTCTCTTGCCTGATTTCCCAGGCCAGAACTTCCAATACTATGTTGATAGGAGTGGTGACAGAGGCATCCTTGTCTTGTGCCAGTTTTCAAAAGAAATGCTTCCAGCTTTTGTCTATTCAGTATGATATTTGCTATGGATTTGTCATTAGTAGCTCTTATTATTTTGAGATGTGTTCCATCAATACCCAGGTTTTTGAGTGTTTTTAGCATGGAGGGGTGTTGAATTTTATCAAAGCCTTTTCTGCATCTGTTGAGATAATCATGTGGTTTTTGTCATTGGTTCTGTTTTAAGTGATAGATTATGTTGATTTGTTGCAATGAACATTCATGTGCATGTGTCCTCATAGTAGAATGATTTATATTCCTTTGGATATATACCCAGTAATGGGATTGCTGGGTCAAATGGAATTTCTATTTCTAGGTCCTTGAGGAATCGCCACACTGTCTTCCACAATGGTTGAACTAATTTACACTCCCACCAACAGCGTAAGAGTGTTCCTCTTTCTCTACATCCTCTCCAGCATCTGTTGTCTCCAGATTTTTTAATGATCGCCATTCTAACCGGCGTGAGATGGTATCTCAATGTGGCTTTGATTTGCATCTCTCTAATGACCAGTGATGATGAGCATTTTTTCATGTGTTTGTTGGCCTCATGTATGTCTTCTTTTGTAAATTTCATGTCCTTTGCCCATTTTTAAATGGGCTTGTTTGTTTTTTTTCCTGTAAATCTGTTTGAGTTCTTTGTAAATTCTGGATATCAGCCCTTTGTCAGTTGGGAAAACTGCAAAGATTTTTTCCCATTCTGTTGGTTGCCGATTCACTCTAGTGACTGTTTCTTTTGCCGTGCAAAAGCTGTGGAGTTTGATTAGGTCCCATTTGTCTATTTTGGCTTTTGTTGCCAATGCTTTTGGTGTTTTGGTCATGAAGTCCTTGCCTACTCCTATGTCCTGAATGGTTTTGCCTAGATTTTCTTCTAGGGTTTTTATGGTGCCAGGTCTTATGTTTAAGTCTTTAATCCATCTGGAGTTAATTTTAGTGTAAGGTGTCAGGAAGGGGTCCAGTTTCTGCTTTCTGCACATGGCTAACCAGTTTTTCCAACACCATTTGTTAAACAGGGAATCCTTTCCCCATTGCTTGTTTTTGTCTGGTTTATCAAAGATTATATGGTTGTAGATATGTTGTGTTGCCTCCGATGCCTCTGTTCTGTTCCATTGATCTATGTCTCTGTTTTGGTACCAGTACCATGCTGTTTTGATTACTGTAGCCTTGTAGTATAGTTTGAAGTCTGGTAGTGTGATGCCTCCCGCTGTGTTCTTTTTGCTTAGAATTGACTTGGCTATGCGGGCTCTCTTTTGGTTCCATATGAAGTTCATGGTGGTTTTTTCCAGTTCTGTGAGGAAATTCAATGGCAGCTTGATGGGGATAGTGTTGATTCTGTAAATTACTTTGGGCAGTATAGCCATTTTCACGATATTGATTCTTCCTAACCATGAACATGGAATGTTTCTCCATCTGTTTGTATCCTCTCTTATTTCGTTGAGCAGTGGTTTGTACTTTTCCTTGAAGAGGTCCCTTACGTTCCTTGTAAGTTGTATTCCTAGGTATTTTATTCTCTTTGAAGCAATTGTGAATGGCAGTTCGTTCTTGATTGGGTTCTCTTTAAGTCTGTTATTGGTGTATAGGAATGCTTGTGATTTTTGCACATTGATTTTATATCCTGAGACTTTGCTGAAGTTGCTTATCAGTTTCAGGAGTTTTTGGGCTGAGGTGATGGGGTCTTCTAGGTATACTATCATGTCATCTGCGAATAGAGACAATTTGGCTTCCTCCTTTCCTATTCGAATACACTTTATTTCTTTTTCTTGCCTGATTGCTCTGGCTAGAACTTCCAGTACTATGTTGAATAGGAGTGGTGAGAGAGGGCATCCTTGTCTCATGCTGGATTTCAAAGGGAATGCTTCCAGTTTTTGCCCATTAAGTATGATATTGGCTGTTGGTTTGTCGTAAATAGCTTTTATTACTTTGAGATATGTTCCATCAATACCAAGTTTTATTGAGGGTTTTTAGCATAAAGGGCTGTTGACTTTTGTCAAATGCCTTCTCTGCGTACTGTTTACAATAGCAAAGAACTGGAACCAACCCAAATGCCCATCGATGATAGACTGGACTGGGAAAATGTGGCACATATACACCATGGAATATTATGCAGCAATCAAAAATGATGAGTTTATGTCCTTTGTAAGGACATGGATGAATCTGGAGAACATCATTCTCAGCAAACTGACACAAGAACAGAAAACGAAATACCATATATTCTCTCTCATAGGCAGGTGAGAAAAATGAGAACACACAGACACAGGGAGGGGGGTACTACACACTGGGGTCTATTGGGGGGAATAGTGGAGGGACAGTGGGGGGAGCTGGGGAGGGATAGCCTGGGGAGAAATGCCAAATGTGGGTGAAGGGGAGGAAGGCAGCAAAACACACTGCCATGTGTGTACCTATGCAACTATCTTGCATGTTCTGCACATGTACCCCAAAACCTAAAATGCAATAAAAATTAAAAAAAAAAAAGATTACGTTGATTTGTGTATGTTAAACCCAGCTTGCATCTTGGAGATGAAGCCAACTTGATCATGGTAGATAAGCTATTTATATGCTGCCTGATTCAGTTTGCCTGATTTTGTTGAGGATTTTTGCCTTGATGTCCATCAGGGATATTGGCCTGAAATATTCTTTTTTGTAGTATCTCTGCCAGATTTTGGTATCAGGATGATGCTGGCCCCATAAAATGACTTAGGGAGGAGTCTCCCTTTTTCTATTGTTTGGAATAGTTTCAGAAGGAATGATACTGGCTCCTCTTTGCACTTCTGATAGAATTCAGCTGTGATTTCCAATGGTTCTGGGCTTTGGTTGGTTGGTAGCCTATTAATTACTGCCTCAATTTTAGAACTTGTTATTGTTCTATTCAGGGATTCAACTTCTTCCTGGTTTAGTCCTAGGAGAGTGTATGTGTCCAGGAATTTATTCATTTCCTCTAGATTTTCTTGTTTATTTGCATAGAGGTGTTTATAATATTCTCTGATGGTAGTTTGTATTTCTGTGGTATCAGTGGTAATATCATTTATCATTTTTTACTGTGCCAATTTGATCCTTCTCTCTTTTCTTCTTTAATAGTCTGCCTAGCAGTTTATCTATTTTGTTAATCTTTTCAAAAACCAACTCCTGGATTTGTTGATTTTTTTAAGGGTTTTCCATGTCTATCTCCTTCAGTTCTGCTCTGATTTTAGTTATTTCTTGTTTTCTGCTAGTTTTTGAATTTGTTTGCTCTTGCTTCTCTAGTTCTTTTAACTGTGTTGTTAGGGTGTTGGTTGTAGATTTTTTTTACTTTTTTGTAGGGGCATTTAGTACTATAAATTTTCCTGTTAACACTACTTTAGCTGTGTCCCAGAGATTCTGGAACATTTTGCCTTTGTTCTCATTGATTTCAAAAAACTTATTTATTTCTGCCTTAATTTCATTATTTACTCAGTAGTCATTCAGGAGCATGTTGTTTAGTTTCCATGTAGTTGTATGGTTTTGAGTGAGTTTTTTAATCCTGAGTTCTAATTTGATTGCACTGTGGTCTGAGAGACCATTATGATTTCCATTCTTTTGCGTTTGCTGAGGAGTGTTTTACTTCCAATTATGTGTTCAATTTTAGAATAAGCATGATATGGTGCTAAGAAGAGTATCTATTCTATTGGTTTGGGGTGGAGAGTTCTGTAGATGTCCATTAGGTGAACTTGATCCAGAGCTAAGTTCAAATCCTGAACATCCTTGTTGATTTTCTGTCTCATTGATCTGTCTAATATTGGCAGTGGGGTGTTAAAGCCTCCCATTGTTATTGTGTGGGAGTCCAAGTCTCTTTTTAGGTCTCTAAGAACATGCTTCATGAATCTGAGTGCTCCTGTATTGGGTGCATGTATGTTTAAGATAATTAGCTCTTCTTATTGCATTGATCCTTTTACCATTATGTAATGCCCTTTTTTGTCTTTTTCGATCTTTGTTGGTTTAAAGTCTGTTTTATCAGAGACTAGGATTGCAACCTCTGCTTTTTTTTCTTTCCATTTGCTTGATAAATCTTCCTCCATCCCTTTATTTTGAGCCTATGTGTGTCTTTGCACATGAGATTGGTCTCCTGAATACAGCACCCTGATGGGTCTTGACTCTTTATCCGATTTGCTGGTTTGTGTCTTTTAATTGGGGCATTTAGTCTATTTATATTTAGGGTTAATATTGTTACATGTGAATTTGATCCTATTATCATGATGCTAGCTGGTTATTTTGGACATAAGTTGATGCCGTTTTTTCATAGTGTTGTTGGCCTTTATATTTTGGTGTGTTTTTGCAGTGGTTGGTACCAGTTTTCCCTTTCCATATTTAGGGCTTCCTTCAGGAGCTCTTGTAAGGCAGGCCTGGTGGTGACAAAATCCCTTAGCATTTGCTTGTCTGTAAAGGATTTGATTTCTCCTTCACTTATGAAGCTTAGTTTGGCTGGATATGAAATCCTATGTTAAAAATTTCTTTTTTAAGAATGTCGAATGTCAGCCCCTACTCTTTCCTGGCTTGTGGGGTGTCTGCAGAAAGATCCGTTTTTAGTCTGATGAGCTTTCCTTTGTTGGCAACCTGACCTTTCTCTCTGGCTGCCTTTAACATTTTTTTTGAAGGGAGCTTCCTTAATTTAATGAAGAGTATCTATAAAACATCTGTGGTAAACATCATTTTTTAAAATTGTACTTTAGGGTACATGTGAACATCCTGCATCCTGCATGATTGTTGCATAGGTACACATATGCCATGGTGGTTTGCTGTCTTCATGCCCGTCACCTACATCAGGCATTTTCCCCAGTGTTGTCCCTCCCCAACCTCCCTACCACCGCTGTCTCTCCCCTTTCCTCCCCTCCCCACCTGCACCTACCCCAGTGAGTGTTGTTCCCTTCCCTGTGCCCAAGTGTTCTCATTGTTCAACACCCGGCTATGAGTGGAAATGTGGTATTTGGTTTTCTGTTCTTGTGTCAGTTTGCTGAGAATGATGGTTTCTAGATTCTTCCATGTCTATACAAAGGACGTGAACTTGTTGTTTTTTATGGCTGCATAGTATTCCATGGTGTCTATGTGCCACATTTTCCTTGTCCAGTCTATCATTGATTGGCATTTGGGTTTTTTCTGGATGTTTGCTATTGTAAACAGCACCACAACAAGCATACGTGTGCATGTGTCTTTATAATAGAATGATTTATAATCCTTTGGATATATACCCATTAATGGGATTGCTGGGTTAAATGGAATTTCTATTTCTAGATCCTTGAGGAATCATTACACTGCCTTTAACATTTTTTTCTTTCATTTTAACCTTGGAAGATCTGATGATTATGTGTCTTGGGGTTGTTCTTCTCAAGAAGTATCTTTGTGATGTTCTCTGTATTTCCTGAATTTGAATGTTGGCCTGTCTTGCTAGGTTGGGGAAGTACTCCTGGATAATATCCTGATGTGTGTTTTCCAACTTGGTTCCATTCTCCCCATCACTTTCAGGTACACCAATCAACTGTAAGTTTGGTCTTTTCACATAGTTCCATATTTCTTGGAGTCTTTGTTCATTCCCTTTTTATTATTTTTCTCTAATCTTGTCTTCATGCTTTATTTCATTAAGTTGATCTTCAGTCTCTGATACCCTTTCACAGCTTGATCAATGATATTGATCAATCTATTGATATTTGTGTATACTTCATAAAGATCTCGTGGTGTGTTTTTCAGCTCCATCAGGTCATTTATCTTCTTTTCTAAACTGGTTATTCTAGTAAGCAGGTCCTGTAGCCTTTTATCAAGGTTCTTAGCTTCCTTGTATTGGATTAGATTATGCTCCTTTTGCTCAGAGGAGTTTGTTTTTACCCACCTTCTGAAGCCTAATTCTGTCAATTCATCAAACTCATTCTCTGTCCAGTTTTGTGCTCTTGTTGGAGAGGAGTTGTGATCATTTGGAGGACAAGAGGCATTCTGGTTTTGGAATTTTTTAAGCATTTTTGTGCTGGTTTTAACTCATCCTTGTGGATTTATCTACCTTTGATCTTTGATGCTGATGGCCTTTGGATGGTGTTTTTCAGTGAGCATCCCTTTTGTTGATGTTGATGTTACTGCTTTTTGTTTGCTAGTTTATCTTCTAGCAGTCAGATCCCTCTTCTGCAGGTGTGCTGGAATTGCTGGAGGCTCACTTCGGACTCTGTTTACCTGAGTATCACCAGCAGAGGCTGCAGAACAGCAAAGGTTGCTGTCTGTTCTTTCCTCTGGAAGCTTCATCCCAGAGTGGTACCTGCCTGATGCCAGCCAGAACTCTTCTGTGTGAGGTGTCTCTTGACCCCTGCTGGGAGGTGTCTTCCATTCAAGAGGCACGGGTGTCAGGAACCAACTTGAGGAGGCAGTCTGTCCCTTAGTAGAGCTTAAGTGCTGTGCTGGGAGATCTGCTGTTCTCTTCAGAGATGGCAGGCAGGAATGTTTATGTCTGCTGAAGCTGCACCCACAGCCGCCCTTTTCCCCAGGTGCTCTGAACCAGGAAGATGGGAGTTTTATCTATAAGCCCCTGTCTGGAGCTGCTGTCTTTCTTTCAGAGATGCCCTGCCCAGGGAGGAGAAAACTAGAGAGGCAGTATAGGCACAGCTGCTTTGCTGTGCTGCAGTAAGTTTGGCTTCCTTAAGACTATGAGGGGAAAACTGCCCACTGGAGCCTCAGTAATGGCAGATGTCCCTCCCGCCACCAAGCTTGATTGTCTCAGGCTGACTTCAGACTGTTGTGCTGGTAGCAAAAATTTTGAGCAGGTGGATCTTGGCTTGTTGGGCTCCATGGGAGTGGAACCCACTGAGCAAGACGACTTGGCTCTCTGGTTTCAGCCCTCTTTCCAGGGGAGTGAATGGTTTTGTCTTGCTGGGATTCCAGGCACCACTGGGGTATGAAAAAAAAATCCTGTAGCTAGTTCAGTATTTGTCCAAACAGTTGTCTAGTTTTGTGCTTGATACCCAGGGCTCTGGTGGTGTGGGCACATGAGGGAATCTCTTGGTCTGTGGGTTGCAAAACTCACAGGAAAAGTGTAGTATCTGTGCTGGATAGCACAGTTTCTCATGGCACAGTCCCTCAGGGCTTCTCCTGGCTAGGGGAGGGAGTTCCCCACTCCCTTGCACTTCCCTGGTGAGGCAATGCCCCACCCTACTTCTACTTCTTTACTAAAAATACAAAAATTAGCTGGGTATGGTGGTGCATGTCTGTAGCCCCAGACATAAACTTTTGATTTCAACTTCCTGTTTCTACTGGATCTTTGGTTTTTATATCAGTTGGTGAGAAAAAACTATGTAGACATATAAACACATGGCATATTACCTAGTGCATAGTAAAGGTCCAGTAAATGTTAACAGATGTTATAGTTGTTAATGTAGTTTGTTAATATTATTATAGTGAGAAAGTATCAGTGAAGAAGTATTTCTTTTTGTAATGCTTATTCCTATGTACACCACATATCTGGAGGATGCTTACTTTATTTTTGTATAAGGTATATATGACATTGAAAATCATTTAAAATAGTATCAAGTGGTTCTCATGTCACAGCTTCCTGAGTAGCTGGGATTATAGGCATGTGCCACCATGACTGGCTAATTTTTGTATTTTTAGTAGAAGCCAGGTTTCACCATGTTGGCCAGGCTGGTCTCAAACTCCTGGCAGTAAGTGATCCACCCATATGGGCCTCCCAGAGTGCTGGGATTAGAGGCATGAAACCTGCACCTGGTCTCAAATAATGTTTTTATGGACCATTTTTACATAAAGCCTTTATTACAAAGAAACAATTTAAATCATGGATATGTGAAGGCATTATTCTAGGAAACAAAAATAATGACTCCTTATATGATTTAGCTCTGGGTTCCCACCCAAATCTTCTCCAATTGTAATCCCCACATGTTGAGGGAGGGACTTGCAATCTCCACGTGTCTACAGTGGGAGGTGACTGGATCATGGGAACAGTTTCCACTGCTGTTCTTGTCATAGTGAGTGAGTTCTCAGGAGATCTGATGGTTTTATAAGTGTTTGGAAGTTTCTCCTTTGCTCTTTTCTCTCCTGCCACTTTGTGAAGAAGATGCTTGCTCCCCCTTCCACCATGATTGTGTTTCTTGAGGCTTCCTCAGCCCTGCAGAACTGTGAGTCAATTAAACCTCTTTTATTTATAAATTACCGAGTCTCAGTGAAGTTTTTGATAGCAGTGTGAAAACAGATGAATACAACTCCCATGAAGATAATATGAAGATACTTTCCTTTGATTTTATCTCAGTGGTCCCCAACCTTTTTAGCACCAGGGACCAGTTGCCTGGAAGGCAATTTTTCCAATGACAGTGGGGTGGGGGATGGTTTTGATGAAACGTCTCCATCTCAGATCATCAGGCATGAGTTAGTTTCCATAAGGAGCTGCAACCTAGATTTCACTCATGCACAGTTCACAATAGGGTTCATGTTCCTGTGAGAATCTAATGCCACTGATCTGACAAGAGGTGGAACTCAGGTGGTAATGTTTACTTGCTGGTCACTCACCTCCTGTTATATGGCCCAGTTCCTAACAGGCCACTGACTGATAGGCTTGGGGACCCCTGTTTATATGATACAGAGCAGAACTTGAAGAATCTAGAGGACAGAAAGGCCATTTAACATGTCTCTTTTCCATTCTGAGGTTCGTGTGAGACAAGTGTTTCATACAGTAAAATGCCTATTAATTCAGGTTGGGGTCGCTGGCTAGTGACTGAAGTGCCAAGTGGTATTTTTTTAATTGAATAGAAACATTTTTGTATGCTTACAGATATGACTTATGCATTTAACATTTGGTTGAAATCTGAGTCAAAGAGTCTTTAGTATTCCTTTTATGGAGAACCGTCCTACACATGTCTTAATGGAGTTGAGCTACAGGAAGGTTTGAATATGTTCAAGTGCCTAAATAAACCCTTAGTTCAAATACAAATTTTTTCAGTATAGTCTTAAGAAGAAATTACATTGAGCTAGAAAACTATGAGGAAAGGTGATGAAAATTAATTTATTTAAACATACATAATTTTTACTTGGTCCCTGTTGAGATTCTGATTTGGAAAACATTTTGCCCTTATGGGTCATAAAGGAATATTAATAATTAACTTTATTTAATTTATTTATTTATTAAGCTCTTTGAATGTTCCAGGCATTTTTCTAGGCACATAATCATTGCAACAAGATTATAACATAGATATATATATATATATTATTCATATTTTCAAGATGAGAAAACTGAGGCAATAAAAGTATATTTGTCCAAAGAAGTTTAATTAATAAATGGTACATTTGGGACATATGCAGGCATTCTCATTTTGGAGTCCATACTAGTAACTGCCTCAGTATACTAAACTAACTAGACTAGATGGTCCCGTCAATGAAATTTTTTAAAAAGTTCATCTGGATGTTGAAGAATGTACAAAAGGTGACATTGAGAAATTCTCTCAGACAGTCATTATCCTACAACACTATTTGCCACCTGAGCCTCGTTCTAGAACTTTGCATCAGACTGTTGAAAAGGTGGGGTCCAAGGGTCTGTGTCATTAAAACATTTTCTGTGTTATAGTTTGAGAAAACCTAGCCTGTATGTTTAGCTGTTAAGCATGATAGTAAAATGTTCTCATTACACAGGAAAATATTTATCTTAATTGCTGTTGAAGACCTTTATGCATCCAGAGTGTTAGTATTTATTTCTGATGACTTATCTATAGCTACTAACAGGGAAGCACAGCTTTATGTTCTATCTTTTACATTTGAAATATCATCTTCCTATATTCCTACTTTGGTTTCAGAGTAAAAAACTGATAGATTTTTTTAAAAGCCTGAATTATCTGGAGTCTGTGTTGTGATAATAAAACTTGGAAATAGTGTCTTCTATGGTAAACCAACAGACACTGAGTTAGTGTATCTTGTATAAGAGAATGAAATATTTAGAAATAGGTAATGAATGATAGACCCCAAAATATCTCAGAGTAGTAACTCTTCTCGATGATACAACACTCATCTAATGCACAAATCTCTTTCAGATGTTTGCAAACAGTGAAAAAGTCTGTTTAAAAGTCAACAGAGAGATAGAACTCTTGATCTCCCAAAGCAGGTCATTCCACTTTTAGACTTGGAAAGATCTATCCTTACATTGCAATGAAATTTTTATTTTGATAGTTTCCAAACCTTGGCTTAAATTTTGTGCCCTGGAGGCAATAAAAATAAATCAATTCCTTTTCTCACGTGCAAGCCCTTCCAGTATGTGAAGATAATTACATTGGTTTCCCTCACCACCTCTCCACCCTGCTGTCATCCCTTATCTCTTTGCTTACTGCCAAGTTCTTGTGATAATTTTTTGTAGTACATGAAAAACACATTTTCCATATGGCTTATAATTAACTTCTTAAGTTTGCTGGGAGTTTGTTGTGTTGGCATCTTTGCCTAGATTTACAATAATTTATTCCAATAATATAATATGATGTGAAGACATGTGCATAGGACCCAAGTACTTTTTCATTTAGTGTTGTCTCAGAATGACAAAAGTAAAATATGGCATTCTTCCTTTCATTTGTTAAGAATGATTTTCTAAGCTGGTTCTCCAATGATAGTAGTGAATGAAATATCTGTCACAGTTGTGAAATAACTTTGTATGCTTCATTTAGATTCATTTTAACTTAGGAAAAAACATTAGCACAGAGCAAGAATTCCTTTTTAAAAAGTAAATGAAAGTTAATTGGAATCTTAGAACCAACTGAAACTTTTAATGATACTCTATTAAATCTTTAATATACCTCTTACCTTGATGAAGGTTATTCAGGAAAATATTCAGTAATAAGGTTGTGCTTTTTATACATGAAAAATATTTTACTCCTTAAAAAATGTATATGTATGTTAGCAATATAATTGAGGCAATCTTAATCATTCACAGTTCTGTGTGCTGATCTAAAAGTATAATATCACTGAACATATTATATACATATAAAGAAGTTAACCAAATATATCTATTTTTTAGATTTCTAAAATAATTGTATTGAGGAATAATTGACAGACAATAAAATGTGCATATTTAAACTCTACAGTTGGATCAATTTGACATATATATACATTTACCCAGGAAACCAACATTATAATAAAAGACCCATAAGAATTATTTCTTAGGATCTGGGTACAAAAGAGGCTTCTATTTTCAAGGAAAGGGTAGGACATGGCTGGTGGGTAGGCAACTAAATATGGTAATGACTTTCCTTTAACAGATAAAATGTGAGGCTTGTGCACAACAGACTAACACAATTTAGTTAGATGTTTTGTTGTCTGCAAGTTTTAATAGTCACAGTACTAGCAATTTGAACAGCCACAATACTTACACATTTGGAGTTTATCATCTTGTTTGAAAATGTCAATAGCAAATGTCAGAGGGGTTTTGAATATGCTGGAGATATATGAAGTCTAATAGTTTATTTTGTAAGATTAGTTACATACCTGTAAAATGTTTTATGTTGATATTCACCTGGTGTCTTTTGTACTATTTTGTTTTAACCTGAATTTATTGTGTGTGTGTTTATGACTATGTATATATATGTGCGTATAGATGCACACACACACACACACACACACACACATATACATATATAATGACCCATTATGTTGATTTACTAAAATAATTGATAACTTCTGTCCTTATTTGAAGTGGATAAATTGTCACTTTTTGGAGATTATTTTAGTTACATTTGTCTAATACTGCTTTATTATTAATTTCTCTTTTCATAACTTACGATTTTCCCACAGAGGCTATGTTGCTTTTTCATGTCCTCCAAGTTTTTATTTTATTGGTTGGTTTTTGAAATAAAGTGATGCTCAGCAGCTTGATTACTGTGTTCTTTTGAGAATGTTATAACGTTAAACTTGATCCTAATGCATCTGGATCTTTAACTAGAGTAGTGATAAATTTAAATCTAAAAATTTATGAGGAGTAACATAAACTCACCCTACAATTATCTATAGCTTATTATTTTTGTAAGTCTACCAATAGAATGTGAAAGTCTTTCCTTGCTTTGCTGTTTTGTGTTGTTGTGCTCCATCTTTTAGGGAAGCATTGCTAAGCAGCTCTGGCCTTTGGCCCTCTATGTCCCATTCATATTAAGAATGTTTTTGATGTAAAAAAAGCTTGAGATATATTTGTGTGTGTAATTATGTGTGTGTGTGAAAGGAGGTGTATGGAAATATGCCTTCTATGCTGATATTTTATAAATGTAGCACTTACATGGAGGAAAGAATTACCAATAATGTTATTAATTGTCTATTTGACTTTTAAAAAGTGATTATTAACTATATATAACCACACGTAAGTATGGTTATATATATATGGTTAAGTATATAACCATATGTAAGTTTCAAACATTTCTCATAAATTAAAACTTTTAAAATAACTAGGAGAAAACAGAGCACAGTACCTTTATGACCATCAAACAAGAAACAGTTTCATAAACAAAACAGAAAAATCACAAATTATAAAACATATGATTGGAAATTTATACAAAACTGTACAATATCTGGGCAGGAAATAATGAGAGAAAATTAAAATTAAGTTAAAAGTGAAAGTTTGGAAATATATGTATATATTATAAAATAGAGATAATAATAATACCAGAAATACCACTTGTTACTATTGCCACGCTTTCAACGTGGTTTTTAAATTTGCTAGATGGCCATAAATGGACCAATTTTAAATCCTAACTTGACCTGTATCTCTTTCTCTCCACTGCCCCCTTCTCTGTGATTAAGCTGTGTGCCACAAGTTGACCTATAAGTCAGTAGTTCAGAAAATCTAACATGTTCTTTCCAAACCTGCAAACTTCTCTGGGAAAATGTATACAGTGACTAATTTGGGATGAGTTTGTCAAATCTCTAGGTTGTAGAAGTATGCTTTCCTGTTCCTTGTTTGCATTAGTACTTCAAGGTAAGGGTGAGAAGGGCTTGGAACTGGACATCTCAGGAAAACAGCCCTAAGCCAGGGACTTCAGAGACAGCAGGGAGCTAGATGAGAAACTGCTGCAGGCACTCTTTCCTCCCTCCCACTTCCTGCAGCCTTGGGCTGAGCTGTCACCCAGAGCCCTTGGAATTGCAGTGAGGGCAGAGAAGAGTTTCAGTTTAGAATGTGTGAGAAGAAAAGATCAAAATTTTAAAGTGAAGGAAGAAGAATCCCTGTGGCCAAATATTCTAAGATTGCCCACTTTTACTCCATTTTCCAAATCTTGAATAGGACCTATATTTTGAGATCTAAAAGTGCTTTGTACCCAACAAACATTGTGAAAATCTGACAAATTTCTACCCTGTCATCACTGCTTCCACAATTAAAGCTTAATCTGTGGGGCCTGTGGAAAGTAGTTACTAACTGTAGAGGTGAGACTTCACCTCTAAATTTACCTGATCATTTTCTCAAAGCCCCAGATTACCTGGATAAAGGGAAAACGTTGCTATTCTTCTCAAGAAGATTTGCTATCATTCCTACTAAATAATTTTAATCTAGCTGTGTACATGTTCAAACTAAAAGTTTCCTTTTATTTTCCATTCTTTTTATTCCCTTGTCTGGTTGGTAACTGTTCCTTTGGTTGGGATGGGTTAAAAAAACATACTGGAACTTTTAGTCCAGAGCCTTTTACCACATAAAGTTCTTCATCTACTTAAGATGAAGGAGCTGAGAATCTTATGGGAATATTTCTCACATATTTGAAGCATAAACAATACAAAGTATTTAGTTCAGATCCAGTGGTCTAAAATCCACCTGTAGCTGAACAGAGAGGAAAAAGACGCATGAACTAGAAATAATGCAGTGTTTCCAAAGTATTTATGGTGCTAAAGTACATTCCAACATGTCATTTTAAATATTAATATTTTTATAATATATCATAGCAGAGAATCAAAAATAAGATAGATTCAGGCTGCCTATCTAAATTATTATGGTGATACATATTCACTAATGAAAATAACTCACTAAATGCTTATAAATTTCTTTGTTGTACCAGTAAGAATTACATAAAGATCCTTCAGCATGCTTCAGAATGATTTTTTTTTCTGTCATTTAATATGGTCCAGAGATAAATACTAAAATTATAGTGTCTCTTTACTCTTCACTCCTCCCACCCATCAAGAGTAACATGATGATATGTTCACAAACAGAGAAATCATTAATCAAACACATTAATCTTCCATCTAGAGACACATGTTTAACACCAGATCTCTAGAACTTACTCATTTTGTATTACTGAAATTTTATACCCACTGGTTAGCAATTCCCTTATTGTTATTATAATCTCTGGTATAAATTTCACTTAGTGAAATTTAAAATAAAACCAAAGTCAGAAATCGGATATTCTTCTAGTTTATTTATTAGAATCACAATTGTTATTGAAAAAAACATTACTTTTAACCTTGGTTTCCAGTTAGAATTCCAGATGTTAATTATTTTTATATGTTTTTAAAATTTCTTTTAATTTTTAATTTTAATTTTTTAACTTCTATTTTAAGTTCAGAGATACAAGTGCAGATTTGTTACATAGGTAAATTTGTGTAATGCAGATTTGTTGTGCAGATTATTTTATCACCCAAGTATTAAGCCTAGTATGTGTTTCCTGATCCTCTCCCTTCTCCCACCCTCCACCCTCCACCCTCCAAAAAGGCCCGGGTGTATGTTGTTCCCCTCTGTGTCTCCATGTGTTCTCATCATTTAGCTCCCACTTATAAGAGCACGCAATATTTGGTTTTCTGTTCTTGTATTAGTTTGCTAAGAATAATGGCCTAAAGCTCCACCCATGTCCCTGCAAAAGGTAAGATCTCATTATTTTTTATGGCTGCATAGTATTCTGTGGCATGTATGTACCACATTTTCTTTATTCAGTCTACTATTCATAAGCATTTGTGTTGATTCTGTCTTTGCTATTGTGAATAGTGCTGCAGTGAACATACACATACATGTATTTTCATAATAGAATGATTTATATTCCCTTGGGTATATACCCAGTAACAAGATTGCTGGGTAGAAAGCTATTTCTGCCCTTAGGTCTTCGAGGAATTGTCACACTGTCTTCCACAATAGCTGAACTGATTTATGCTCCCACCAACAGTGTATAAGAATTCCTTTTCCTCCACAACCTCACTAGCATCTGTTATTTTTTTGACTTTTTAACAATCGCCATTCTGACTGGTGTGAGATGGTATCTCATTGTGGTTTTGATTTGCATTTCTTTAATGATCAGTGATGTTGAGCTTTTTAAAAATATGATTGTGGGCCACATGTATGTCTTCTTTTGAGAAGTGTCTATTCATGTCCTTTGCCGAATTTTGTGAGATTGTTTTTTCTTGTAAATTTGTTTAATTTTCTTATAGATGCTGCATATTAGACAATTGTACATAATTTACAAAACTTTTCTCTCATTCCCTAGGTTGTCTGTTTATTCTGTTGCTAGTTTCTTTTGCTGTGCAGAAGTCCTTTAGTTTAGTTACATTCCATTGGTCAATTTTTGCTTTTGTTGCAATGCTTTTGGTATCTTCCTCATGACATGTTTGCTTGTCTGTGTCCTGGATGGTATTGCCTAGGTTGTCTCCCAGTATTTTTATAGTTTTGGGTCTTACACTTAAGTTTTTAATTGGTACTGAGTTAATTTTTATATATGGTGTAAGGAAGGGGTGCAGTTTCAATCTCCTGCATATGACTAGCCAGTTATCCCAGCACAATTTATTGAATAGGGAATCCTTTCCCCAGTGCTTGTTTTTGTTAGGTTTATTGAAGATAAGATAATTATAGGTGTGTGGTCTTCTGGGTTCTCTATTCTGTTCCATTTGTCTGTGTATCTGTTTTCGTATCAGTACCATGCTGTTTTGGATAATGTAGCCCTGTAGTATAGTTTGAAGTTGGGTAGGATGATGCCTCCAGCTTTGTTCTTTTTGCTTAAAATTGCCTTGGCTATTCAGGCTTTTGTTTTTATTGTTCCATATAGGTTTTAGTGTTTTCTGGTCCTGTGAAGAATGTCAGTGAGAGCTTAATAGGAATAGCACTGAATCTATAAATTGCTTTAGACAGTATGGACATTTTAACAATATTGATTCTTCCTATCTATGAGCATGAAATGTTTTTTCATTTGTTTGTGTCACTGATTTCTTTGAGCAGTATTTTCTAGTTCTCCTTGCAGAGATCTTTCACTATAATAGTTAGCTGCATTCCTTGATATTTCATTTTTTTGTGGCAATTTCGAATGGGAGTTCATTCCAGATTTGGGCTTAGGCTTGACTGTTTTTGTTGTATAGGAATGCTAACAATTTTTGCACATTGATTTTGTATACTGAGACTTTGCTGAAGTTGTTTATCAAGTTAAGAAGCTTTAGAACTGAGACTATGTGGTTTTCTAAAAGTAGGATTATACCATCTGCAAATAGAGATAGTTTGACTTCCTTTCTTCCTATTTGGATGGCCTATCGAGGTGCCATGGAAGTGAGGTCTGCAGGCCATCACTCTTTGGACCCCTGGATTCAGCCTCTTTCCTAGGGGTATATACAGGAGCCTAACCTCCTGCTTTGCTGGAGTTGCAGTTACTTTTGCCAGGAAGCCCAGAAAGTTAGAATATCTAAGGTTCCCAGGTCTCCTCATATGCCTGAGCAGCTGCTCTGCTGAGACTCCACATAACCCTGTGTGTCAGACTGAAGGCCCTGGTGGAGTGGATTCATGAGTGGATCCTGACCCAAGGGTTGCAAAGATTTGTGGGAGGAAGCATGGTTTCCCAGGGTCACACATTCACTCACTTCTTCTCTGAGTGAGGGAAGGTTTGCTTGGCTCTATGTTACTCCTGGGTTGGTCGTCATTTGGCCTTGCTTTTCTTTATTCTCCATGGGTTGAGTTGTTTTCTTGATTAGTCCTAAGGGTAGTACCTGAATGTTTCACTTGAAGATGCTGTATTTACTCACCCCTTCCATTTCTCTCCACAAGAGCCACACACCTTAACTGCTTCTAGTTGGCCATCTTGGCCACAATAATTATTTTTAATTAACACATTTTCATAATTGAAAATTACAAAATATTATGAAATTTTAAGTAAGGCAAGTTCTACTCAGTGTCTTCATTATTCATCTGCATTTGGGCATTCTACTTGCTATTGCGCTTCAATCAACTACCACATTCTAATAAAAGAATCAGCTGACTTTGAAATTTTGGTTTTCCATATTACCAGCAACAAAATATGGGCATATAATACCTCACTTCTCTTCAGTTTATTCTGTTTAATATTTGTTTAAAATATATAATGATCCAGGAGGCTGAGGCAGGAGAATTGCCTGAACCCAGGAGACGGAGGTTGCAGTGAGCCGAGTTTGCACCATTGCACTCCAGCCTGGGTAACAAGAGCGAAACTCCGTCTCAAAAAAAAAAAAAAAAAAAAAAAAAAAAAAATATATATATATATATATATATATATATATATATATAATGATCAAATCTGATGATATATGAAAAATAACAACAATTTCACTAATATATATATTATGTACAAATAGAGTGATCAATATATCATCATTGTCATTACTGGTACTACTATAGTATAACAACGTTCTGAAAACAGTGTCCTAGAATTCTTTGTATCCTACTATCCAAAAATATATTCCCGATTTTTCTACCTATCTCTATTGTTATCTCCTCTGAAGTTCAACAGTCCTCATGACTACCCTCTCTTTGGACACCAACTGCAAGTTTGGGAGTCTCCAGAACTACCCTACCTTCTAACACCAACTGCAAGTCTGGAGATCCCTAATGTATCCCTCGTGTTTGATAATTTGCTAGAAGGACTCACAGAAATCAGCAAAGTCATTTTACTCATGGTTATGGTTTAAGTCATTTTATTCATGGTTATGTGAAAGGATACAAATTAAAATCAGCCAAAGGAAGAGATGCATAGAGCAGAGTCCAGGAGAGACTCAAGCACAGAGCTTCCCATTGTCCTCTCCCAAAGGAGTTGTGTGAAGAACACTTATTTCCAGCAATGATGTGTGACAATATACATAGAGTATGGTCAACTATGGAAGCTCACCCTAGCTTTGGAATTTACAATTTTTATTGGGGCTTGGTCACATACACTTGGTTAACTACCTGCAGCATGGCTGTGTCTAGTATCTGGCCCCGTCAATGTTCAAGCTGATACAACATGGCCCAAGCCACTCCACCATGAATCAAATTTTATGGCATAGACTATTTGACATAACCCAAAGACCCCAGGTAAATATGTCATTTTCATTAGGCAGGATATTCCAAGGCCTATGAGATTACTACCTAGAGCCAAGGACAAAGGCCAACTGTCTCTTTGAGCATGGTTAATTCTTTAGGGCACCTTTCCCAAGTCCAGCCTATCATCACTTTGCTTCTAGATTACTTCAAAAAGTTAAATGTCTTCCTGTTTCCCGCTTATATTCCATAAAGTCCGTTTTCTACCAAGAAGCAAAAAGGTAAAATGTGACAGTTACTTTTCTTATTTAAAAGGGTGTAATACAAAGTAGCAGACATGTAGAATGAACAAGTCTATAGAGCTAATGTATAACATGAGGCCTATAGGTGATAAATTGTATGTGGCGAAAATGTGCCCTTTACTGGTATTCTATTGAGAGAGGAATGAGTCGTTGACTGATATTTATTAAGCATCTTATGATTTTTAATTAGTTTAAAAATGCCATAATAATTTTTTATTATACTAAGAATGAAATCTAAACTCTTTTCCATGGCCCACAAATTGGCTGTGATCATTCAGAGTGAACCTGTGTAAAGGTCGTACCTACCTGAAATAGTCTTGTCCCATGACCCTCAGGTGTCTTGTAACACATTCATTCTGTCCTTTCTCCTGTTTCTCTAAACTATCAAGCTATTCTAGGTTCAAAGGCTTTGCATTTTTGATCCACTACTCTTGGAAACACTTTTCCTTTGTTCCTTCAATGATTAAGTCTTTTTCATCAACTAGATCTTAGCTTGCCTATCACCTCCTCATAGAAGTTTTCCTCTCATTCTTTCTATGGTAGTTTTCTTCTTCTAGTCATTGTTGGTCATATTACCATCTTCTCTTATTCTCATAACATTCATCATCAACTGGTTTGATACTGTTTTGTTTACTTTCTTTATATCTGTCTCTGTCCCTTAGAATTAAGTATACCCAAGGAAGCAGTTTGTGTTTTTCTTATTATGGAGAACAGTGGCTGGCATCTAGCATTCACTCAGAAAACATTAGTTAAAAGCATGGCTGGCTGACTGGTTCTTGTCCAATCATTAGTTTCTTGGTGTCGATCTGGTTCCTTCAACTCTGCATGGCATTGCATAACATCAGTGTTTTGAACCAAATTCTACATTTGAATTAACTTTGAGTGGCACATTTGATTTTGTAGTGTCATGTTACATTTGACAAAATTGTGAAGGCTATACTCACACTCATTCATATAAGTAGAAATCTTCATATTTCACTTTCACTAAATATATGAAATCTAAATATCTTCAGTGGCAATTAAAGGCTACTAAAGGGTTCAAACACTGGAATAAGACATTACTGCTACAAAGAAAGTGCATAATATTGATGTTTTTCAAGTGCAGTGGTGAATTTATTAAGAACTGGTTTTGGTTTGGCTTTTATATATCCTAGGATACTGTCTGCTTAGCTGCAGACACAGACATATTTCCTCTCAGTATATTTAAAGTGACATCTTTGATAGCTGCCACAGGGTCACTCAAAGCAGAACAGAAGAGTGCCTTATGCTACAGCTTGGTCCCTTGTTGAAACATTTCATAGCAGGCATGGTTCTCAGCAAATGTCTAGATGTGCAAATTAGAATGTGGTCTACATTTTATGACAGTTGTAACACATACCATCTGTCTTTATAAGTTTTTTTTCCTTCATTAACTGCCAGTCAATTGGAGGTAATAAATTCTCCCTGCAAATATTACTCATCAGCAGTACTTCAGTGGAGTTTAGATCAACAGGTGAACAGCTCACTTTTAAAAATATAAATGGAATTTAAAAGGAATTGTGACTTTCTAGAGCATAATTGTCAGAATATGTTTTATGGTTTATCATTGGTCTTGTGGATTCTAAAACCAAACTACTCATTTTGATAATTCAACTATTGTAGTTTTATAAAATATTGACCTTCACTAAGTAATAATTTAAAATATATAGAGGAAGGTGGTTTGTATATATTTTTGTCAATCATTTGTGTCATTGTTTAGAGTCTGTAAGTAAATTTAGATATTAGTTAAAATTCACTGTATGTTTTATTTGTAATATTTTTCAAACACTTATTTTTTTCTCTAAGGATAATGAAGAATTATTAACTTAAAAAATAATGTGTTTCCTTACCTATACTGACTTCAAACTAATGACCCACAAATCAACAATCTCACTCTTGCTATTTTACTTGCATTCTAGCCATATTTTTACAACAAACTACAAGACATTGAAAATTAAATTACCCCTCCCATGCCGCATTTTCCAAATAATATTTATTTTCTTTTTCTTAAAACGGACTCTTCTATACACTCTTCTTATTTCTTCAAGCGGTTTTATTATTGTTTCAGTCTCCTGAGCTTAAAAATAGACTTCTCCTTTCCCCTTTATTTTTGCCTCTTTTCCCATAGCTAAGAAGTCCAATTAGATCTTCTCCACAGTGTCTTAGGTTTGTGTCTCTTCCTTGCCAATCGTTTGCTGCCCATTGCAATAAAGACTCAGATTACCTCATAAAACTCCTGTGTTGCATTCCCAGTTTATGACTTGAATAAACATCACATTGCATCGAGCAGACATAATATTACTCCCTTCCTCAAACATCTATCATTTAACCTGATCCCATTTATTTTTAGCTAGCTTTGGTACCTTATCTATTTTTTTTTTCTTTTAACCATAGCTCACTGCAGCTTCAAACTCTGTGGCTGAAGTGATCTTTCCAACACAGCCTTCTAAGTACGTGGGACTACAGATGTGCACCACCATGCCCAGCTAATTAAAAAAATAATTATAGAGATAGGGTCTCGGTATTCTGCCTAGGCCAGTCTTGATTTCTTGGCCTCAAACAATCCTCCTGCCTCAGCCTCTCAAAGTGCTGGGATTACAAATGTGAGCCACCATGCCTGGACTTTAATTTGTTTTTTAGTATAAACTCTCCACCTCAGCTTCATTTGAGATCCTTACTATCATCTCTTCCCCTCTGTGTTTGTGTAACTACCTCCCTGCTTAGGGCTCTAGTCCTGATCTAAATGTCAGTTTGCTCTGGACTTCCACAGTTTTGTCCTTGAAAGTTTGTGTTCCAAGAAACTCTTCAGATCCAGGCAAATGGACATAGTTGTTCTCTCTACCTACTTCTCTAATATTATAAACAGATTTTCATAAGTTAAATCTACTGTGTTGTAGGCACTTTGCTAAATGCTAGGAATATCTGACTGAATAAAAGATATTCTCTGTTCTCCAGTAGTTTAGAATCCATAGGTGAGATATGCAATTACAATATGATACAATACGTTGCAATATAGTAGGTTCAAGGGCACCTAGCTAGCCATGGGATTCAGAAAAGGATTCCTAGTAGAAGGAATGCAGGAGAATGGATAGAAGCCAGGTATAGTGTGGAGTTATTTTTGGATGGGATAATTTCTGGTTATGTGAAAAGTTTATACAAGGGCTAGAAGATTAAATGAAATGTTTATTCTGGAACTTCAAGTAGTTTTGTCTGTTTGTATTAGAAGAGGGATGGAAATAAAGGAGTGGTGAAAGATGTGTTCCAAAAAGATGTCATATTAGAAAGACAGACAGTAATTGCCTGGCCATGAGATTTGGAATTTACATAGGGACAAATCGCAATCCTTTACTAAGTTGTGAGTAGAGAAGTAACATAATGAGATTTAGAAAGGTCAGTTTGCACAACATGGATTAGCAATGGTGAAGCAATAAATAATAAGAGAGGAAGATGAAAGAACTAGGAAGCTATTACAGTATTTATTCTCAGAGTTAATCTTTTTTCAGATATCCTTCCATTTGAAATATTCCCCCAATATCTTCACTGCACTTTTCCCAAATTTACCTATTGGACAAGTCTTGTAAAGTCATACTTTCTCCAGTTGTTTTCTTTCTCTTCTAGTCCTGATTGATCTCTTCCTTTTGTGATTGTTCTATCAATGAGCATCACCTTTTCATTTAACAATTACCCTCTAATTTCTCTTACAATGTATTCTAGTCTCCCAGAGTTGCCAATTACTTGAAGACACAGATTATCTTTTACTCACCTTAGTCAAGACTATTCACACAAAAAAATGGTTTAAAAATAAAACCCAAAACCTTAAACTTGGGCTTTTTAATTATATTTCAAATGTTCAGTGCAAAAATATTAATGCCATTCATTCAAAAAGCTTGTTTTATATTATATATTATTTCAAATATTGTGTTACCTCAATTTTAATTAGTAAAGTTCCTATGAAGAGAAAATGACACTTCAAAAATAATTGGTTGCTTAACTGTAGCTTCCTACTTCCAGCTTATACTTTCTCTCCTAAAGTTCCAATAATAGAAAATGTAGATGATATCTTAAGATTGGAAACTGAACATATGCCTTCCTCCTCCTACTTGTAAAACACATACATACTTTCTCTTCTGTCTCCTCTTTCTTTCAAACTCTCTCTTTCCTATGAATGGAATGGAATGTTGTGACTGGAAAGAAAAGTACTTGTGTAAATTAGAGAGACTGTGCTGCCTGTGACAGGATTTGACCAGCCTTTACCTGCTCTGTCATTCTTTCAACAACTGTCTGACGCCAGGGAGCTCTCTAAGCAAGTTCAGGTTCATATGTTCATATTCATATGTTCACTTTTATTATTCTAAGTATGTATAATAACATCTACATAGCAGGATTGTAGTGAAAACTAAAATTGGACCACATCGTTGGTACCCCCATGTGTAAATAGTTATAATAATAATGATTATGATTAGCCTGCATTATAAAAACTAGATTCATTTGGAAACGTTGAGGATTATGACTTTTCAGGTTGTCCTTCTGTCTTTATTCAAGAAGGGCAACAATCATCAATGGACTGTCACCAGGATTTTGGAGAAAAGTGCAATGTGGAATTTAAAGGGATTTAAAACTCTTTCAGTTCCCTTTCTGAATTCTTGTTCTTATCTGTTTCACACATACTCAGTGTTTTCATGTTGCTCTTTGACTAAGTTCATCTCCTCTTTGATAAATGTATTATTTTATTTCCTAAATTTCTTTCACCTCTACCTAAATTGGAATTCTTTTTTCCTATTGCTGCATAGCAATATACAATAGTGAGATAAGAAATAATTACCATAAAGAGTAAATAGAAATGTCTCTCTCTTTTTTGTAAGGAAAATACGTATTTTGAAAGTGGAACTTGATAATGTATATGAATTGCTAATTGCTATATAAGTTCTAGAAGAGAAGTGTCCCAGAGCTTTTAAATCTCTGTTTTCATTACTCTTTTTCATATATTCCAATTGATTTATGTCCCTATTATTAAAATGAATTTTTCAGCCTATAATTTAACAGTAATTTTTGTGCGCTTTATGCATGATTTAAACATTTTCTTCTTGGTTCAAATAACATGTTTCATAACGTTTAATTTTTTTTTAATAACAGGAAGTGTTTTTCTTGTTTCTCTACTTTATTATAAAAATCACCATGGTGGTCTGTGTTTATATTTCCTTGAACAGATTCCTCTTTACTTGAATTCTAAGAATTTGGTTTTTTTGTAGATAGTTCAGTTTACCCATTTAACTCTTAAATTTATGAAGTATACATGTTAGGTACAGTTTTTCTTTTCATGTGGTTAGAAATTTTTAAATGATCTGTTATCATTTTTAAATTTAAAGGGGGAAAGCAGTGACGGGTCAGAAATTTCCACAGCTTAGAATTTCAGACTTTAGAATACTATTATGAATTATGGTAAAATATGTTTCTTCTTTTTCACACAGTCATACTTTAGCAAGGTGAATACAATGACCTATTTCCAAAGACTGTTTCTTTTTACACAGGTGATCAAGTAGTCTGGACTGGTTACTACGGCCTAGTGTATAACCTGGTGAAAATGTCATGGGAACTTCAAGGAGATGAAGAACAGAATGGACTTAGAAACATGATATGGCAAACACTGCAGAGAACAAAGGATTATGAGAAAGATGTACGAATTCAAAATGCAATCAATATAGCTCAGGTAAGGTAAAATACTGGGCAATAAATATGTACATCTATCATCAGGAAGCATGGTTGTCATTTCTCTCAATGGTAAAAAAAGTCTACATTCAGTGAGTATTAGCGACTCACAGCTGATAATATTTTTAGAACTTAACGCTGATTTATTTTTGATTGAAGGTAAGAGAGTTGAGCTCTAGATGGTAGTATAAAGGCCTCCAAAAGTCTGTAATAGAAAAAGAATTAAATGCATTTAACACATCTAGGGAAACGTACACCTCCGCAAGGGTGATTCCACCATAGAACTTGGTGGGAAATTCTGATAGACATGTTAGGTACACTAGATTGAAGTAACATTAAGTCATGATTCTTTTTCTCTTTTCTTGGTGAAGACATTTAGAAAGTAATGGAAGTTTTAAGGAACATAACACAATCCTCTAATTTGAGGACTACGCTAGGATGGGATGTGAAAGAGTTGTGTAAGAGCACTTTCACTACCTCATACCAAGGGGTGCCAAAAGAGGCAGGCTGTGGGTAAGGTTCAAATAGGAGGGGCAACGGGCTTTTTATGATGTGGCTTTTTATGATGTTAGGAATCCAGAGGAATATGATGTTAGGAATTCTCTCACTTGAGTAGTTCCTCCCTTGTTTAGTTCAGTGAGCAGAAATACCAGGAAGAAGGCTGAATGCAGTGATATCATGACTCTGGACTAGAGAAAGGGTAAAGGTGGCCCTAACCTCAGTGATTTCAACACAGATAGGAAATGAATAGGTAAAAGTAAAAAAAAGTAAAAAGTAAAAAGCCACTGGCTCCAAGACTCTTCCCTCTTTTCTCAGCCTGTTTGACTACTGTATTTTTTAGAGGCTTGTTGAGTGGCTTTGATCAAAATGCTGATGGTGATATGGACAATAAAGTCCAAGCCGAGGTGGTCTCAGATGAAGATAAGGAATTTGTTGGGAACTGAAGTAAAGGTCACTCTTGCTATGCAACAAGGCTGGCAGCATTTTGTCCTTGCTCTGGAAAGTGAAACTTTGAACTTAAGAGGGATAATTTAGGGTATCTGGTAGAAGAAACTTCTAAGTGACAAAATGTTCAAGAGGAATCAAAGTATAAGTTTGAACAATTTGCAGCCTGACAATGCAGTAAATAAGAAAAACCCATTTTTTGGGGGGAAGAAATTTAAGCCTACAGCAGAAATTTGCATAAGTAAAAGGAGCTAGATGCCAGTGACCAAGACAAAGGGGAAAATGTCTCCAGGGCATATCAGAGACATTCCCAGCAGCCCCTCCCATCACAGTCCTGGAGGCCTAGGAGGGGAAAGTGGGCTGGGTGCAGGACCCCCTTGTTTGCTGCCCTGGATCCCAGCCACTCTAGCCATGGCTAAAAGAGGCCAAGGTTCAGCTCAGGATGTGGCTTCAGAGGGTGCAAGCCCCAAGCCTTGGCAGCTTTCACATGGGGTTGGTCCTGTGCATGTGCAGAAAACAAGAATTGAGGTTTGAAAACCTCTACCTGGATTTCAGAGGATGTATGGAAATGTCTGATGTCCAGATAAAAGTTTGCTGCAAGGGCAGAACCCTCATGGAGAGCCTCTACACGGGCAGTGTGAAAGGAAAATGTAAGGCTGGAGTCCCCACACAGAGTTCCCACTGGGGCATTGTCTAGTGTAGCTGTGAGAAGACAGTCAGTCACTGTCCTCCAGACCCCAGAATGGTAGATCCAACAGCCTGCATTCAATGCCAGCCCATGAAAGCAGCCAAGAGCAGGGCTGTCCCCTGCAAAGCCACAGGGGGCACAGCTGCCCAAGGCCATGGGAGCCAACCTCTTGAATCAGCATGACCTGGATGTGAGACATGGAGTCAAAAGAGATAATTTCCGAACTTTGAGGTTTGTTGATTGTCCTGTTAGATTTTAAACTTGCATGGGGCCTATGGCCCCTTTGTTTTGGTCAATTTCTCCCATTTGGAACGGGTATATTTACCCAGTGCCTGTATCCCCCTTGTATCTAGGAAGTAACTAACTTGCTTTTGATTTTATAGGCTCATAGGTGGAGGAAACTTGCCTTGTTTTAGATGAGACTTTGGATTGTAAAGATAAGGTGGCCACCTATTCTCATTGCCTGAAGAGAAAATACCAAGCGAGTTTTTTGCCACCTATTTTGGCAACATAAAGCCATTAGTGAAATCCCTATACCATATCTACTCCATCAATGTTGTAAACTTTTTTAAAGTTTGCTGTCTCATAGTTACATGAAGATTGGTAGCTTGCCTCAGTTAATGCTAGAATGAGATAAAAACCTTGGGGGATTGTTGAAAGGGTATGATTGTGTTTTGAAATGTGAGGACATGAGATTTGGAGGGGCCGGGGTGGAATGATATGGTTTGGCTCTTTCCGAAGCCAAATCTCATCTTGAATTTTATCTACCATAATCCCCACATGTCCGGGGAGGAAAATAGTGGGAGGTAATTGAATCATGGGTGTGGGTTTTTATCCATGTTGTTCTTGTGACAGTGAATAAGCCTCACAAGACCTGATGGTTTTATAAAGGCCAGTTCCCCTGCACGTACTTTCTTGCCTGCCAACATGTAAGCCATGCCTTTGTTCCTTTTTTGCCTTCTGCTATGATTGTGAGGCCTCTGCAGCTATGTGGAACTGTGAACCCATTAAACTTCTATTTCTTTATAAATTACCCAATCTCAGGTATTTCATAACAGTATGAAAATAGGCTAATACAGTAAATATTAGGAAGAAATTAATCTATTTGTAAGCACTAGCCATTGTTTTGTGTGCTAGCAATACAGTTTTAAACAAGCAGATAGGGCCAGGTGCGGTGGCTTACGCCTGTCATCCCAGCACTTTGGGAGGCTGAGGCAGGTGGATCACGAGGTCAAGAGATCGAGACCATCCCGGTCAACATGGTGAAACCCCATCTCTACTAAAAATACAAAAAGTTAGCTGGGTATGGTGGTGCACGCCTGTAATCCTGGCTACTCAGGAGGCTGAGGCAGGAGAATTGCCTGAACCCAGGAGGCGGAGGTTGCAGTGAGCCGAGATCGCGCCATTGCACTCCAGCCTGGGTAACAAGAGCGAAACTCCGTCTCAAAAAAAAAAAAAAAAACAAAAAAAACAAGCAGATAAATATTATTTTAAATATAATTTAGAGTTTGGATCAAGGAGACTAACAATAAACTTGCAAATTAGTGAATTAAAAGAAAATATCAAATAGTGCTATTTATACTATTGTTGCTGGGTTTTGGGGTACAGGGGAATGCTCAGCTCCCCTGAGAGGATGTTTTTCCAGGCTTTTGGTCTCTCACCCAAGAATGGGAGAGGGACCACGTTGGGTGCGCTCATAAGAAAATATTGGACCCCAAAGAGTTTTTTTTTTTTTTTTTTTTTTTTTTTTTTTTTTTTTTTTTTTTTCAGAAAAGTGATTTATTTAGGCAGAAAAAGAGAAGAAGGGAAGAGAATATGAGAGAGAGAGAAAGCTTCCACAAAGAGTGTGGAAGGGGACCCAAGTATGGAATCCAGGAGGGGAAAAGCAGCTTCCACAAGAGTGGAAGGGGAACCCCAGAGGGGGAAATCCACCTGGATGAGAGAGACAGGGACTTTTAAGGTGGGAGGAATTCCCACCTTCTCCACGTCCCCTGGCCAATGAAGAGTTCCTTTAAACTTCCGCTGGAGTAATTGACTTTGATTATTTTCCCGTACCCACGAAAATTTAAACAAAAAACATTAAGTCTCCTGGATGGAGCGAGGGGAGGGAGGCATTGGGAAGTTCTTGTCCGTGAAACTACGCCCTCTTGTGGACCTGGAAAGAGAATGCATTCCCTCACTATGAAGAAAACAAAGTAGGGAAAAGCTATTGGAATGGGATCAGCAAGAGTAGGGAGCGGATGCTTCAGCTGGAGTGGTCAGAGAAGGGTTTCCAATGAGGCATTATTTGAAACGAGAACTAAATAATGAGAAGGAAATATCTATAAAAAACGTACTCTGGTAAAGAGTTTATGCATGCAAAAATGTATTCTGCAAAGACTCCAAGAAAAGAATTAGTTTGGTGTGTTAAGAGAGCAAAAAGACCAAGGTGTGCTGTCCTCTGGTAAGGGAAAGAAAGAGTGGTAAGATTTACAGGTGGGTAAGAAGAGTTGTTTGAAGATGGCAATAGTAGCACATAAGTAGTAAGCTCTGGGGAATTCTTTTTTTAATGTTGCAAAAAAAAAAAAAATAAAATAAAATAAGAAAAAGTTTAAGTGGGAAGTACATTTAGAAAAATGAAACCAGGCTATAAAAAGCATAGAACTGATCAATCTTAAAATTGTTTCCTCAGGTAAAATAAAAACAATACATAAACTATTTTAGACTAGCTAATATAACGAAAAAATGAGGAAAACTTTTATTAATCACAAAATTCAGAAGGGTAAAGGGAATGTGATTATAAGAAAGTAATTGTAAAATGATTATAAAAGGACCAATTTACAACTATTTCTGAAAATGTAGTGCAATAAATGATTTTCTAAAGAAATATAAATGATGAAAATTGACTGAAAAGGATATAAAAATGTTAACAAAGATAAGGAGAAATTTGCAGGTGACCTACTAGATTTGTTCATATGAATATCATGCACACGACTGAGATATTCATTAGTATTGCTAATATGTAACATTGTTATTGACATACTGGCCCGTGCACTCATATATAGCAGGTAACTGAATACATGTTGGGTCATATCTGGAGAATGTTTAAACCGAGTTTGTCATACCAAAGCAGTATGTTAGCGTGGCTAAAAACTTGGGAGCAGAGAATAAAATAATTCAGCTTAAATTCCAGCCCCACACAGTCTCTTTAAACAGATGCTACTTGGATGAGACATGGAACAAGTTATTTCTCAGCCTTAGTTTTCTTATTTTTGAAAAATGTATGCCAAGGGGTACTTCTTTTTTTTTTTCATGATAACATAAATATTTTATTTAAAATACTATATTTTCTAAAGAAAACAGAAGAGTGGTACTGAGCACTTTTGCAAGTCTTTATATGTGTGTGTATATATATATATATATATATATACATACACACATATACACACACACACACACACACACACATATATATATAGCTGTATGTATAGCTGTATATATATATAGCTGCATAGTATTCCATGCTGTCTATGTGCCACATTTTCCTTGTCCAGTCTATCCTCAATGGGCATTTAGGTTGGTTCCAGGTCTTTGCTATTGTAAATAGTTCTGTAATGAACATACGCGTGCATGTGTCTTTATAATAGAACAATTTATAATCCTTTGGATATATACGCAGTAATGGGATTGCTGGGTCAAATGGAATTTCTATTTTGAGGTCCTTGAGGACTCGCCACACTGTCTTCCACAATGGTTAAACTAAGTTACACTCCCACTAACAGTGTAAAAGTGTTCCTGTTTCTCCACATCCTCTCCAGCATCTGCTGTCTCCAGATTTTTAATAATCTCCATTCTAACTGGTGTGAGGTGGTATCTCAATGTGGTTCTGATTTGCATTTCTCTAATGACCAGTGATGATGAGCCTTTTTTCATATGTTTGTTGGCTTCATATATATCTTCTTTGAAAAGTGTCTGTTCATGTCCTTTGCCCACTTTTGAATGGGGTTTTTTTTTTCTTATAAATCTGTCTTAGTTCTTTGTAGATTCTGGATATTAGCAGAATCTTTGTCAGATCTTTAGATTGCAAAATTTTTTCCCATTCTGTTGGTTGCCGAATCACTCTAATGACTGTTTCTGTTGCTGTGCAGAAGCTGTGGAGTTTGATGGGGTCCCATTTGTCTATTTTGGCTTTTGTTGCCATTGCTTTTGGTGTTTTAGTCATGAAGTCCTTGCCCATGCCTATGTCCTGAATGGTTTTGCCTAGGTATTCTTCTAGGGTTTTTATGATGTTAGGTCTTATGTTTAAGTCTTTAATACATCTGGAGTTAATTTTAGTGTAAAGTGTAAGGATGACATGATTGTATATTTAGAAGACCCCATCATCTCAGCCTAAAATCTCTTTAAATTGATAAGCAACTTCAGCAAAGTCTCAGGATATAAAATCAATGTGCAGAAATCACAAGCATTCCTATACACCAATAACAGACTGAAAAAGAGCCAAATTAAGAGTGAACCACCATTCACAATTGCTACAAAGAGAATAAAATACCTAGGGATACAACTAACAAAGGATGTAAAGGACCTCTTCAAGGAGAACTACAAACCACTGCACAAGAAAATAAAGAGGACACAAACAGATGGAGAAACATTCCATGCTCATGATTAGGAAGAATCAATATTGTGAAAATGGCCATACTGCCCAAAGTAATTTATAGATTCCATGCTATCCCCATCAAGTTACCTATGACCCTCTTCACAGAACTGGAACAAATCACCTTGAACTTCATATGGAACCAAAGGAGAGTCTGCAGAGCCAAGACAATCCTAAGCAAAAGATCAAATTAGGAAGCATTACAATACCTGACTTCAAACTATGCTACAAGGCTAGTAATCAAAACAGCATGGTACTGGTACCAAAACAGAGATACAGACCAATGGAACAGAACAGAGGCCTTGGAGGTGACACCACACATCTACAACCATCTGATCTTTGGCAAACCTGACAAAAACAAGCAATGGGTAAAGGACTCCCTGTTTAATAAATGATGTTGGGAAAACTGGCTAGCCATGTGCCGAGGAATACTTCTAATGCTCACGGACAGGGATAGTAACTGACAATTACACAAGAAACAGGAAAACAGTGATTTTGAGAGCACAGAATCTATGACAAGGTTGTCTGTGTTCAAATGGGTGATCTACCACAGAGTGGATAACTGATCTTGGGCATATTTTTACCTCAGTTTCCTTCTCTGAAAATGGGGCTAATAATAGTATCTAATGCATAGGCTTGTTATGATGCCTAAATGAATTCGTGTTATAAAGCATTTTAAAGTTTTTGATAAAGAAAATAAACTGAGATAAAAGTTATTTGTTATACTCTAAGTTATATTACTTCTCAATATTTCTAGAGATTGCGATTTATTATTGTGCTGTTAGAACTACAAGAGAACATTTGCTTTTAACAACAACAACAAAAAAATCGGCTGGGCGCAGTGGCTCGCAACTGTAATCCCAGCACTTTGGGAGGTTGAGGCGGGTGGATCACGAGGTCAAGAGATCGAGACCATCCTGGTCAACATGGTGAAACCCCATCTCTACTAAAAATGCAAAATAAAAATAGCTGGGCATGGTGGCGCGTACCTGTAGTCCCAGCTACTCGGGAGGCTGAGGCAGGAGAATTGCCTGAACCTTGGAGGCGGAGGTTGCCGTGAGCCGAGATCGCGCCATTGCACTCCAGCCTGGGTAACAAGAGCGAAACTCCGTCTCAAAAAAAAAAAAAAAAAAAAAACTGAAAATATTGATCAATTTCAGATAAAGAAAGTGAAAATAACATAGCAAAATATTTAAATGAATTAGAGGATAAGTAAGATATGAAGTAAATCAATGAAATTCTTTCATTGTGGTGGTTTCTTACAGGTGTTGCTAACTGAGGCAACCTACAAAGCTCATGAAACTATGAGATAGCAGGCTTGAATAAACTTTACAACATTGATGGAGTAGATATGGTTTAAGGATTTCACTAATGGCTTTATTTATGTTCCAAAATAGGTGGAGAAAATCTTGGTTGATATTTTATCTTTAGGCAATGAGAACAGGTGGCCACCCTAATGTCTACAGGTCCAGCACTTGGCATTCCCTGACTAAGCAGCCTGAAGAGTCGATATGTGGGAAGAATAATTGTTCTGTTTTGGGTTTATGCCTTTTGGAGACCTTTGTTAGTATGCTCACCAAGCATTCCAATTTGCCCAGGTTTGCATGGGTTCATGCTTATTGTCCCAGCTTTCTTACTCATAGTAAATTAATTCAGTTACAAAAGTTTCTCAGTTTGGATGGCAAATTATTAATTGATCTTACTGTTAACTTTTTCATTAGACAATATGCTGCAAATCTGGACTGGCCAATACTAAACTCTTTATGTTAAAGTTTAAATCTATTTTACAGCTTCTTGATTTTTCTAGCTCTGATTGAATGAACATATATTTTTCTTCATATTTAGAGAAAACCATTTTGAAATTGGCTATTCACTCTTCATAAATTACACATAATTTTTCCAGTGATGCTTCCTCCATATGGCATCCTAGGATATTTCAAAGTGTCATCAAGCATTTTTTTTTCTTGTATCTTATTTGAGACAATTTAATCTGTTTATAATCAGGAAATACACATTTTTCTGTCATTGAAAATTCTTGGTTATTTCTAACTTTCATGTGTGCAATTATTCTAATATTCCTAATATCCTGTTTTTAGATAATAATTATGGATATGAATTAGTGTTAATAGGTAGGAAGGACAATTAATAAATTTACTCTGCCCAGCTTGTTATCAAAGTATATGGATGGGCTGTTACTGGCAACCCAAAGTATCTATACTCTAGATACTTCATAGAAAACAAAAACTTAAACTCTTGCTTTTTAACCGTAAGTACAAGTTGGAATGTTAATCCTTAAGGAGTACTATCTAAACACAAGCAGTTCATCATTTTCTCTAGATATTCTATTTTTTCTTGGAAAAAAACAAACACAGAGCTGCCCACTTGAATTATAGTGTCTTGAATTTCATGGACTTGCTTTTATGCAACTATGCTTCAGCTTTATCCTTTGTTTTGGAGGAAGAGCCAAAAAGAAAAGAGAAACAAGGACAATTAATATATTTATTTCAGTGATGGCCACTGTATCACCCAGTATCCCCATTATCAGGATTTAGGAAATAAAACCTCTTTAGTCTTATGCACTCTATGAACCTTTTTACTAATTTTGTATAAATTGTTTGTTGGACCCTAAAAAAATTAGAGCCTAATTTTTGAACAATTCTAACAGAAATAGAAAATGGCATATAGTCACCTCACCCAGCCTTATTCTTATCTTGTGGTTCTGTTTCCATGATTCTTTCAATTATTTGTGTTACTCTCTAGTTTCATAACTATTTTTATATGCAAATCAAATCACAAATGGATTATACTGTAACTAGCTAAATAAGTCAGCTCAAATTTGTCATTTCTATAATTAGAATTCTATTTATATGCCTGTTTTCAGGACCAATTATTTGATATAAGATATTCTTTTTTTCTTCAAAATTTTAGTAAATATCTATAGATAATTACATTTGAAATTCATAAGTCAATCAGACATAGCAAATATATTTTAGATATTAGATGCAAGCAAAGACCTCATTGCTGGAATAGTAAGCACTGAGAATTAAGGAATAAACAATTACATAACCACTACCTGTGCTAATTTGTTTTCAATTCTTAGAAGACATTTAAAGGGTGTTTTCATTCATTTTAAATATTAAATGGAGGGAGGAAGTTAGCTTTCTTCACAGACAAATCTAAGTCAGAAATTTCTAAAAGCAGTTACACTGATTTAGGCATAGAATGTGTTTAAGAAATATGTTTAATTTGCATTGAATATATTAACTAAAACACAGTTAAGTCTATACCTATTTTATTTAAAAGTTAGAAATAGAGACAGTGGATTATTAAACAACAGTCTATATGATTTATGGACATAAATGATAAAGTATTTAACCTAGTGGCTTTGAAAAAAATCACTTAATTTGGTTAGAATTCCATTACTTAAGACACTGCAGATATATAAAGTACAAAATTATATAAAATTTCCCCATATCACTGAAAATATGAAATAAATATGTATTTATTGAGTATTTATTGTCTATTCAGCCTAGCTGAATTCTGTGGAAGATGCAAAGAAGTATAAAACATGACCTTCACACATAAGCTTTACTGTCTCATCCAGAAAGCACAGTCTACAGAAATAGATAAAGACTAATACAAAGAGGATATAAGTGGCTAGCCCCATCAGAAGCTCAGATATATGTATGATTCCTAACTTTTTAATATTTTCTTATCTATAAAGTGTTATTGTCCTCTTCAAGTATTAAATAGTACTTGAGATAGAAAATAATAAGTTGGATTACATGATGCAAAGTTGCAGGGTCAAAGAACATCTTGAAGATAACGAAATGTCACGAGCCATGCAGGAATAAGAATACTGTGAAGAGAACGCTGTAGGTTGACTTGTCTAGTTGGGAAAATAGCTTGGATTGAGCACTCATGGACATTAAATCTGGAAGGTTTGTTTGGATTACAAAGCTAAGATGATGGGGACCTAGGTGGTTTCATAGAAACAGAGATGCTAAGTGGAGGAATTAATTGTGGGGGAAAATTGTTGGTTCTAATTGAATTTTAATTGTTTGGTAATTTATATTGGGTAAAACTTATATGTAAAATTTCCTGTAACATTTTAATAGTGAATTCCTGCTTTGGACCTCGTGGTACATTGTTAGAGTAATTATTTCCAATTTATTCAGTGCTCTCTATAACCACACCTTGATCATTCTCTCCACACTCAAATTCTTGGCTTGACTGTTGCTTGATTTAGATAATAGACAAAAGCAAATTTGTATGAGGAGAGATTTAAAAAATATTTACTCATTGGGGCCTGCCCTCTCTTGTTCTCTTGGAACCCAGAAACTGCCATGTCAGTAAGTGTATTTCCCAGCTGGAAGATGACAAACAACATGAAACAGACAAGCCATTTTAACTGATTTACTCCCATCCACAACTCTAGCCAGTCTCCAACTGACCTAAACTCTGACCACAGGCACAAAAATAAACTCAGCTGAGACCAGCAGAACCATTCTCTGCTCCCAGCTCAAATTGCTGACCTCTGGAACTGTATGCTAAATAAGTGGTTGTGTTAAGCCTCTTAGATTTTGGTGATATTTTTACATAGAAAAGGTTTTTTGATAGAAAGCTGCACAAATGGGATTTCAATTTGCTATATTCTTTAATATGAGTATTTTTTCTTTCATATTTATTATGTTTAAAAAGACATAATGATTGCTAAGATTTTGATAAATATTTACCATATGTCATATGATAAACTCTTTGTGTATTGATTATCCAATTCTCATAAAACCATATTTTATATATATACATACACACATATATGTATACCCACATATATACACACTCACACACATTATGCTCTTGATTTTACAATTGAGGAAATTGAAACTTTAAATGAAAACAGTTTTTTTCAAGGTGAAGTAACTTGACTATGGAATCATAGCTAGCTATCAGCAATGCTTGAATTCAAACTCATATATGCTATTTTGATGACCAGTGCTCTTAAACATTCTCCCCTGTGAGTTATCCCTTGTGTCAAATTCTTGAGTTATTTTAAGAAAATCTACAAAAGCAAAAAAACCTGAATATTAATGAAGGTAACAGGAAGATAAAAAGGATTGTTAACATTTCTTACTACATAAATTTTGTATTATAATTTTGCTTCTGGCTTCATTATATTTCCTTACCACTTTTTCTTTGTTCTGATTCTTCGTTTAGAGTTTATTCTGCTATAGTTCATATGGCATTCTGTAAGTTGTTTTATAATTTTAATAAAATGATAAATACACACAAAATAATGGATGATTAAAGTTGGGATTTTAACAAGCTATGAAAATATGAGAAGATCTGAAGGGCTAAATTATTTTTTCAGATTTATTGGCTGGAGCTGGGTAGCATAGAGCTCACCTGACTATAAGTGTGGGCTCAGCATGGATTGCTGGACAGCCAATCTCATTAGTATAATGTGAAAACTCATTGTGTTTAAATTTACATTTCTCAGTAATACAAAAATACTTGAGTATCTTTTCACTTTTTATTCACCATTTGGATTTTCTCTATAGTGAATTGCTAGCTCAGAAAATTATTTCTTTTATTTCTCTTGGGTTTTCTATTTTGTGAACTCTGGAAATAACTTCTTTCTTTAATGATTAGCCATTACTACTTTTGTTGTTATTGCTCAAATTGTTCCAACTTTGACCATTGGAAACATTTTCAGTTTCTTCCTTGTGAACCTTTCACATTATCCTAATCATTGTATTTGATAGATATGTAGGATGTATTCAATTTCAAGCTATTATGAATAATCATGCTGTAAGCATTTTTTAAATATCTTCTGATGTAAATGTTTATGTGTTTCTGGTTGACCGATATGAAATGGCTGATACAAATGGCTTTTGTTGTCCAAAACTATAATTTCATATGGCTCAATCTAGTATTGGGTATGGAAGAGTAGAATGTCCGGATCATAAGAAATGCCTATATTCAACCTTAATAGATCATGCCAAGTGACTTTTTAAAGTGTATGAAAGTTTTTGTTGCTTCGCAACTGTTATGAGTTGACTTCCATAGCTCCTGAAAAGATATGTTACAGTTCTAATCCTGCTGTTTCAGAATGTGATCATATTTGGAAACAGGGCCATTGTAGTTGTAGTTAGCTAAGACAAGGTCATACTGGAGTAGATGGGCCCCTAGTCCAATAAGACTGTTGTCTTTCTAAGAAGGCAATCACATGAAAACAAAGACACAGGGTTAGAGCCTTGTGGAGACAGAGGTAAAGCCTGGAGTGATACATTTATAAACCAAGAAATTCCAAGGATTTTCAGCCATCACTAGAAGCTAGAAGACAGGCATGATTCTTCTTCAAAGACCTTAGGAAGAACCAACCTTAACACCTTCATTTTAGACTCCTAACCTCAGAACTGTGAGATGTTAAACTTTTGTTCTTTAAGTCACATATTTTGTAGTAATTTGTTCTCACAACAGCAGGAGCTAATAACATAATCTTTACCAATACAGAACAATTTTCAGGCTTTTTAATGTAGACTTTCTGATGGATGTATAACAGCTTTCATTGTAGCTTTAATTTGCATTCACCTGTGACTAATAAAGCTGAGCATCATTTTTTTGCTTATTGGCCATTTTGATATTCTATTGCATAAATTGCCTGCTAGAAATTTGTCTCATTTTTAATTGGAATTTTTTTCCTTTTTAATTTGTGCACATTTTTATATATACTATAAACTAGCTCTTTGTGGGTTTTAAAATATTTTCTTCTACTTTTTATTTCCTTTTCATGCTATTAATAATTTTATTTCATGAACAGAACTTTAAAATTGTAATGCCATTCATTTTTATCAAACTTATCCCTTATTATTAGTGTTTACTTGTATACTATTTAAGATATATTTTCCTACACCATAGTCAGAAAGATACCTTTCTATATTATCTGCTGAGAAAAATGGTTAAGATTAGGATTAGGTTTACAATTCATCTAAAATTGATTTTTTGGATACTATAGAGGAAAACTCTATATTTTTTCTTTGTCATTATCCAATTGACCCAGGACCATGCATTTAAAGGAAGTCCAAAAAGGGGAAGAGCCATGATGGCTGACTAGATGTAGCTAGGGAGACTTTCTTTCACCAAGATACTAGACCATTAAGAAGGCTGGCATACTCTGAGCAGATCTTTGGAAGATCTAAGAGTGGACAGAAGAAGAATGCAGAACTTGAGCAGCTCGGAGGAATCTGGGAACCCTGCATGGGGTTGCCAAGCAACAGGACTCATTCCTGGCCCCAGGTGGCCCCTAGAGGTGGGGTGAGTTAAACAGGCATAGGTTAGCCCACTCTTGTCATGGACCTACCAAATCCTAGCTGCAGAAGACCCCATAATCCCCACAGACATTTGAGCTGGCAGGGAGAGTTGCTTGGAGAGTTGGAAGGGAGTTTGCAGTGGGTTTCATGTGAGAATGCCTGCAGTGGAAAATGGCCAGGGATGCTTAAACCTCTAAGGTTTACCATGCTTCTCTAGGTGTCTTTGGCCTTTTTTGACTGTTGGACCTGTACAGAACAGGGCTGTCTTGCCTGTGGGATGAGGCTAGTCTTATCTGAGCACTCCTTTTTCTGCTGGCCTCTCCCTGGGTCCCTGTCTTACCACATACACTTGCAGTGCAGACTCAGATGCCCAACTGAGTTGTTTCCTAGAGAGGGCACCACCATAGCACCTTTGCCTGAAGACCACACATAATAATTGGAGAGTTCTGCAGATGGGCTCCCAGTAACATCCACTCATAGCCTTCCCCTACTGCTCTGTGGGTTATGTTCTCACCTACAGCTTTTCCCTACTACTACCTTTCTGGCATGCATGTGCACATGGACCTCACTGCCACACAACCATTGGCACACATGTACAGACCTTGCCATATCACTGCTCTGATGTCACTGGTGCATAACAGTGGGCCCCATTGCTACCACCCTGATAAGCACTTCTGCTGGCATCCCCCATCCGAATGATGTTGCCAGCAGACCATACCAGAAACACCTTGGCCACTCCAACACAGCAGGTACTCAACCTCAAGTAGCTAGAGAACAAAAGAATGGGCATGGTTTCAGCCACTTAGGGTTAGGGCATGCAGCTCACAATTGCTGATCTGTGCTTTGGCTACCTGAAATAACTCAGAAACAAAACCAGTTGATGTAACACAACATATACCACAGTTAAGCCCTCAAGGAAATTGAATATAAAAGCAAAAGCCCATCAGAAGGACAGCAACCTCAAAGATTAAAGTATCAAACCACACAAATAAGAAAGAATCAGTACAGGAACTCTGGCAACTCAGAAAGCCAGAGTGTCTTTGATATAGTTTGAATCTGCGTCCTAACCCAAGTCTCATGTTTAATTGGAATCCTCAATGCTGGATATGGGGCCTGGTGGGAGGTGATTGGATAATGGAGGAGATTTCTAATAGTTTGGCACCATACCCCAGTGTTGTTCTTGTGACAGAGTTCTCACAAGATCTGGTTGTTTAAAAGTGTGTAGCACCTCCCCTCTTTCTCTCTTCCTCCTTCTGTAGCCATGCCTCCTTCCCCTTTCACTTCCCCAATGATTATAAATTGCTGAGGTCTCCCAAGAAGCCAAGCAGAAGCTGCTATGCTTCCTGTACAGCCTGCTTAACCATGAGCCAATTGAACATCTTTTTCTTATAAATTATCCATCTCAGGTATGTCTTTATAGCAGTGTGAGAATGAACCAGTGTAGTCTTCTCACCTCCAGATTACTACACTAGCTCCCCAGCAATGGTTCTTAGCCAGACTGAAATGGTTGGAATGACAAAGATAGAATTCAGAATCTGAATGGTCAAAGAGATCAACAAGATTCAGGAGAAAGTTGAAATCCAAGCTAAGAAATTTAAAGAATTCAGTAGAATGATATATGAGCTGAAAGGTGAAATAGCAATTTTAAGAAAGAACAAAACTTACCTAATACAGCTGAGAAACTTATTACAAGAATTTCATACATAATCATAAATATTAACAGCAAAACAGATCAAACTGAGGAAAGAATCTTGGAGCTCAAAGACCAAATCTTCAAAGCTTCAAATCAACTCAGTCAGATAAAAATATATAAAAAGAGAACCAAAAAGAATGAATAAAACCTCTAAGAAATATAGGATTATGTAAAGAAACCAAACCTATGACTTATTGGCATCCCTGGAAGAGAGGGAGAGAAAGCACACAACTTGGAAGACATATTTGAAGATACTGACAATGAAAATTTCCTTAACCTCACTGGAAAGGATAATATTCAAATTCAGAGCACCTATGTGAGATACTATACAAAATTACCATCAACAAGACTCAATAGTTATCAGATCCTCCAAGATCAATGTGAAAGAAAATATATTAAAGGCAGCAAGTAAGAAGAGTCATGACACTTACAAAGGGAACCTCATCAGGCTAACAGAACTTTCAGCAAAAACACTGTAAACCAGAAGAAATTGGGGACCTATGTTCTGCGTCCTAAAAGAAACAAAATTCTGTTGGGCGTGGTGGCTCAGAAATAAAATCATTTTCAGATAAGCATATACTAAGGAAATTTGATGCCATCAGATCTGCCTTACAAGAAGTCCTTAGGGGAGTGCTAAACATGGAAATGAAAGACTGTTACTGGGCACTACAAAAATGCACTTAAGAACTTAGACCATTGATGCCATAAAGCAACAATACATTCAGGACTACACAAAAACTGGCTAACAACACAATCACAGGATTCGCAGATAGGTCAATTAACATTAACCTTGAATTTAAATGGACTAACTGCTCCACTTAAAAAAGTACAAAGTGGCAGGTAGGTTAAAGAAGAAAGACCACTGTATGCTGTCTTCAGGAGACTCATCTCACATGCAAGGATACCTATAGTTTGAAAGTGAAAGATGGAGAGAGATCTATCAAACAAATGAAAACCAAAAAAGAGCAGGCATTGCTACTCTCATTTCAAGCAAAACAGATTTTAAATCAACACTGATAAAAAGAAAAAAGAAGGGCATTCCATAGCAATAAAGGGATCAATTCAACAAGAAGACTTAGCCATCCTAAATACATATTTACCCAACACTCATGCACCCAAGTTCATAAAACAAGTTTTTAGAGGCCTACAAAGAAACTTAATCACATAATAATAGAGACTTCAACACTCCACTGATAGACAGATCATCAAGGCAGAAAACTAACAAAAATATTCAGGATCTAAACTTGACACTTTACCAAAAGGACCTAACAGACATCTACACAGCACTCCAGCCAATGACAACAGAATATACATTCTTCTTATCAGCATATTGCACATACTCTAGAATTGATGAGATACTTGGCCATAAGGCAATTCTTAACAAATTAAAGAAAAAATACTAAATCATACCAATTATACTCTAATAAAAATGGATATCAATACCAAGAAAGTCTCTCAAAACCATACAATTACATGTAAATTAGGCAACCTGCTCCTAAATGATTTTTGGGTTAACAATGAAATTACAGCAGATATCAATAAATTTTTCAGAACTTATGAAAACAAAGATACAACATACCAGAATCTCTATGATACAGCTAAAGCAGTGTTAACAGGGAAGTTTATAGCACAAAACACCCAGATGAAAATGTTATAAAAATTCTCAAATTAACAGCCTAACATCATACCTAGATGAACTACAAAAACGAGAGCAAACCAAACTCAAAGCTGGTAGAAGAAAATAACCAAAGTAAGAGCTGAACTGAATGAAATGAAGATGCATCCTCTGCCCTCCCAAAAGCAAAAACCAAAACCATACAAATAATAAACAAAACCTCTATGCAGACAAACTAGCAAACCTAGAAGGAACAGATAAATTCCTGGAAACACACAATCTCCCAGGGTTGAGCTAGGAAGAAATTCAAATCCTACATTGTTGAATAATAAGTTATAAAATTGGATTAGTAATAAATAACCTAACAACTACAAAAAGCATTAGACCAGATGGATTCACAGCCTAATTCCACCAGATGTAGAAAAAGAGCAGGTATCAATCATACTGAAACTATTCCAAAAAATTGTGGAGGAAGAAGTACTCCTCCCTTCCTCATTCTATGAGGCCAGCATCATTCTGATACCAAAACCTGGCAGAGACAAACAGAAAAAGAAAACTTCAGGCCAATATCTCTGATGAACATTGACCCCAAAATCTTTGACAAAATACTAGCTAACTGAATCCAATCCTAGCACATCCAAAAGCTAACCCAATAGGATCAAGTAGGTTTTTATATTAGTCAGGGTTCTTTAGAGGGACAGACCTAATGGAATAGATATATATGTATATAAAGGGTAGTTTATATTAAGTATTAAGTCACACAAACACAAGGTCCCACAATAGGTCATCTGCAGGCTGAGGAACAAGGAGAGCCAGTCTGAGTTCCAAAACTGAAGAACTTTGAGTTGGGGGCAGAAAGCATCCGACACAGGAGAAAGATGTAGGCTGGGAAGCATTCTTCTTCCTGCTTATATTCTAGCCATGCTAGCAGCTAATTAGATTGTGCTCACCCAGATTAAGGGTAAGTCTGCCTTTCCCAGCCCAGTGAATTAAATGTTAATCTCCTTTGGCAACACTCTCACAGACACACCCAGGTTCAATACTTGGTATCCTTCAGTCCAATCAAGTTGATGTTCCGTATTAACTGTCATGCTTTATTCCTGGGATGCAAGGTTTATTCAACATATGCAAAGCAATAAATGTGAGTCTTCACATAAACAGAACTAAAAGCAAAACTACATGAACATTTATTGTTTTATGCATTTTAATTCTACTTGTATTTTTACTACTCTAAACATTATTATTGTTTTAAACAAGTCAAAATGTATTTTATTACCTTATTCTTCATTCATTCTGTATTTTTATGCCACTATGTATGATCAGTTTCCTTCTATCTGATGAACTTAATTTAGTACTTCTGTTTTTTAATCTGTGCTAGTAGCCTGGCCATGAAATTTTTCATTTTTTGTTTTGCTGCAAAATAGTGTTTATTTCTATATGCATATTTATGCATATAGAATTTCAAGCTGACATATTTCAGCATTTATAAATGTAAAGTCATGTATTCAGCATCTATCATTTCTGTTGAAAAGTCAGTCGTCAGACCAGTAGCTCCTCATTTTAAATTACTGTATATTTTCATTTCTCTGGTTTAGGATTTTTCTTTCTTTTGGGCTTTTAGAAATGTTACTAAGATAAATCCAATGTAATTCCCTTTGTATTTTTAAAATTTAATTTAATTTTTTATTTTTATTTTATTTATTTATTTATTACATTTTAGGTTTTGGGGTACATGTGAAGAACATGCAAGATAGTTGCATAGGTACACACGTGGCAGTGTGATTTGCTGCCTTCCTCCCCTTCACCTGTATCTGGCATTTCTCCCCATGCTATCTCTCTCCAACTCCCCACCCCTGCTGTCCCTCCCTTATTTCCCCGAACAGACCCCAGTGTGTAGTGCTCCCCTCCCTGTGTCCATGTGTTCTCATTGTTCAACACCCATCTATGAATGAGGACATGCGGTATTTCATTTTCTGTTCTTGTGTCAATTTGCTGAGAATGATGTTCTCTGGGTTCATCCATGTCCCTACAAAGGACACAAACTCATTGTGTTTGATTGCTGCATAATATTCCATGGCGGATATGTGCCACATTTTCCCTGTCCAGTCTATCATCAATGGGCATTTGGGTTGATTCCAGGTCTTTGCTATTGTAAACAGTGCTGCAATGAACATTCGTGTGCATGTGTCCTTATAGTAGAATGATTTATAATCCTCTGGATATATACCCAGTAATGGGATTGCTGGGTCAAGTGGAATTTCTGTTTCTAGGTCCTTGAGGAATCGCTACACTGTCTTCCACAATGGTTGAACTAATTTACACTCCCACCAGCAGTGTAAAAGTGTTCCTATTTCACCACATCCTCTCCATCATCTGTTGTCTTCAGATTTTTTAATGATCGCCATTCTAATTGGCGTGAGATGGTATCTCAATGTAGTTTTGATTTGCATTTCTCTAATGACCAGTGATTATGAGCATTTTTTCATATGTTTGTTGGCCTCATGCATGTCTTCCTTTGTAAAGTGTCTGTTCATATCCTTTGCCCACTTTTGAATGGGCTTGTTTGCTTTTTTCCTGTAGATCTGTTTGAGTTCTTTGTAAATTCTGGATATCAGCCCTTTGTCAGATGGGTAAACTGCAAAATTTTTTTTCCCATTCTGTTGGTTGCCGATTCAATCTAATGACTGTTTCTTTTGCCATGCAGAAGCTGTGGAGTTTGATTAGGTCCCATTTGTCTATTTTGGCTTTTGTTGCCAATGTTTTTGGTGTTTTGGTCATGAAGTCCTTGCCTACTCCTATGTCCTGAATGGTTTTGCCTAGATTTTCTTCTAGGGTTTCTATGGTGTTAGGTCTTATGTTTAAGTCTTTAATCCATCTGGAGTTAATTTTAGTGTAAGGTGTCAGGAAGGGGTCCAGTTTCTGCTTTCTGCACATAGCTAGCCAGTTTTCCCAACACCATTTATTAAACACGGAATCCTTTCCCCATTGCTTGTTTTTTATCCAGTTTATCAAAGATTGTATGGCTGTAGATATGTTGTGTTGCCTCTGATGCCTCTGTTTTGTTGCATTGGTCTATATCTCTGTTTTGGTACCAGTACCATGCTGTTTTGATTAGTATAGCCTTGTAGTATAGTTTGAAGTCCGGTAGTGTGATGCCTTCTACTGTGTTCTTTTTACTTAGAATTGACTTGGCTATGTGGGCTCTCTTTAGGTTCCATATGAAGGTTAAGGTGGTTTTTTCCAGTTCTGTGAAGAAGGTCATTGGTAGCTTGATGGGGATAGCATTGAATCTGTAAATTACTTTGGGCAGTATGGCCATTTTCACGATATTGATTCTTCCTAACCATGAACATGGAACGTTTCGCCATCTGTTTGTGTCCTCTCTTATTTCATTGAGCAATGGTTTGTAGTTCTTCTTGAAGAGGTCCTTTACATTCCTTGTTAGTTGTATTCCTAGGTATTTTATTCTCTTTGTAGGAATTGTGAATGGCAATTCGTTCTTGATTTGGCTCTCTTTGAGTCTGTTATTGGTGTATAAGAATGCTTGTGATTTTTGCACATTGATTTTATATCCTGAGACTTTGCTGAAGTTGCTTATCAGCTTCAGGAGATTTAGGGCTGAGACAATGGGGTCTTCTAGATACACTATCATGTCATCTGCAAATAGAGACAATTTGGCTTCCTCCTTTTCTATTTGAATACCCTTTGTTTCTTTTTATTGTCTGATTGCTCTGGCTAGAACTTCCAGTACTATATTGAATAGGAGTGGTGAGAGAGGGCATCCTTGTCTAGTGTCAGATTTCAAAGGGAATGCTTCCAATTTTTGCCCATTCAGTATGATATTGGCTGTCGGTTTGTTGTAAATAGCTTTTATTATTTTGAGATACGTTCCATCAATACCGAGTTTATTGAGGGTTTTTTAGCATAAAGAGCTGTTGAATTTTGTCAAAGGCCTTCTCTGCATCAATTGAGATAATCATGTGGTTTTTGTTTTTGGTTCTGTTTATGTGGTGAATTATGTTTACAGACTTGTGTATGTTGAACCAGCCTTGCATCCCTGGGATGAGTCCTACTTGATCATGGTGGATAAGCTTTTTGATGTGCTCCTGCAATCAGCTTACCAGTATTTTATTGAAGATTTTTGCATCTATGTTCATCATGAATATTGGCCTGAAGTTTTCTTTTCTTGTTGAGTCCCTGCTGGGTTTTCGTATCATAATGATGTTGGTCTCATAAAATGATTTGGAAAGGATTCCCTCTTTTTGGATTATTTGGAATAGTTTCAGGAGGTATGGTAACAGTTCCTCTTTGTGTGTCTGATAAAATTCGGCTGTGAACCCATCTGGACCCAGGCTTTTTTGGTGTGGTAGGCTCTTAATTGTTGCCTCAACTTCAGATCTTGTTATTGGTCTATTCATGGTTTTGACTTCTTCCTGGTTTAGGCTTGGGAGGATGCAAGTGTCCAGGAATTTATCCATTTCTTCCAGGTTTACTAGTTTATGTGCATAGAGTTGTTTGTAATATTCTCTGATGATGGTTTGAATTTCTGTGGGATCTGTGGTGATTTCTCATTTATCATTTTTTATTGCATCTATTTGGTTATTCTCTTTTTTTAAAATCAATCTGGCTAATGGTCTATTTTATTGATCTTTTTGAAAAACCAGCTCCTGGATTTATTGATTTTTTGAAGGGTTTTTTGTGTCTCTATCTCCTTCAGTTCTGTTCTGATCTTAGTTATTTCTTGTCTTCTGCTAGGTTTCGAGTTTTTTTGATCTTGCTCCTCTAGCTTTTTCAATTTTGACAATAGGGTGTCAATTTTGGATCTCTCCACTCTTCTTATGTGGGCACTTATTGCTATATATTTTCCTCTACAGACTGCTTTAAATGTGTCCCAGAGATTCTGGTATGTTGTGTCTTCGTTTACATTGGTTTTGAAGAACTTCTTTATTTCTGCCTTCATTTCATTGTTTATCCAATCAACATTCAAGAGCCAGTTGTTCAGTTTCCATGAAGCTGTGCGGTTCTGAGTTAGTTTCTGAATTCTGAGTTCTAACTTGATTGCACTGTGGTCTGAGAGACTGTTTGTTATAATATCCGTTCTTTTGTATTTGCTGAGGAGTGCTTTACTTCCAATTATGTGGTCAATTTTGGAGTAGGTGTGATGTGGTGCTGAGAAGAATGTATATTCTGTGGATTTGGGGTGGAGAGTTCTGTAAATGTCTATCAGGTTTGCTTGTTCCAGGTCTGAGTTCAGGTCCTGGATATCCTTGTTAATTTTCTGTCTGGTCGATCTGTCTAATATTGACAGTGGAGTGTTAAAGTCTCCCACTATTATTGTGTGGGAGTCTAAGTCTCTTTGTAAGTCATTAAGAACTTGCCTTATGTATCTGGATGCTCCTGTATTGGGTCCATATATATTTAGGATCATTAGCTCTTCTTGTTGTATTGATCATTTTACCATTATGTAATGAACTTCTTTGTCTCTTTTGATCTTTGTTGCTTTCAAGTCTATTTTATCAGAGATGAGAATCACACCTACTCCTTTTTTTTTTTTGCTCTCCATTTGCTTGGTAAGTCTTCATCCATTGCTTTATTTTGAGCCTTTGTGTATCCTTGCATGTGAGATGGGTTTCCTGGATACAGCACACTGATGGGTTTTGGCTTTTTATCCAATTTGCCAGTCTGTGTCCTTTGATTGGTACATTTAGCCATTTACATTTAGGGTTAATATTGTTATGTCTATTGTTATGTGTGAATTTGATACTGCCATTTTGATGCTAGTTGGCTGTTTTGCCCAGTAGTTGATGCAAATTATTCATTTTGTTGATTTTCTTTAGCATTTGGTATGTTTTTGGAGTGGCTGGTACTGGTTGTTCCTTTTTATGTGTAGTGCCTCTTTCAGGAGCTCTTGTAAAGTAGGCCTGGTGGTGACAAAATCTCTGAGTACTTGCTTGTTTGCAAAGGATTTAATTTTACTTCACTTATCAAGCTCAGTTTGGCTGGATATGAAATTCTGGGTTGAAAGTTCTTTTCTTTAAGGATGTTGAATATTGGCCCCCACTCTCTTCTGGCTTGTAGGGTTTCTGCCAGGAGATCTAGTGTGAGTCTGATGGGCTTCCCTTTGTGGGCAACCCAACCTTTCTCTCTGGCCACCCTTAGCATTTTCTCCTTTATTTCAACCCTGGCAAATCTGATGATTATGTGCCTTGGGCTTGCTCTTTTTGAGGAATATCTTTGTGGTGTTCTCTGTATTTCCTGGACTTGAATATTGACCTGTCTTGCTAGGTTGGGGAAATTTTCCTGGATAATATCCTGAAGAGTATTTTCCAGCTTGGATTCATTCTCTTTGTCACATTCAGGTACACCTATCAAACGTAGATTAGGTCTCTTCACATAGTCCCACATTTCTTGGAGATTTTGTTCATTCCTTTTTGTGCTTTTCCCCCTAATCTTGGCTTCCCGTTTTATTTCATTGAGTTGATCTTTGACTTCTGATATCCTTTCTTCTGCTTGGTCAATTCGGCTGTTGAAACTTGTGCATGCTTTGCGAAGTTCTCGTGTTGTGTTTTTCAGCTCCATCAATTCACTCATATTCCTCTCTAAGTTGTCCATTCTTGATGTCATTTCCTGAAATCTTTTTTCAAAGTTCTTAGTTTCTTTGCATTGAGTTAGAACATGTTCTTTTAGCTCACAGAAGTTTCTCATTACCCACCTTCTGAATTCTGATTCTGTCATTTCATCACCCTCATTCTCCATCCAGCTTTGTTTCCTTGCTTGTGAGGAGTTGTGATCCCTTGTAGGAGGAGAGGTGTTCTGGTTTTGGGTGTTTTCTCCCTTTTTTGCACTGGTTTCTTCCCATCTTTGTGGATTTATCCACCTGTCATCTGTGTGATTGCTGATTTTCAGATTGGGTCTCTGAGTGGACGTCCAGGTTGTTGATGATGAAGTTATTTCTGTTTCTTAGTTTTCCTTCTAACAGTCTGGCCCCTCTGCTGTAGGACTGCTGAGGTCCACTCCAGGCCCTGCTTGCCTGGGGATCACCTGCAGCAGCTGCAGAACCATAAGGGTTGCTACCAGTTTCTTCTTTTGCTATCTTTGTCCCAGAATGATGCCAGCCAAATATCAGTCTGATCAGTCTTTTGTGAGGTGACTCTTTGGATAGACGGGGGTCAGGGAGCTGCTTGAGGAGACAGTCTGTTCTTTATAGGAGCTCAAGTGTTGAGCTGTGAGCTCCGTTGTTCTTTCAGAGCTGCTAGGCAGGTACGTTTAAGTCTGCTGCAGGAGAACTCATAAACCGCCTTTTTTTCCCCCCAGGTGCTCTGTCCTGGGGAGTTAGGGCTTTATTTATGAGTGTCTATTGTGCTGCTGCCTTTCTTTTTCTTTTTCTTTCAGAGCTGCCCTGCCGAGCAAGGAGGCAGCCTAGTCACTGTCTGCCTGCAGAGGCTTTGCTGAGCTCTGCCCTGCTGCCATTGAGCTTCCCTGTAGTCCTGTTTATATGGGTGTGGTTAGAACTGCCTCAGCAGTGGTGGCCCACCTCTGTAATGGTGGACTCTCTCTGTTATGGCAGGTTGCCTTGGCAATGGCAAGCTGCCTCAGCAATGGTGGAGTACCTCCGTAGGGGTGGAGTGCCTCGGTAATGAAGGATGCTCCTTCCCCACCAAGCTGCATTGTCCTGGGTTCAGCTGTGCTTGCCGTGAAACTCTCAACCTCGAGTGTTTCCAATTGCTGTTTTTTTGTTTGTTTTTGTGGGGGTGGGACCTGCTGAGCTTGATCACCTAACTCCCTGCCTTAGAGCCTTTTTTTTTTTTTTTTTTTTTAGTTTAATGGTTGACTCTCTCCTAGGTGTTCCAGTTGCCTGCTGAAAGGGCGCTGGGATCTGTGTGATTTCCCATGTGGCCACCCACTGTGCCAGCTGAAACAACGGCGCTGCCTGGGAATTTCCTGGCCAGCTTAAAAGGACAACCAGACCAGTGTATTTTGTATGGAGAGCTGCTGCGGCAGCTAAAACAGACGTGCTGGCCAAAACAGCCATGCTGGTGACCAGTAGGGCTCCTCTGCCTAGGAATCTCCTGGTCTTTGGGCAATAAAGATCCATCTGGAAATGTGGCATCCACTCACCCTCTGTGCTTTCACTGGGAGCTGCAATACTGAGCTGCTCCTAAAAGGGCCATGTTGGATCTCCCTTTGTATTTTTCTTACTCGACATTTGCAGGGCATCTGAATACCATGGGTTGATAATTTTTTTCATCAATTCTGGAAAATTCTTTGCAGTGAAGTTTTCAAATACAGAATATCTCTGATATTCCTATTACAAATATGTTAGATGTTACACTCTGCCTCTTATGCTTAAAAAACACATTTCACGGAGTAAGTGTTCAAGGCTTATTCATATTCTAGGTTAAGGGTCGGCAAGCTTTTTCTTTAGGGGCAAAAGAGTAAATGTTTTAGGCATTGTGGACTCAGAGGCAACATCCAAGTTATTATTTTGGTACTTTTAAAACCATTTAAAATGTAACCATTGATAAACGTAAAAATTATTTTTAGCTTCTAGGCTGTGAAAAGAAAAGGGCTGGACTTGGCCTGTAGGTGGTAGTTTGCCAAACCTTGCTCTAGATTATCTTAAGTATTTTCTTACTGTAGCATTTCCATATATATTTTAAAATCAACTTGTCAAGTTCCATTTTTTAAAAAGCAAATTCACTTGGAATTTTATTGGGTTTCCATTGAATCTAGAGAGCTATTTGTTGGTTATTGATACATATCATTATAATATACAATAGGTAATTCATGGATATTTACATACTGCCATTTTTTAGGTATTTTCCAATTTCTATAAATAATGTTTTGTATATTTCTGTTTAATATAGCCATCTTATTGTAAAATATATATCATATACTTATAAGTGTATGCATGTATAGAATTTATACTGGTTTATATAAACACAATTTAGTTTTGTGTGTTAATCTTTTACCCACCAATCTTATTAAATTGTTTTCATAATTCAAAAGTTTATTTTTTACATAAAAATTTATACTTTTTTGTAAACATCATATACTTTTTAAAATTTTCTTGTCTTATTTTACTGTATAGTCACTTTTGGTACAGGACTAAATATAAATGATGATGCTGGATAGGTATGCTTTATGTGAGTCTCATAAGATAGAACTTTCAACATTTTAACATTACATTTTTTTAGAAATCCCTTCCATAAATTGAAACTCAGTTTTTCCAAGTTTAACAAGAACTGATGTAGAATTTTATTATGAAGTGATGTAGAATTTTAGCAAATACATTGTATGCATCATTTGATATGACTGACATTTTTTCCTAATTCTGTTAGTGTTGTAAATTATATTGCTTGATTTTCTTTTGTTGACCAATCATTGAATTCCTGGAATGAAAATAACTTGGTGATGATGTAAGTATTGTTCTGTTTGCTTTAATAATACTTTAAGATTTCACATTTGTATTCATGCATGTGATTGTTCCATAATATTTCTGCCTTATAACATATTTTTAAGGTTTTGTATGAAAGTTATTCTGGGCTAATGAAGTGAATTGGGAAATTATCTTTTTAAAAATACTCTGGAAGAGGTTGGCATTTTGTCATTAATTCTTTTTAAAACTTATATAGAATTCACAAGTGAAGCTGTTTGGTTATGGATATTTGTGGGAAGATTTTAAATTGTGGACTAATTTTTTATTGGTATGTTCTAAAAATTAAATTCTGAAAGATATATTTTTTAAATTGCTTCTATTTTTCTATATCTTTTTAATGTCTTTCAATTCTGGTGTGATATCCACTGTTTAATACCTAACTCTTCTGATTTTCATCTTTGTTCTCATTTCAATCTGTCATTCCTCATTCTCAGTTTTTTTTTTTTTTTTTTTGACAGGGACTTGCTCTGTTGCCTAGGCTTTCATGCAATGGTGTGATCATGGCTCACTATATTCTTGACCTCCTGTGCTCAAGCGACTCTCCTGTCTCTGCCTCCTGAGTAGCTGAGACTACAGATGCAGGCCATTATGCCGAGTTTATTTATTAACGTTTTGTAGAGATGGGACATCACTATATTGCCCAGGCTGTTCTCAACTTTCTGAGCTCAACCCATCATTCCACCTCAGCCCCTCAAAATGCTGGGATTAAAGGCCTGAGCCATACCGCTTGGCCTCTCAGCCTTTTAAAAATCAGCTTTTGATTCTTTTGATACTATGTTTTCTTTCTTTCTTTCATATTTGATGTTAGGTTTATTATTTTTATCTGTTAATTTCCTTGCATTTAATGAATTATTATTTCCCTAAAATTATTGGACTTTATTTCTTGTCATAGATTTGTAGTATTTTTTTTCTAATATGTGTTTTGTAAACTATTATTTTCCCACATAATTTTAGTAATATCCTAAAGTCTGATAAGCAGTATTTAATTATCATTTAGTTCAAAACATTTTCTAATTTCTGTTATCTCTATTTAAACCATATATTGCTTAGAAAATAACCTATGGCTTAGTGTCACATATATTGAGAATTTTATTGTTACATTTATATTGTTTGATTTTAAGTCAGTTTTACTATGATCAATCTTCATGATTTTTAATAAAAAGTCAACATTTTCTGTTATGACTATAAGTACAACAGATCTCTTTTGATTAGGGTTCTTTGGATTCATGTTAATACGGTATATTTATTTAGATCTTTTAATTTTATGGTCCCTGAATTCTTATATGTACATCTCTAAGGAGAATTGGTATTTTTTTAACCTGAAAATTACTGTCTTTAAATTGAAATAGTTTATTTACATTTACTATCACTAAAATGTATTTGTATGTATTTCTACATTTTGTTATTTGCTATTCTATAGTTCAATCCTGTTTCTTGTTCTTTTAACATAATCTCATATTTGCCTTGTGGGAAAAGATTTTGTTTGTTTGATTGTTTTTTATTATTATACTTTAAGTTCTGGGGTACATGTGCAGAATGTGCAGGTTTATTACACAGATATATAAATGCCATGGTGGTTTGCTGCATCCATCACCTCGTCATCTACATTAGGTATTTCTCCCTTAACCTCACATCCCACTGCTATCCCTCCCCTAGCCCTCCACCCCATGAAAGGCTCCTGTATGTGATGTTTCCTTTTCTGTGTCCATGTGTTCTCATTGTTCCACACCCACTTAGGAGTGAGAACATGTGGTGTTTGCTTTTCTGTTCCTGTTTTAGTTTGCTGAGGGTAATCGTTTCCAGCTTCATCCATGTCCCTGAAAAGAATGTGAACTCATCCTTTTTTATGACTGCATAGTACTTTATGGTGTATATATGCCACATTTTCTTTATCCAGTCAATCATTGATGGGCATTTGGGTTGGTTCAAGTCTTTGCTATTGTGAACAGTACCGCAATAAACATACTGTATACATGTCTTGATAATAGAATGATTTATAATTCTTTGGGTATATATCCAGTAATGGGATTGCTGGGTCACATGGTATTTCTATTTCTAGATCCTAGAGTAATTGTCACACTGTCTCCCACAGTGGTTGAACTAATTTGCACTCCCACCAACAGTGTGAAAGCATTCCTATTTCTCTACATTCTCCCCAGATTCTGTTGTCTCCTGATTTTTTTAATGATTGTCATTCTAACTGGTGTGAGATGGTATCTCAATGTGGTTTTGATTTTAATTTCTCTATGACCAGTAATGATGAGCTTTTTTTTCATATGTTTGTTGGAGGCATAAATGTCTTCTTTTGAAAAGTGTCTATTCATATGCTTTGCCCACTTTTTGATATTTTTTTTTTTTTTTGTAAATTTGTTTAAGTTCTTTGTAGATTCTGGATATTAGTCCTTTGTCAGATGGGTAGATTGCAAATTTTTTTTCCCATTCTGTTGGTTGCTGGCACTCTAATGATAGTTTCTTTTGCTATGCAGAAGATTTTTTGTTTAATTAGATCCCATTTGTCTATTTTGGCTTTTGTAGCCATTGCTCTTGGTGTTTTAGTCATGAAGTTCTTGCCCATGACTATGTCCTGAATGGTATTGCCTAGGTTTTCCTCTAGAATTTTTATGGTGGTAGGTCTTATGTTTAAATCTTTAATACATCTAGGGTTAATTTTTGTATAGGACATGAGGAAGAGATCTCATTTCAGCTTTCTGCATGTGGCTAGCCAGTTTTCCCAACATCATTTATTAAATAGGGAATCCTTTCCCCATTGCTTCTTTTTGTCAGATTTGTCAAGGATCGGATGGTTGTAGATGTGTGGCACTATTTCTGAGGCCTCTGTTCTGTTTCATTGGTCTATATCTCTGTTTGGGTACCAGTACCATGCTGTTTTGATTATTGAAGCCTTGTAGTATATTTGAAGTCAGGTTGCATGATGCTTCCAGCTTTGTTTTTTGCTTAGGATTTTCTTGGCTAGGTCAGCTCCTTTCTTGTTCCATATGAAATTTAAGGTGCTTTTTTTTTTCAATTCCATGAAGAAAGTCAGTGATAGCTTGATGGGGATAGCATTGAATCTATAAATTACTTTGGGCAGTATGGCCAGTTTCATGATATTGATTCTTCCTAACCATTAGCATGGAATGTTTTTCCATCTGTTTGTGTCCTTTTCTATTTCTTTGAGCAATGGTTTGTAGTTCTCCTTGAAGAGGTCCTTCACATTCCTTGTTAGTTGTATTCCTAGGTATTTTATTCCCTTTGTAGGAATTATGAATGAGAGTTCACTCATGATTTGACTCTCTGTTTGTGTAGTACTGGTGTATAGGAATGCTTGTGATTTCTACACCTTCATTTTGTATCCTGAGACTTTTCTGAAGTTGCTTACCATAGGGAGATTTTGGGCTGAGATGATGGGGTCTTATAAATATACAATCATGATGTCTGCAAATAGAGACAATTTTACTTCCTCCTTTCCTAATTGAATACCTTTATTTCTTTTTCTTGTCTGATTGCCCTGGCCAGAACTTCCAATACTATATTGAATAGGAGTGGTGAGAGAAGACATCCCTGTCTGGTGCCAGTTTCCAAAGGGAATGCTTCTAGTTTTTCCCATTCAATATGATATTGACTATGGGTTTGCCGTAAATAGCTCTTATTATTTTGAGATATGTTCCATCAATACCTAGTTTATTGAGAGTTTTTAGCATAAAGGGCTGTTGAGTCTTGTCAAAGGCCTTCTCTGCATCTATTGAGATAATCATGTGGTTTTTGTCTTTGGTTCTGTTTATGTGGTGAATTACATTTTAGATTTGCATATGTTGAACCAGCCTTGCATCCCAGGGATGAAGCTGACTTGATCATGATGGATAAGCTTTTTGATGTGTTGTTGAGTTTAGTTGGCCAGTATTTTATTGAGGATTTTCACATCAATGGTCATCATGGATATTGGCCTGAAATTTCTTTTTGAGTTGTGTCTCTACCAGGTTTTGGTATCAGGATGTTGTTGGTCTCATAAAATGAGTTAGGGAGGATTCCCTCTTTTTATATTAGTTGGAATAGTTTCAGAGCTGGTACCATTGTACCATTTCCTCTTTGTATCTCTGGTAGAATTTTTCTGTGACCCCATCTGGTCCTGGACTTTTTTTTTGGTTGGTAGGTTATTAATTGCTGCCTCAATTTCAGACCTTGTTATTGGTCTATTCAGCGATTCAACTTCTTCCTGGTTTTGTCTTGGGAAAGTGTATGTTTCCATGAATTTATCCATTTATTTTGTTTATTTAATTATACCATTTCATGTTACCCTCTTTAGTTTGTGTTTACACATTCTTTAACAGTTACCTATCACTTCTGATTTTACAAAATAAATTCTTGAATTTTTGAAATCTAATGTAAGTAAATTTTGTATTTTTCTGGATTATAAAATTGTCTTATGATATTTTAACTCCATTCATACCCCCTTACTTACACAGTTGTTCTGTTTAGCATTTTAATTATATGTGTGTGTATCTGGATGTGTTTGTGTATGTGTGTGTGTTTGTAGACACCAGCACATTATTATTACTTTATGTAATCAGTATTCTTCAAGCTTACCCACATATTTCAAAGTTTTTTTCTTTACTGTTCTTCCTTGAATTCTTGAATCTATGACCTGTATGGTATTATTTTTCTTCTGCTCAAAGAAAATGCTTGTAGCCCTTTAGTGAGCATCTGCTGATGTTGAATTTTCAGTTTTTATTTATTTGAGAAGCTTTTTTTTTTTTTTGAGATGGAGTCTAGCTCTGTCACCCAAGCTGGAGTGCAGCTGCACAATCTTGGCTCACTGCAACCTTCGCCTCCTGGGTTCAAGCAATTCTCCTGCCTCAGCCTCCTGAGTACCTTGGACTATGAGCATGTGCCACAATGCCCAGATAATTTTTGTATTTTTAATAGAGACAGGATTTCACTATGCTGGCCAGGCTGGTCCCAAACTCCTGACCCAAGTGATCTGCCTACCTTGGCCTCCCAAAGTGCTGGGCTTACAGGTGTGAACCATGACACTCAGCTGAGAAACTTTTTATTCAATTTGATTTTGAAGCATAATTTCATTGACTAAGAATGATATATTGTCATAGATGAAACATAAAATTAGGTGTCCATTTGCTGTGTTTATTTTTCTCCTAGCCAGTGTTTTTGTTTGCATCATTTTTATGACTTTGGTTATAAAAGCTTTTTTTATGTTTTATTATTAGATGGTATATTCCTATATTCCAGTATTAACGTGTCTGCACTAGGTCTTAGGAGTACTAATGTCAAAACTAACTTTCTCAAATTTTCTATACCTAATTATTCAACAGACTAAAGTGATTAGCATCTGTGCAGGTCTCAGTTTTTCTTTCTGTCCTCCTTGTGCTTGGTTGTTACATCTATGTGATTTTCTACTTTCCTGAGTTTCACAGTTAAAATTTCTTCCCTCTTATGCCTAATTTTACTGAGTAAAAGAAAAAATACTTGTTTACATTTTTTAAAGCTACTTTCTTAGGGAAGTTAATAATGCCAGCTTAGACCAAGTCAAACAGCCAAATGCCACATACACAAATAATACAAAATAAGACAAAATTATCACATTTGCTCTATAGGTGAGATGTTTTAGAAAAATTAAAATTTGAATTTTTTAAAGTTGTATTTTATTACCTGAAATGGTCAGAATATGTTCTTTTTATTTTTAAGATTTTATTTATTTTTATTATTAAACTTTAAGTTCTGGGGTACATGTGCAGAATGTGCATGCTTTTTACATAGGTATACACGTGTAATGGTGGTTTGCTGCATCCATCACCCCATCATCCACCTTAGGTATTTTTCCTAACGCTATCCCTCCCCTAGACCCCCATCCACTGACAGGCCCTGGTGAGTGATGTTCCCCTTCCTGTGTCCATGTGTTCTCATTGTTAACACTCACTTATGAGAACACACGGTGTTTGGTTTTCTGTCATTGTGTCAGTTTGCTGAGAATGATCATTTCCAGATTTGTCCATGTCCCTGCAAAGGACATGAACTTGTTCATTTTTATAACTGCCTAGAATTTCATGATGTATATGTATCACATTTTCTTTATCTATAAGTTAAATTAAGCACATCTTACAGGTGTGCTTAATTTTACAAGTAAAACTATAGTGTAATACATTCGAGGTCTTTCTCTCTCTCTTTTTTTTTTGGCACTACTGTGGCAATACTTATTTTCCATAATAAAACTCCAAAGATTGGTTATTTATTTCTAAATATTCTTATATTTCCTTAATAACTTGCTAATTTCCCAAATCCCTTAAACTAACTTACATTATTTTCCTGTAGTACCTCTTTGGACAAGTTATCTATGATATAAACTATATAGAAGCTTTCATTTCACAAGAATTTAAAAACTTAGTATTCAGATGCTCTCTCATTACTCCATGTGAATTAGGGAACATCTATAAAACACCTATACAGTGAAGGCTTGTGCCTCAGACACTTTGATCTAAGAAAAAAACATGTATTCCACTCTTATTTATTTAAAATGATTATGTTTATAGCACAACTTTTGTTCTTTCTCTCCTTTCCTAATTTTTTGCTTCAAAAACCTTTTGTTATACAATAATATTATTATCTACATAGAGTAACACATAAGTTTATTTATAAACTATCATACATTATAAGTGAGGGAATTATTTCATAAGGATTGACTATAACAGAATCTTTATGAAATTAAGTAGAATTTTTCTCTTTTTATGCTTTAAAATAAATATGCAATTTATATGATAAACTATTGAATTTCATAAATACAATATTTAATTTAATACTTCAATGTATCTACACACTGGTAAATCCATTCCTAACTAAATTATCTACTCTCTACATTATCTACTTTCTCTACATTATCTACTCTCATCTTGTATGTCTTTTATCCATGATAACATTTTATCATCTAAAACTCTTGTTATATTTGTTCATAAAATTTGATGCTTCTTGGAGGTTGGAAGAGAGGTGAAATATTTAATAAGCATATTTAAAATAAAAAAACCTTTCTGAATAGATCCTGAAAAATGAGTCCTTCATGTGACAAATTCAATATAAACCCAACTGTTGCCTGAGTATTTGGGAAAGAAATTAAAAACTGTCATATACTCACAGCGGCATAATAAACAAATGTTAATTGAGTGCTTTGTTTGAAATACTTCCAGGGAGACTTGCAATGAGCAAGGTTTTCTCTGTATAGGCAATTCAGCAGCATATGCTGGCACATCTAGGAAAAGTCATCATGTATAAGTGTTTTCTGCCATCTGCTATATGACCTAAAATATCAAAAAGAAATATGTACAACTAAAATGAATATGTGACTTTATTCAGAGTACCTTTGATTCATCAGGTAAAACATTTTGTTGTTAACATTTTATGGTGCGATATTTAAAACAAAATTTGTTTTTATTCTTTATGATATTTCCATATCCCTAATGTACTCTGTAGTGCAGCAAAACAGAACAAACAACAGCATTAGTGTCTATTTTCTCAGTGCCTATTTCTCTCCTCCACATGTGGCTTTACTTTTGACATAAATGGAAACTGTGTGGAAAGTGAGCTGTATTTTTGGACGAGTGTAGATCCTTAAATACTTATCAATAGAATGCCGATGTAACAAATAAATTATTTTAAGAAAACAAAATATAATATTGTAATATAACAAAATAATAAACAGTTTTTGTAGTGCCTTTATCATGCACCAGGCACTGTGCAAAGTATCTTTTATATATATGTATCATGTATATTAATTCATTTGAGTCCCACAGCTCTCCTACCACCATCATCGTACATGCAGATCAAGGATCTGAGTTTTAAACAGGATACGATGAGATGCTTATGGTGGGTGCACTGTGAGTGAGCTTGACTCAAAGGCTCTTCCATTTCTACTGTTTCATTCTTTCTTTAAAATTAAATATAAACTAGGAACTAACATTTATTGAAACAGTTCTGTGTGCTAGAGACTACACTAGAAATATATGCTTTTTATTTCATCTTTACTATAAACTTGTGAAGTAAAATATTTTCATAATTCCACTTCAGGGATAAGGAATCATACTCAGAGAGGTTAAGGAACTTGTCTAAGATCACATGACTAGCAAGAGGGAACATGGATATTCCCATTTAGTCCCTTCTTTTCCTTCTTTCCATTTGAAAGATATTAGTCCTTCTTAAAACCATAATGTACATACAAAGATAGTGCCTGAGATACTACATTGATAACATGCTCCCAGGTACTGGCAAGAAAAATGGTCCAATGACTATAATTTTAGTAGCAAGAAATTACTCCTGATGTTCTCCTTTGTGAGCTTTTGTAACTCCGATAGAAAATAATATTTTGATATTATTAATGAGATCATTTAAACTTTGAAGTTTAAGAAAAAAATTATTTTCAAAAACAAGTTAAATATTTCAGCAAGATTACTTAAGGAAAAGTAAAGACATCATAAAAGAGAGAGACTGTGAGAAGGGAGGGGAATTTGTAGCAAACTGCTGCAGTGGTTTGAAGTTCTTTTTTCTCTCATGTCAAAAATAATGTGAGTTAGTTCAAATTTTGTTGTGTTTGCTACATTTCTCTATTGGTGGAAAATTCAGAACTTTGGAAAGCCTTTATTATTATTATTATTATTATGTGTGTATTGCTACGACATCCTAATTCCTTTGGGCTGATTAATCCATTTTCTTCCTTCATTAATGCTGGGTTTTGCCATCTTTATGCTCCACACAAAGGCAAACTGTAAGCTTCTATTCCTGGCTCTGGTTAAAATATGCATGTGAAAGTAGTAGTCTCAAGAATACCACTCTTCCAATTTTAATAGTAAATCAATAAAGTTAACATAGATATTTTTTAAATTCCTGTTTGTTTCTTAAGAAAAATAAATGTCATGTTCTAGTAATGTGATAATAAAAGGAAACCCTAAATTTTTATAATCTTCATAGGGATCACTGAAAAATAAGAACACATAATTACAATGTAAATAAACAGTTAAAGATGGTGTTTGAAGTAATGTTCATTGCCAGGCTAAATAGTAGTAAATTTATAAATTTGGAATCTGTTGTAAAAGATGGCCATTAATATTTTGTTTATGTCTACTTTCAAGAAGTATAGACAAATCTATGCATAGATGGCATTCAAGACTCTTAATATCATAACATGTTAGAATAATGGCTTTAGGAGAAGAAGGAAGATAACTATAGAAGATGACTCTGGAATTAGAATCATGATCCTATTTTATACATTTGCTAATATAAAAGTTATGTTATAACCAAATTGTTTTGGCATGGCAGAAGTTGGGCAGAGTCTTCCTGGGTTGGTGGTGGGAGTTGCTGCAAAGGCCAGAGCTCTAGTGCTCTATTCTAGGGAAGACTTGAAAGGCACCAATATCTGTTGATCTTCTCACTATCTACAAGACAGGTCATCCTAAATGATCTATGTTAACCTCCACAAAACTAAAAGGCACTTATTATCCCCATATCACAGATGAAAAACAAGCCAGAACTAAACTAAACACAAAAGAGTCCTGGAGAAGTTAACTAAAATTTTTCAAGTTTGTATTCTTAATTAGTAAGTGGTAGAGACACACCTGATTTCAGATCTTTCATAGTGCACATCCCATATCCTTCCTGGCAACTTCTTGCAAGTAAACCAACACAGAGAGCCTTTCGTAAATAAGGAAAGTATACATTTGAGTGAATTTGAGACTACATTTCTATTAGACAGAAGGCTTAGACCAATGAAGGATAGAAATTTACCTAGGCTTCTAGCAAGAGAACCATAGAGAAAGATGCGGGAATATCTTCCTTTTGCCGAGCACCTGGCATCTGAATCTATAGCCTCTCCTGTCTTAGAGGGAAGAAGGTGCAGAGTAGTCAAATGAGACATGGTAAAATGAACATCAAGATTCTATAATACAGATTTTACCGGTGGAGGGTCTTCACTACAACTTCTGCCATGCCAAAACAATTTGGAGGTCTTGGTGTTTTGAACAAAGAATTTGACAAAATGCACAAAGCAAGGAAAGAATGAAGCAACAAAGCAGGGATTTATTGAAAACGAAAGTACACTTCCCAGGGTGCGAGCTGGCTCAAGAAAGGGCTCAAGAGCCCTGGTTACAGAATTTTTGGGGTTTAAAATACCCTCTAAAGGTTTCCCATTGGTTACTTGGTGTATGCTGTATGTAAATGAAGTAGTGCCATGATCCGTCTGATTGGTTGTGGGAGGGGACTAATCAGAGGTACTTTAAATTTTTCATCTGCAATGCTGAAGGGGAGAGGGGTTGCAAAGCGAGTAGCCTCTAGTCCTTTTGTTAGTTGGGCATGAAAAGTTGGAGTTTTCCTTTTGATTTAGTTTCAGAAAGTCAGCCTGAAATGGCCTTAAGTTCCCTGCCTTCAGACCCTATTTTCTTGCCTCCTTTTCCCCGCTCAGAGACATGATCCCCATATACCTTTATGGGAAGCAGAAGTACTGATGTGATGGTCTTTCTTCTGTAAGGCTGACTCAGGCTTAGTCCCTACCTATTGGGGATCATGAAACTTTCACTCTGCTCTGTCTAATGGAGACAGGGTAGCTTCTTGATGGCTGGAGATGGTGTCTTCACCTGAAACTGCTGGAAGCCTTGTCACATGATCATTTGAAGGTTGATGGTTTCCAGATGAGAGGAAATGAATTTGGTTAAAAGATTTAATGGGAACTTCGTGGGCTAGATACATACGCTGTAAGAAATGTTTGTTATAGAAATGATTAAAACATTCAGCTTAGTACAAAGGAAGTGATACCATCCACTTGGAAGAAGGCAATTAAAGTGCAAAAATATAAAAAAAAGTCTACTAGTTTCAGCCTACAGTAACTATGCAACAAAGACGCCAAGGAAAGTTGTTAGGCATATACTTACCCTTTGGCTGTCTTCTAAACAGGTACTTCAGTTCTGCCACAGGTTCACAGGTGTAGTGGCTGATGGCAGCTTGAGGTTTCAGGTCTGGGGCTTCAGGTATCGCAAACTTGATCCTTGAAAGGTGTATTCAACTATCTAATCTTAGTACTTTAACTACAGAAAGCGTGGCCAGTATTACTGAAAATGGTGCCTTCCATTTGGGTTGTAATTGTTGAATAGGTGATCTCTTTTTCCATGTTTCAACAAATACTTCATCTCTTGGCCTGGTTTAGAGTTGCTGGTTACTTCCTGGTGTGGGAAACCTTTGAATTTCAAACTTTTGTAAAGCCTGCTGAAATTGTCCTAGGTTAACTAGGTATTTTACTGAACTGGCTGTTTCTGGATTAGTAATTGAATCATTAGTTTAGAATGGCCTTCCAGATAACTTGTAGACTTACATTAATTTTTGCTCTAGAAGTATTATGGTTACTTAAAAGGGCTATGGGCAGTAAGCTGACCCAAGTTTCTAATGTTTCCTGACATTGCTTAGCTAACGCTCATTTTAGAGTTCAGATAGCCCTTTCTATTTTCCCAGAGGATTGAGGCCTCCATGCTGAATATAAATAGTATTTGATTATGAGAGCCTTAGCAACCCCTTGAATTATTTGGGTGATAAAGGACAGGCCTTTATCACTCTGGAGTCTCTCAAGCAACCCAAACTGGGAGATTATTTCTTTTAAGAGAAACTTTATAACCTCATTAACCTTCTCTGTTCTGTTAAACTTCAACCCAACCAGTAAAGGTATCTAACAAAAAGCACTAACAAAAACTTATACCCTCCGAAAGCTGGCATATGGGTCAAATCTAATGGCCAGTCTTCCCCTGGATAAGTTCCTTTTCTCTGGACTGGTTCTATTAGAGGAGGCATTCTGTTTCCTGAGTTAAGTGCACACAGTGAGCAGGCTTGACAGACTTGCTTAACCACTGAAGCTAAGTTAGGCCCGATGAAGAGTTTGTTAACCATGGCCAGGCTGGCATCTCTCCCCATATGGAAAGAGTCATGCAGGGTTTTTTCAAAATTCTCCATTGGGCTGTTTGAGGGAGATACACTTTTGATCCCATATACCACCAGGTTCCCTGTTTTTGTCTCTCTTACTCCTTTATTAGCTGTTTCTGTTGGGATTTCAGCCTGAAGGCTATGGCTGTGTCTTCTCTGTCAGCCTTGCTGTTCTCTTGTGCTATAGGGGTTAAGTCCCTTTGGTGCCCCCTACAATGAATTATACTTATGGCCTTTGGCAGGTGTATTGCTTTTAATAGCTGAAGAATTTCAGGCCCATGCTTTATAGGAGAGTATTTGCTAGTTAGTAATCCCCTTTCTTTCCAGACTGTAGCATGAGAATAAACCACAAGGAATGCATACATAGATTCTGGATAGATGTTAAGCTTTTTACCTTGTCCCAACGTTGCTCAATTAAGAGTAATGCTTTCAGCCTTTTGTACTGATATGCTAGGGGGCAGTGTCTGGGCTTCGGTGGTATTATGATTAACTGTTGTGTATCCAGCTCTGGTTCTCCCCATTTGCCATGAAACTACTGCTGTCTGTAAACCAGTTATCCTCAGAATCTGGGAGATGCTGGTCTTTTAAATCAGGCTGGGTAACATATGTATGTGCAATGACCTGCTTCTCTCATTCCCAGGGTCCATTCCATTAGCTAGTTTTCAGGCCCCTTTATTGCTTCATGCCAGGACTTTGCTATGATCCTAAAATGTGGTATTCATATTCTGCAAAACGCAGCCATTACCCCAAAAGAAAGAAGCTGTTGCTTGGTGTGGCCCCAAACCACATATGGCTTGCACTCATTCTGAGGATATTTTTCAGGCTCTGGGTGGTAAGACATACCATAAATATTGAATGTGTTGAAGGGTATTCTGAGCCTTCTTTTTGGACTCTTTGTGTTCTCTGTCTGCCAGGAAATTTCAAGTTTTTGTAGTATTTTGTTCAGAAGCTTCCTGGGTTGGGATACAGAAGGTCAGCCACACGCTGGAGTATACTCCCACTCTCCAACTGCAGACCCCTCAGAGCCCTCCCTGAGGCCTGGGCAAAGAAATGGGGCCTGTCCCAAAAACCTTGAGGGGGAGCACTGTCCAGGTGTATTGTTGTTTTTCTCTGGTAATAAGGTTTTTCCATTCAAAGGCAAAAAGATAGTAGGACTCTGGTGCCAGAGGAATGGAGAAGAAGACATCTTTTAGGTCTAGCACTGAGAACCATTTAGTATCTTCTGACACCTGAGCCAGAAGCGTATATGGATTTGCCACCAATGGGTGTACAGAGATAACAGCCCCATTAATTATTCTGAGGTCCCGTAGTAACATGTAATAAGCCTTCAATATTCCCCCAAAACTTTAGAATGGGTAAGATGGGGTTATTGCAGGGAGAACTGCAGGATTTTAATAGCCCATGGGTAAATAATACCTCAACTATGGGTGCTAGGCCTTTTCTTGCTTCCAGCTTAATTACATATTGTTTTTGACTGGGAAAATCGCTTCTGTCTTTAAGCTGTGTTTTGACTGGAACTGCTGTTTTAGCCTTCCCTTCGTTTCCAGTATACCATCCAGTGGGTTATCCTGTTTACTAATGTAATCTGGAACATCGGCTATATTTTGACTGTTAGCAATTCTGCCAGGTGATGCTTACATTGTAGTAGTGCCCCTATTTTAACCATAATATCTCTTTCCAACAGGAAGATTGGGCATCTTGGTACTACTAGAAATTCCTATTGGAAGATTTGTTTCTCAAATTGACAAATAAAGAATCTTGTTTGTGGCTTTCCTTTCATTCCCATAACGCTCATGGACTGTAAGAAAATCTTTACACAAAAGCAGTGAGAACAGAGTAATTTGCCCCTGTATATATATAAAAAAACTAACTAAATTTTGGTGCCCATGATGTCCAGAATTACCTGGGGCTTCTCAGTAGTAATTACAGTGTTCCTGGACAGGTGCAGTAAGGAAGACCCTGGGCCCTTTCAGTCTTCATCTAATTTCTGCTTTTGTGCTGCTAGAGTTTTGCCTGACTGAACCCCTTAGTGGGAGCAGGGGCATTCAATCCTTCAGTGACAGGGTTCATAACTGGTGCCCTGACATTTTCAACAGGGGTCTGGTGGTGACTTAATACAGTCCTTTGCCCAGTGCTTTTTTTTTTTTTTTTTTTTTTGCATGTGAAACAAAAGCCTTTGTTGTCATTGTACTTATGGCCCTTCAGATTTCCCGTAGCTGCTCTTTGGTCATTCAGGGCATTGCCAATGATGGCTGCCATAATTTTGGTCTACCATTTTTCTTTACTCTCTTCCTAGTTTTCTTCTTCCAGGTCACAATTGTTATATACCATAAAAGCAGTATCAAAAACCTGGTTTTGATTAGTTTGTGGCCCCATCAGTAGCTTTTAAACTTAAATCTAATATTTATAGTGGATTGGCTAATGAAATTCTGTGCCATTAATATTTTGTCTTTGGAAAAGGAAGAGTCTAGAGTAGTATATTTTGTAAAGACTTCCTCCAGCCTGCCATAAAACATGGCTGGATTTTCCTCCTTGGCTTGTGTTACCTTCCTTAATTAATCATTATTTACTACGTTAGTTACTCCCATTCTCATTCCTCCAAGAAAAGCCTCTAGAAATTCAGCCCGGTTTTTCATTCCCATGGGGGTGTTATAGTCCCAATTAGGATCAATAGTGGAGACTGTGTTTGGGCCCAAGTGATTGCCCTGAGGGCTTTAGGTGAATGAATCATCTGCTTCCCCATGGGTGGTCTCAAAGATTTGATCTTTTTTTCCAAAGGGGTGCAACAGGTTGCTAGAAGTAATTGAATATCTCTCCATGAGAGAGCAAAGGCTAAGGCCAAAGTTTTAAAAGCTTCTGAAAATTTCCTGGGATTCTTGAAATAGCTTTCTAGCTTTTCCTTACATTGTTGTATATCAGTTATAGAGAAGGGGACCTGCACTGGTACTGGCCCCTCAACTACTGCTACTTCCCTAAGGAGTAGCAGGGCTGGAGGGAGAGTTAAATACAGTGTTCCCCTTCCAGTGTGAGGGGGACTTAGTAGGGTTCCCAGTGTTTCGGGTTTAGTCTCAAGAGCACTTGGCAAGGGGCTATATGGAGGCAGTTGCTGTTCACACTGAGAGACAGACTTTCCTTTAAGGGGCTGGTTCTGGGAGTTTTGCAAATTGTTAGGTTTTGGTATAGGGTCATGAAGATCTGTACATAAGGGATTTCTGACCATTTGACCTGCATCTTGCAACATAGGTCTGATTGCAGGATGGTGTCATAATTAAGACTACCATTGACTGCCCATTGTTCCAGTCTGGGCAGCACATATTGGGGCCAAACAGCATTGCAGAAAAAAAAATGTTTTCTCTTTAGATTATCAGGGTCAAATTGATTCCTATGGTGGAGGATGCAGCCACGTAGGGAATCAGGTGGAATAGATGGAGAATAGCCCATAGTGGTCTGGAATAGAGAGTAGGACTTTAAAGAGTGGAGCATTCATATAAAGTGATGCAAGTGATGCCAGAGACATCGTCCTGGAAAAATTCTGGCCCAACTGGATTCCCAGGGGCATCCACCATTTGGGCCCTGTCTTGGTCTGTCAGACATGTCTGACCTTAGATGAGGGCTGGCGCTTCTTTGGAATGGTTCCCTCCACCACTGATAACCTATTATGAGCCTTGAGGTTTTTCTATCCCACTTAAAGCAACCCCTTTACTCTCTAAATTTAGGCAAGAATTCACATTAGATTGTACATCAGTTCCTGCATAAATTCCCTTTTATGAATACCCACCATGCCCCACACAGACCATCTACAACATGCCCAGACCATCTGACTTGTCCTAAACATTCCTCTTTTTAAACAACCAGTCATCTCTTTTCTTTATAACCTTCTTCACCTAGCTAGGTGGTTTCTTTTGTCCTTGGCCAGTTGAGTAGGGAAAGAGAAGAATTAAGCATGAAAAAGAAGGCTTAAGTCACCTGAAATGTGTGTGAGTTCACTCTGGAGTAACTGTTGCTGCCATTTGTGGCACGTGTAGGAAAAGAAGGTTTAAGTGGCCTGAAATGTGAGATTGCCCTGTGCCACTGCCAATTGTGTCACACATAGAGATCAGGAACTGTAACCAGAAAAGGTAGAAAAGAGTCCATCCCTCTTCCAGGTGTGGCAGCTGTCTCAGTTCACTCCTTGGCCTACAAGCAACACCAGAGAGTGGCCCTGGCCAGTTGTCTCCAAATACCAAGGAGCTACTAGGAAACAGCTGCTGAACTACTAAAAAAGAAAAAAAAGTAAAAGGACTGAGGTTTGTTACTTGAACCCACTGGTGGCAGTAGTGCTTCTACATGGAAACCGTTTTGTTTCTCCAGAGATTGGCCCCAGCCAGAAACATGCAGTAGGCTCTGTGTTTAGGCACTGCACACCAAGGATCCCAAATTGGAAAGAAAAAGAGAGAGAGAGAAACAAAGACTCCCCTGTATGGAGTAGAGAGGAAAAGGGGAAAGGAGAAAAAGAAATCCAAAATCCTATGCAAATAATTACTTAATCTGCCATCAGTCTGATTGGTTATGGAAAAGGACCAACCAGAGGTACTTTCAGTTTTTATTTGCCACACAGTGAAGTGGAGGTTGCAAGGAGAGTAGCCTCTGGTCCTTTTGTAACTTGGGCAAGGAAAATTGGGATTTTTATTTTGATTTAGTTCTAGGAAGTCAGTGTGAATTGGCTTTAGGTTCCCTTTCTCCAGATCCTATTCTCCTGCCTCACAGGGTAATGTTATCTTTGAATACGATGTATTTTACCAGAAATTATATCATAAGAAAACATCATTTTGTTTTGATTCATTTGTTTACTCATTTATTTATTCATTCATAACTCTAAGTAATTCTAGAGCTCACCCATAATATCTTAATTTGTGCAATACTGTTGAGTAAAAAAAAGGAGGAGCTCTTTTTTGGTGGTGTCACTATTTTTCAACCTTTTAAAATTTTTCTATACTGAAGAGTAAAATTGTATACATTTATTGTGTAAAACATTGTAGGTGAGTTTTGGGGTGCAGAGGAGCACTTAGCTCGCTCCCTGGTGGGCTCCAGGCTTTTGGTTTCCTGCTCTCAAGAATGGGAGAGGGGACCACGGTGTATGCACTTGTAAAGTAAATACCGGACCCCAAAAGTATTTGCAGAAAGTGATTTATTTATGTAGAGAAAGAGAAAAAGGAGGGGAAGAGAGAAAGCTTCCATGAGAGACTGTGTGGAAGGGGACCCCAGAGGGAAAATCTGCCTGGATGAGGGACACAGGGACTTTTAACCTGGGAGGAATTCCTACCTTCTCCAATCTGCCCCCCTCCCCCGCCCCAGTGAAAAGAGTTCCTTTAAACTTCTGCTGGAGTAATTGACTTCTGATCTTTTCCCATGCCCACAAAAATTAAACAGCAATTGTTAAATCTCCCAGATGGAGAGAGATGGGAGGGGGCATGGCACTGGGGAGTTTTGCCCTTAAAACTACGTCCCCTTGTGGACCCAGAAAGAGAACACATTCCCTCCTTACGATGTTTTAAATATATATACATTATGAAATGGTCAAATTGAGCTAATTAACAAATGCATAACCTCACATTTTTATTATTTCTGTTGAGAACACTTAATGTCTACTCTCAGAATTTTTCAAGATATGATGTATTCACATTAACTGTAGTCAGCATGTTGTACATTAGCTCTCTTGAATTTATTTCTCCCATCTAACTGAAATCTTTTGACCAACATCTCCCCAGCCCTTCACCCCTCAGCCCCTGGTAAACACCAACCTACTGTACTCATATGAGATAAACGTTTTAGATTCTACATGTGAGTGAGATCATGTGATATTTGTTTTTGTGTGCCTGGTTTATTTCAGTTAGCATGATGTCCCCCAGGTTCATCCATGTTGTGACAAATGGCAGAATTTTCTTCTATTTTTATGGCTGAATACTATCCCATTGTGTATATATACCACATTTTGTTTATCCATTCATTGGTTGATGGACACTTAGCTTGATTTTATAGGTTGGCTGTTGAGAGTAATGTTGCAATAAACGTGGACGTGCAGCTCTCTCTTTGACATACTGATTTTCTTTTGTGTATACCCAGTAGTGGGATTACTGAGTCATATGCTTGCTTACTTTTGTGATTTTTCACCTTATCCTTTTTCAGTGTTTTTATTTTCATGTTATTGTTTCTCATCCTCTATGACTTTTAAGATAACACATATTTGCATACCTGCTTTTGCTATTTTTCTCATTGCTTTAACTGTTTTTCTTTCAGTCTATATCCTGAGACTATACTCATTCTTTCCATTATAATTCTGTCTAAATAATTCAGTAATCTTTCAACAGTAATTTAATTGAGCCAGGCCTGATTTTAGAATCCAAAGGAGGTTAAGTTAGATGTTCATATACAGAAAATATTTTCTATTCTTATCTTTCTTCTTACAAGATTGATATGCATCTAAAATAAATCCTGAGTGACTAGTAATAAGCTGCCTGAAGACAGATAATACTCAATTAAGTTGTAAAAACGAATGAAAAAAGGAAGCACCCAACTTATTTACAAGAAAAGGAGTTAACAGTATGAACATACTATGAAAATAAAAAAATTGTAACATATGCCATTTTACTTACATTTTCATTTATTATTACTGATTCCGGCCAAGGAAAACATGCCTCTGGCCATTTTAAAAGAAGTAATTAAAAATTAGTCCTGAATATTATCAAACATAAATAGGAAATTTCAGAAAATAGCTCTTTCCTGAATAAATATTGCTTAAGTGATGGAAAATTGTTATATTCTTTTTACTGTTGGTGTTAGAAAATATTCAATATAATCAAAATCAAAATCTAAAACATTTTCAATTTAAGCATAATACAAAGCTCTTATTTGCTTTTCACTTACAATTTTTGCTTTATAAAAATGTTCTGTTTGGCCAGGCATGGTGGCTCATGCCTGTAATTCCAGCCCTTTGTGAGGCTGAGGCAGGTGGATCACCTGAGATCAGAAGTTTGAGATCAGCCTGGCCAACAGGATGAAACCCCATCTTTACTAAAAATAACAAAAATTAGTCAGGCAAGATGGTGCACACCTGTAGTCTCAGCTACTTGGGAGACTGAGATAGGAGAATCACTCAAACCTGGGAAGTAGAGATTGCAGTGAGCCAAGATCATACCATCGCACTCCAGCCTGGGTGACAGAGTGAGACTCCATCTCAAAAAAAAAAAAATGCTCTGTTGATATCAAGAACAGTTTAGATTGTGCATAGAAAATAAAAGTCTGATTTAATAAAATGTACATTACTTCAAATAATTGCTTAATTTCTTATTAAATGGAATTTCAGAATGCTTATGAAATTCTTACATGGCAAGTATACCAAATTTGAAATAAAAATTACTTTATTAAATTTTCAAAATTTCAAGACTGGATGCATTAATGTTTACTTATTTCACTGAAAGTTGTTATGATTTTTGAAATATTTTGGAAAACTGCAATTTTTTCTTATAAAGATTATTTTTATTTAACAGGAAGAATGCAATATTACTCAAAGTAAATGAACATACTTTAAAAAAAATTAATAATACATGATTTTTTCTCCTATTTAATCCTGTTTTAACTGATGCCTTTCTCTTTTCTTTCAACAGGCTGAGTTAAATGATAAAACAGATCCTTTCACTAGGTACAGTACAAAAATTTCATCGAATGTAAAAGAAGAAGTTTTCTCCAAATATATTGGGTGGAGGATTACCAACACTCTTTCCAAACTATTCTTTCCCCAATTTGATGCCTGTGTTCTTCCTTTGAAGAAATCATCAATAAAACAAGATCAAAAGAAATATCCAAATAAAAAGCTGAAGTCCATGAAAAACAAAGTTCTACATTTTCCTGTAAGGTAAAGAGAAGTACTGTTAATTTTTCTGATATATTATAATTCAAAATCACAGATATTATAGATAATCATGTGCACATTATTTAACTCAGTTTCTCTTCTTCAACTCAAATTTTGGCTCCATCACCTCCTAGGTAGCCTATCACTGAGGAAGTTCCTCCCTTCTCAGAAACTCTTTCTTCATGTTTATAATAGGTATTATTACATAATACAAATCAATGTCAATGTAAATCTTGTGTGGGAAATACTGACTTAAGGCAGAAACTAAATCATTAAATATTCAAAACTTTAAGACCCTATTTTATGTGTATATACATACATATATGTATACATATTTGATATGTATTTAACATATCTAAGAGTCTTGCATATAGTAAGTCTTCAAAGAATGGCAGTTATGAGGCTAACTAGATTTTATGTTTCAACTCCTCATAGATTTATTTCAAAGGACTCCAGGGAACATTGGACTTAGGAACAATTTATTAAAGTGAATAATTTTCAAATTTATTTATCATTTCTTCAATGATAGATTTGTTTCAGATTCTTAGGGTCCCTGTTACTATTTTAACATACACAGAATGTTAAGATGTCAAAAGTCACTTTTAGACAGATTTTAAAAATATATGAAAGATTAGTCCTGATATCACAGGCCTTATTTTACATTGTAGATCTCTTAGTAAAGCTTTAGTCAAGATGGAAACTTTTTATTTACCTTTAACCCAAGTCATTTGAAAAGTATATTGTTATACGTTTTCCTACTAATTTTAATAGTCACTCTAAAGTCAGCTTTCCTTGTATTTTAATAATTTTTTGGTTCGGTGCTCTATTGAGCAATTCATTCCTGATAGACTGTGATCAATTAATAGATTGCACATTGATTTTGATTTTGCCATTCTGGATTTTTTTGTTGATTTTACCTGCTGTATTTTGTTCTGATTGGCTTTGCCTTTGTGTCTTCTTGCAGTCTAATCTAAAAGCCTTTGTTCCTAGCTTAGAGGAATTTAACCCAGTGAATAAACTTAGCTGGCCTAAATAGTTGCTGAAAATGTATCTGTAAACTTAAACCTAACTGTAAGTTTTATTCAATTTCTGAATATATACTTTCTTATATATTTATTTTTATTTATTTTTCACTTAAGTCTTATCAGATATTTTAAATACCTGCTGAATATTTAAAAATATGTTGTATTTGCCTCCACAAATGAGAAATAATTTGGATTAATATGTAAAATTGCTTATTCTTTATAACTTGCCACAGTGTATTCCTGTGTTTACAAAGTCTAGTAGGATATGTGACTCTCTTTCCTTTGTAGGATCTCCCCACTTTGTTAAGAAAACCTGTATATATTCTCTTTCATACTTTTTCATAAAAAATCCTCCAAAATTCTGTACATTAAAGGCAGAAAGTTAAAGCCTCATTAGGTTATAGGCCCCTCTTTCCCTGGTTTAATCCCATCATAGGTAACAACATCAGTAATTGCTGTGTATCCTCTCAAGTTCTATAAAATGTAAATATAATACATTATTAGTATTTTTAATTTTTTCCCCTTCATTTTAACATGAAAGTTAGCATAGTAAACATAATATTTGGACTCTTGCATTTGTCATTTAGGCTTATTTCAGATAAATTTTCCATTCCAATACATGAAGAATTTTCTAATTATTATTTTTTAATCAGACAAATTTTCCCTATTGCAGAGCTTATAACTTGCAGTGAATGCCAAAAACAAAGTACTCACAGAATTCCAGCTGAGCAGGGACAGGGGATAGCTCTTCCTAAAGAGTCCACCCCACATCTATCCACCAAGTATTTAATTGAAAGGTCTTGTATTAACTACAAACATCCACTAGATGGTCATTTGAGGTGGGTTACTGAGGAACCTGTGACCTTGTACACACTCAAACTGCATTCTCAGGAGGCTGTTTTCAGCATTCCTTATCACACCACACACTCCACTCCCTGGCTTGTTTCCAGGGTCAAGGAGTTTCATTCCCATGCACAAATAACACACACAGTGCCTCAGTATTTTTCCATGCCCCGAACTCAGATGCCTTGTACATAAACTTAAATGTGTTGCTGTGCACCCCCCACATCTCCTGCCTATTTAATTCTTAGAGCATGGTGGTCATCCAATGCAAGGTAAGCTTCTAGTGTGCTTCCCTCTTGTAGATGTGTCAGGTGGCAGCACAGAGTCATGTGCAGATGCCTAACAAAAAAGAATAAGTATAGCAGCCATCACCCAAATGTGTATGTTTAACCCAGACAACAAAGTGTTCACGTTTAACCATTGAAAACCTTTCATAATTGCTGAAAGGTACTTGTTTGTAATTGCTGCGACCATTCTTCAAGTTGATTCTTTAATTCACACTGAAAAGTGGAAATCTGAGAAGACAAATGGTCACGATAAGCCCCTTGTAGATGTGCTCTTCTGAATAACTGCAATGTAGAATCTCCCTCCCAGTTCCGGGTTAAATTTACAGGCAGCCACAATTCTGCATGCCATTTTAAAATTATGACATAGGTTATATTTAAGTCGGTAACATTTTGATGAAACAAGCACATAGCATACTATCTACTGGAAAAGACTTTAATACTATAAAAGGATAGATTCTGCTCTATATTAGGAATACCTTACAGAAGTATATAAGGGTGGATAATACAAATCAGGACTATATCAGTAACATTATTCTGCAAAAAGAAGATATAGTTGCCGCCACTAATAATGTTCTCAGCATGTGAGAGAATTTGTTCAAAAAAGAGATGTACTTATCTCCAAATTTGAGTATGAGCAGGGCTTAAAGCTAGTTTCCATTTTAGTTGTAATATTGGCTGTCAAAGCCCATACTCTGACCAGGTGATAGAACTACTAGAGGGACTCCCAAATCGAATAGTCTGATTTGCAGACATAAGATAACCATGAGGACCCCAATCAAGTAAGGTGCCATTATCATACAGAGGCCCCCTGGATGGCATCAAACTTATGTCATCAGTCCCTACTCAGATGGCATATGGGAAGATCAGGCACTTGTGTAGCTTCATTAAAGACCTTAGTAAGATTAGTAGTAACAGCAGAAATAAAGGTCAAATTTGCAAGTTTAGCATCCCTTTTGGGCTGATAGTAAAGACACTCCTGAGGAATGAGAGTAACACACTTAGGTGCTATTCTGGAAAACAAAGAGAGGGATAACTAGATAATAAAGTCAAGGAATCATCAAGTTTAATTCATTTCAAATTTTCAGTTAAGGGGTAAGACAGGGGCATCTATCGACCTCCTGTCCAAGAAGTATCATTAGATGACAAAGGTGGGTCAGCATCCCACCATGTAATAGCATTACAAATGGGGATTTAGAACATGACTCCAATAAACATGTTCTTGAGCCGATCCCACTTGGCAAAGGACAAGAATTACCAGCCACCCTAACATCCACGTCTATCTTACTTTCTCAGAAGTTTCCCCAATTACCGCCAGATACATAAGAAAGCAGTTCTCTGCAGCTGCATGGCTTCCACGGCAGCAAGATGGATAGTTTCTTGTTGATCCAAGTTCTTCAGCTGTCCTCAAGTAATGTCAGATGCCTTCTGAGTCATCACTATCATTGCTGGTCGATTCTCCAATGACAAGTTATGTTCTCAAGAAGAGAGCCCCATATTCCCCATTTTTTGCTTATTAAGATATATTTTAAGTGTTTGATGAGCTCATTTAAAAATGGCCTAACCGGATGAGCTATAGGAAATACCAGTTTTGTGTTGTATGCGTTAAAGTTGCAATGCATGTGTAAGTTGAGCACTAAGATAATAAGGTCCATTATCAGTTTTTATAGAAGACCTAAAGTTATAATAGATTCAATGAATGAGCAATTGCATCTTTAGTTCAGAGGGGTGGAATGTATTAAGCTTGTAGAAGTGTCCATGGTAATGTGGAGAAATTTGAAATGTTTGAAAGGTGGATACTAAGTAACATTAGTTTGCTAGACAGCATTAGGCACCAGACCTCATTGGTTGGCACTAAACTTTAAGGAAAAAGGAGAGCAAGAATGCTGTTGTCAATCAGAACTAGTTTTAATAATTATGTGAACTTGAGCAAGTGGCAAATGAAACTGTTGTTTAAGATGGTAGGCATTCTGATGACAAAGGTATGATCAGCTTGAGCTTGCAAAAAAGCAGAAAAGTCTGCAAACCACATTTGTGGTCATACCAGAGCATCAGCTTGACCATTCCCTTTCAATAAAGGACCAGGTAACCTAGAATGAGAGCGAATATGTGTGATGTAACGATGGTGACAATGGGCACAGTGGAGCTCTTGTGCTGTAAGAAACAAAGCTAGTAGAGATTCATTAGTAATGCCTTTCACATGTGCAAGATTTAAATGAGTAATACTATACACCACATAAGCAGAATCATTAACTATATTTATGTCTTGGTGAGGAAAAGTTTGTAAAGCCAACATTAGGGTACCTATCTCCACCTGTTGCGTAGTTTTGAAATGTTCCTGGATTTTGTGTTGCCAATTTTGCATGGCAACTTGCCACACTTTAGCTGTCTTTTCAGTTTTTCTGAACCATTTGTAAAGACACTAGTGGCATGAAACAAAGGCTCAGAGACAACAATAGATGCAAAGTTAACAGGCATAGTTTGTAAAAAGTTTAGGAGCTTAGAGGCTGGTAAATGGAAGCTGATATTACCAATAAAGTCAGCCATTGCTACTTGCCAATCAAGTTCACAAGCTAAGAGAGTATGAACTTGTTCCTTGTCTAATGGTAGGAAGCATAGCAGGGTCATATCCTAACAACTGGATGCAACGTTGACATTCCTTTATGAGAAGAGAAGCTATTAAATCTGTGGTCTTTTGTATATGTTTAGAGGGGTTATGAGACAGGCACATAACATATAAAATACAGAAATGTCGAAAGATAAAGCCTACCTGTTAAGCTAAAGCATGGAAGAGATGGACATTTTAAGTGATTTTTACCATATTTTGGCCTTTGAAAGTCATTAGAATGTGAGTGCAAGTCTCCTGGATAATAAACCTGCATTGATTTAGCTTAAGTGTCTAAAAAAAATTAAAAATAAATTTTTTTTTAAAATGTTCTTAGGTGCTGGCCATTTTCCTGCATTAGTCTTTAGCTGGAATGTCCTTAGAGGTGAGCTTGGAAAGACTGGTTTCTTCCCATCTGCTCCGGGCCCTTAGGCAGCCTCTCTTTTTAACAGTCTGCCACCTGTTGCTGCCCTTATACTACAAGTAGCAGCAGGAGGCCAGAAAATGACCAGGTGGTAAAGTGTGTGTGAAAGAGCGGAGGCAGGAAGCAAGAGGGTAACAGACTGGGAGAAGACCACTCCCCTCATCCTTCAGTCTACCTATGCTTGAAGCCAACCCTGGAAGGTAAGGTACTGAAAATATGCTGGGCTTTTTATTGTTTTTACTACCCCCAAGCAGAGAGGCTCAGGGGCGGAGCAGACATGCAGCACAGGGTCTGCTTTGAAGTTTCCAGCCACAGTGTTTTAAACATTGTATAAAGAAAATGAAACAAACATTCCTTACTGCTGTGTCTGTCTTCTGAAGATGATGGCAGCTGTCAGAGCTCCTCCACCTCAGCCTAGTTAGCATTTAACATATGGTTATGGGAGAGTATCCCTTACTAGCAGGCTCCTCGCCCAGAGCTCTGTACTCTAGGCTGCTCCACACCCCTCTGCCCACCTTAGACTAATAAGGTCAGGGACACACATAGGCTGTTTCTTAGCCCTTTTCCTAGGGTGCCGGGAACATAAGAAATTGTTTGTTAACTGGAACATATGAGGGGTGGCAGGGAAGGGCAGCAGTAGGAAAAGCAGCAGGACAGCAAGCAGCAGACCACTTTCTGGGCACGCTTACTAAGGCACGTGACCATGGTGAGGCGGATTCTCAGGACTGGACTGGAGCTGTTGCAGCCACCTGGGGACTCGGTCTGTGCCTCTTGGTCTCTCCTTCATCATCAAAAACCCAGAAAGGGGCAACTTGCCTAGACTATCAGTGACTAAATGGGCACTCCATGGCATTTTAACAACTCTCCTGCCCTAGGCCTCTGTGGGCAGCAAGAAATCCAAAGCTATCTGGGATAAAACTCAGGAGGCAGCATGCAACATTTTCTTTATACTCCAGGGAAACAGAAAAAAGACAAGGCAGAAAGGCCAATGCTGGAAGTAGGAAGTGAGAACTTGCATATTAGGAAGACAATTATAATCAGCCACTTTACTTCCCTCCTGGAGGCATTTTCCAGCAGGGAAGTTTGTCAAGGAGACACAGCCATGGATCATAGAGATATTTACTGACCGGGGGTCTTATCTAAGAACTATCTTCCAGGCGGCCTCCAATCTCCTTAAGGGAATGGGAGGTGCAGTTGGCTGAACAGGGCCACTAGATGCAGGTCCCTTCAAAGGTGGAGGAAAAGAGGGCAATAGCTTTTCTATAGGGGGAATAAAAGGCTCCAGTCGGTCTTTATTCTCACTAGAAGCGGAGGGATAGCCTGGGGAGAAATGCCAAATGTGGGTGAAGGGGAGGAAGGCAGCAAAACACACTGCCATGTGTGTACCTCTGCAACTATCTTGCACATTCTGCACATGTACCCCAAAACCTAAAATGCAATTAAAAAAAAAAGAAAAAAGAAAAAAATCTCTTCCTTATTCCCCATAGAAGAGGATAAAGCAGGTAGAGAAGTCTCTCCCTGTTGTTCTGGTTTCTGTTTTTTCTTCTTTAAATCTCCTGAATTCCCTTTAGGTGGAGAAGATGGGAGGTCTGACTCATTGCATTCTGGCAGATAAAGAAAATATAACACAGAGCATACCAGTGCCCAGGTGGTTAAATAGTAACATTAGTAAAATCACCTTTCTCATACCCTCTTTTCAGGCAGTGACCTACCTGCTCCCATAACTCTAAATCTAAGGTTCCTTGATCAGGAAATCAAGGGCATTCCTGCTAATTAAAAGCATAAGCTTTTGTAGAGCTCCAGTCTCTACAGTGCACTGGATAGCTTTAAGTAGCTGTGGTACTGTTCTAAAAAAAAAAAAAATACTTTAAGCTCTTCGGTCATTTCTTGACCCATGATAACCTAGCCCCTGATATTTTACGTGTGTGTCCCATCCTGCTGATGGGAGTCAGGGCTGTCCCTTTCCGGGATTCCCCAAAATGTGATGAGCTCATCACGTTCATGTGTAAATTCAAGGCGATTACATTGGGGGCACCAGTTGGAGAGCTTATAGCTTGCAGTGAACGCAAAGAATGAAGTATTCAGACAGTTCCAGCTGAGCAGGGATAGTGGGTAGCTCTTCCAAGAGTCCACCCCAGCATCTGTCCACCAGGTATTTATTGAAAGGGCCTGTATTAACTACAAACATCCAGTAGATGGTCATTTGAGGTGGGTTACTGAGGCACCTGTGACCTTGTACACACTCAAACTGCATTCTCAGGAGGCTGTTTTCAGTATTCTTTATCATACCACACACTCCAATCTCCTGTTTTCAGGGTCAAGGAGTTTCATTCGTATGCACAAATAGTATAAACATTACCTCAGTATTTTTCCATGCTCCGAACTCAAATGCCATGTACATAAGTTTGAATATGTTGCCATGTGTTCCCCACACATTATGAATGGATCATAATTTATTTAAGCAGTTTTCTATTGGGTGGCAATTGGGTTGTTTTAGATTTCTTGTGTACTAGAAGCAATGCCACAAAGAGTAACCATGTACATATGTCTTTTAACACACGTGGAAGAATAACTACCTGTAGGATAAATTCTCAGAAGTGTAATTTCTGGGTCAAAGTGTGTATGCCTTTCTAATGTTATTATGTATTTCCCAATGCCTTGCAGAGGACTTGTGCAAATTTATATAACCACCAGCAATATATAAGAGGCCCTGTTCTTCTTTAGTCTTCCCAATGAGGGTGTTAAACATTTGGATTTCTAAATATAGTGTCATTTTGAGCATTTAATTTTCTTAAGTAGTTTGGACACCTTTTAAATGTTAATAGAGCCTTTTGTTTTTTCTTTATTTGGAAATTATTTCTTTTGCCCATTTTTTATTGGATTTTTGTCTATACAAAAACTCAAGACTATATTAATCTATGTAACTCTCTGTCTATGGTAAGAGCTACCAATATTTATTTTTTCTTCTTTTTTTTGGCAAGATATAATTTTCTTTTTTTTTAATTTTTATTGCATTTTAGGTTTTGGGGTACATGTGCAGAACGTGCAAGATAGTTGCATAGGTACACACATGGCAGTGTGTTTTGCTGCTTTCCTCCCATTCACCCACATTTGGCATTTCTCCCCAGGCTATCCCTCCTCAGTTCTCCCCTGCCCCACTGTCCCTCACCTATTCCCCCCAATAGACCCCAGTGTGTAGTACCCCCCTCCCTGTGTTCATGTGTCCTCATTTTTCTCACCCGCCTATGAGTGAGAATATGTGGAATTTCGTTTTCTGTTCTTGTGTCAGTTTGCTGAGAATGATGTTCTCCAGATTCATCCATGTCATTACAAAGGACAAAAACTCATCATTTTTGATTGCTGAATAATATTCCATGGTGTATATGTGCCACATTTTCCCAGTCCAGTCTATCATCGATGGGCATTTGGATTGGTTCCAGGTCTTTGCTATTGTAAACAGTGCTGCAATGAACATTCATGTGCATGTGTCCTTAAAGTAGAACGATTTATAGTCCTTTGGATATATACCCAGTAATGGGATTGCTGGGTCAAATAGAATTTCTATTTTTAGGTCCTTGAGGAATCACCACACTGTCTTCCACAATGGTTGAACTAATTTACATTCCCACCAACAGTGTAAGAGTGTTCCTATTTCTCCGCATCCTCTCCAGCATCTGTTGTCTCCAGATTTTTTAATGATAGCCATTCTAACTGGCGTGAGATGGTATCTCAATGTGGTTTTGATTTGCATCTCTCTAATAACCAGTGATGATGAGCATTTTTTCATGTGTTTTTTGGCCTCATGTATGTCTTCTTTTGTCAAGTGTCTGTTCATATCCTTTGCCCATGTTTGAATGGGCTTGTTTGTTTTTTTCCTGTAAATCTGTTTGAGTTCTTTGTAAATTCTGGATATCAGCCCTTTGTCAGATGGGTAAACTGCAAAGATTTTTTCCCATTCTGTTGGTTGCTGATTCACTCTATTGACTGTTTCTTTTGCCATGCAAAAGCTGTAGAGTTTGATTAGGTCCCATTTGTCTATTTTGGTATTTGTTGCCAATACTTTTGGTGTTTTGGTCATGAAGTCCTTGCCTACTCCTATGTCCTGAATGGTTTTGCCTAGATTTTCTTCTAGGGTTTTTATGGTGCCAGGTCTTATGTTTAAGTCTTTAATCCATCTGGAGTTAATTTTAGTGTAAGGTGTCAGGAAGGGGTCCAGTTTCTGCTTTCTGCACATGGCTAACCAGTTTTCCCAACACCATTTGTTAAACAGGGAATCCTTTCCCCATTGCTTGTTTTTGTCTGGTTTATCAAAGATTTTATAGTTGTAGATAAGTTGTGTTGCCTCCGATGCCTCTGTTCTGTTCCATTGATCTATATCTCTGTTTTGGTACCAGTACCATGCTGTTTTGATTACTGTAGCCTTGTAGTATAGTTTGAAGTCTGGTAGTGTGATGCCTCCTGCTGTGTTCTTTTTGCTTAGAATTGACTTGCCTATGCGAGCTGTCTTTTGGTTCCATATGAAGTTCATGGTGGTTTTTTCCAGTTCTGTGAAGAAATTCAATAGTAGCTTGATGGCGATAGCGTTGATTCTGTAAATTACTTTGGGTAGTATAGCCATTTTCATGATATTGATTCTTCCTAACCATGAACATGGAATTTTTCTCCATCTGTTTGTATCCTCTCTTATTTCGTTGAGCAGTAGTTTTTAGTTTTCCTTGAAGAGGTCCCTTATGTTTCTTCTAAGTTGTATTCCTAGGTATTTTATTCTCTTTGAAGCAATTGTGAATGGCAGTTCGTTCTTGATTTGGTTCTCTTTAAGTCTGTTATTGGTGTGTAGGAATGCTTGTGATTTTTGCACATTGATTTTATATCCTGAGACTTTGCTGAAGTTGCATATTGGTTTCAGGAGTTTTTGGGCTGAGGTGATGGGGTCTTCTAGGTATAATATCATGTTGTCTGCAAATAGAGACAATTTGGCTTCCACCTTTCCTATTTGAATACCCTTTATTTCTTTTTCTTGCCTGATTGCTCTGGCTAGAACTTCCAGTACTATGTTGAATAGGAGTGGTGAGAGAGGGCATCCTTGTCTAGTGCCGGATTTCAAAGGGAATGCTTCCAGTTTTTGCCCATTCAGTATGATATTGGCTGTTGGTTTGTCGTAAATAGCTTTTATTACTTTGAGATATGTTCCATCAATACTGAGTTTATTGAGGGTTTTTAGCATAAAGGGCTGTTGAATTTTGTCAAATGCCTTCTTTGCATCAATTGAGATAATCACGTGGTTTTTGTTTTTGGTTCTGTTTATGCGGTGAATGATGTTTATAGACTTGCGTATGTTGAACCAGCCTTGCATCCCCAGGATGAATCCTACTTGATCATGATGGATAAGTTTTTTAATGTGCTGTTGCAATCGGTTTGCCAGTATTTTATTGAAGATTTTTGCATCTATGTTAATCATGGATATTGGCCTGAAATTTTCTTTTCTTGTTGAGTCTCTGCCAGGTATTGGTATCAGGATGATGTTGGTCTCATAAAATGATTTGGGAAGGGTTCCCTCTTTTTGAATTATTTGGAATAGTTTCAGAAGGAGTGGTACCAGCTCCTCTTTGTGTATCTGGTAGAATCCGGCTGTGAACCCATCTGGACCTTGGCTTTTTTTGTGTGGTAGGCTCTTAATTGCTGCCTCAACTTCAGACCTTGTTATTGGTTTATTCATAGTTTCGGCTTCCTCCTGGTTTAGGCTTGGGAGGACACAGGTGTCCAGGAATTTATCCATTTCTTCCTGATTTACTAGTTTATGTGCATAGAGTTGTTTGTAGTATTCTCTGATGATGGTTTGAATTTCTGTGAAATCTGTGGTGATTTCCCCTTTATTGTTTTTTATTGCATCTATCTGGTTGTTCACTCTTTTCTTTTTTATCAGTCTGGCTAGTAGTCTATTTTGTTGATCTTTTCGAAAAACCAGCTCTTGAATTTATTGATTTTTTGAAGGGTTTTTTGTGTCTCTATCTCCTTCAGTTCTGCTCTGATCTTAGTTATTTCTTGTCTTTGGCTAGGTTTTGAGCTTTTTTGATCTTGCTCCTCTAGCTCTTTCAATTTTGACAATACGGTGTCAATTTTGGATCTCTCCACTCTTCTCATGTGGGCACTTACTGCTATATATTTTCCTCTACAGACTGCTTTAAATGTGTCCCAGAGATTCTGGTATGTTGTGTCTTCATTCTCCTTGGTTTTGAAGAACTTCTTTATTTCTGCCTTCATTTCATTGTTTATCCAATCAACATTCAAGAGCCAGTTGTTCAGTTTCCATGAAGCTGTGCGGTTCTGAGTTAGTTTCTGAATTCTGAGTTCTAACTTGATTGCATTATGGTCTGAGAGACTGTTTGTTATGATTTCAGTTGTTTTGCATTTGCTGAGGAGTGCTTTACTTCCAATTATGTGGTCAGTTTTGGAGTAGGTGTGATGTGGTGCTGAGAAGAATGTATATTCTGTGGATTTGGGGTGGAGAGTTCTGTAAATGTCTATCAGGTTTGCTTATTCCAGGTCTGAGTTCAAGTCCTGGATATCCTTGTTAATTTTCTATCTGATTGCTCTGTCTGATATTGACAGTGGAGTGTTAAAGTCTCCCACTATTATTGTGTGGGAGTCTAAGTCTCTTTGTAAGTCATTAAGAACTTGCCTTATAAATCTGGGTGCTCCTGTATTTGGTCCATATATATTAAGATTGTTAGCTCTTCTTGTTGTATCGATTCTTTTACCAATATGTAATGACCTTCTTTGTCTATTTTGATGTTTGTTGCTTTAAAGTCTATTTTATCAGAGATGAGAATTGCAACTCCTGCTTTTTTTTGCTCTCCATTTGCTTCATAAATCTTCCTCCATTCCTTTATTTTGAGCCTTTGTGTATCCTTGCATGTGAGATGGGTTTCCTGGATACAGCACACCGATGGGTTTCTGTTTTTCATCCAGTTTGTCAGTCTGTGTCTTTTGATTGGTGCATTTAGCCCATTTACATTTAGGGTTAATATTGTTATGTGTGAATTTGATACTGCCATTTTGATGCTAGCTGGCTGTTTTGCCCATTGGTTCATGCAGATTCTTCATTTTTTTGATTCTCTTTAGCATTTGGTATGTTTTTAGAATGGCTGGTACTGGTTGTTCCTTTCTATGTGTAATGCCTCTTTCAGGAGCTCTTGTAAAGCAGGCCTGGTGGTGACAAAATTTCTGAGTACTTGCTTGTTAGCAAAAGATTTTATTCTTCCTTCACTTATGAAGCTCAGTTTGGCTGGATATGAAATTCTGGGTTGAAAGTTCTTTTCTTTAAGAATGTTGAATATTGGCCCTCACTCTCTTCTGGCTTGTAGAGTCTCTGCTGAGAGATCTGCTGTGAGTCAGATGGGCTTCTTTTGTTGGTCACCCTACCTTTTTCTCTGGCTGCCCTTAGTATTTTCTCCTTCATTTCAACCCTGGTGAATCTGACGATTATGTGCCTTGGGGTTGCTCTTCTTGCCGAATATCTTTGTGGTGTTCTCTGTATTTCCTGGAGTTGAGTATTGACCTGCCTTGCTAGGTTGGGGAAGTTTTCCTGGATAATATCCTGAAGAGTATTTTCCAGCTTGGATTCATTCTCTTCGTCACATTCTGGTACACCTGTCAAATGTAGGTTAGGTCTCTTCACATAGTCCCACATTTCTTGGAGATTTTGTTCATTCCTTTTTGTGCTTTTTTGTCTAATCTTGGTTTCTCATTTTATTTCATTGAGTTTATCTTCAACTTCTGATATTCTTTCTTCTGCTTGGTCAGTTTGGCTCTTGAAACTTGTGCATGCTTCGCAAAGTTCTCATGTTGTGTTTTTCAGCTTCTTCAATTCATTCATATTCCTCTCTAAGTTGTCCATTCTTGTTATCTTTTCCTTGAATCTTTTTTCAAGGTTCTTAGTTTCTTTGCATTGATTTAGAACATGTTCTTTTAGCTCACTGAAGTTTCTCATTATCCACCTTCTGAAGTCTGATTCCGTCATTTCATCACACTCATTCTCCATCCAATTTTGTTCCCTTGCTGGTGAGGAGTTTTGGTCCTTTGTAGGAGGTGAGGTGTTTTGGTTTCAGGTATTTTCCTCCTTTTTTGCGCTGGTTTCTTCCCATCTTTGTGGATTTATCCACCTGTCATCTTAGTGGTTGCTGACTTTTAGATTGGGTCTCTGAGTGGATGCCCAGATTGTTGATGATGAAGTATTTGTGTTACTTAGTTTTCTTCTAACAGTCTAGCCCCTCTGCTGTATGACTGCTGAGTTCCACTCCAGGCCCTGCTTATCTGGGGTACACCTGTAGCAGCTGCAGAACAGTGAGGGATGCTGCCACTTTCTTCTTCTGCTATCTTTGTCCCAGAATGATGCCCACCAAATGTCAGTCTGTTTAGTCCTTTTTTGAAGTGACTCTTTGGATATACAGGGGTCAGGGAGCTGCTTGAGGAGATGGTCTGTACTTTATAGGCGCTCCAGTGCTGAGCTGTGAGCTCCATTGTTCATGCAGGGTTGTTGGATGGGTGTGTTTAGGTCTGCTGCAGCAGAACTTATAAAACCCCTTATTTTTTTCCCTCAGATGCTCTGTCTCAGGGAGTTGGGGCTTTATGAGTATCCATTGCACTGTCCTGCCCAGTTAGGAGGCAGTCTAGTCACTATTTGCCTGCCAAGGCTCTGCCCTGCTACTGCGGGGTCCGCCCTGCTGCTGTGGGGCTCCACCCTACTGTGGTGGGCTCCACCCTGCTGGCAGAGTCTCTCTGTTATGGCATGTTGCCTCGGCAATGGCAGGCTGCTTCAGCAATGGGTGTGTACCTCAGTAGGGGCGGAATGCATCCGTAGTGGCAAATGCCCCTCCCCCACCGAGCTGGACTGTCCTGGATTCAGCTGAGCCCACAGTAAAACTCTCAACCCTGAGTGTTTTGAATCGTCGTTTTGTTTGTCCCTGTAGGGGTGGGACCCGCCGAGCCTGATCACCTGGCTCCCTGCCTCAGAGTCCTTTCTCTCTCTCTCTCTCTCTTTTTTTTTTTAAGTTGAACGGTTGACTCTCTCACAGTTGTTTCAGTCACCTGCTGATAGCGCACCAGGATCTGTGTGATTTCCCATGCCGCGGCCCACTGCACCGGCTCAAATCATGCTTCCCAGGAATCTCCTGGTCTGGCTCACTGTCCAAGTCCCGTTTAATCAGATGGATATGTTAATCTGCCCTTCCAAATCTCAGATTGCCAGTTTAACAGGGCACCCAGACCAGTGAGTTTTGTGCAGGGTGCTGCTGTGCTGCGGCGCCGGCCGAAACAGCCGCGCAAGCCAAAAGGGCTGCGCTGGTGTCCCATGTCTCTCCTACACCTGGGAATTTCCCTGTTCATGGGCAACAAAGGTCCATCTGAAAATGCAGCTAGGACTCACCCTCTGTGCCTTCATTGAGAGCTGCAATCCTGAGTTGTTCCTACCGTGCCATCTTGGAAATCCCCTATTTTTTCTTATGATTTTTTATCTTTTAATTTTGATTATAGCATTTTTTGGCCATATAGTCATTATAGTCATTTTTCTATGTTTTATAGAATGTATTTGTTACTTTTCCTCTGTGGTTTATGGATTTTTTTGGTCTATTTAGGAAAACAGTTTTCACCCTAAGTTTAAAAGTGACAAAATTTGACAAAATGTGACAAGCATTATCTTTTACTATTGTTAAGGATTCATTATGTACATTGTAAGTATTGGTCCTTTTTTTTTTTTTTTTTTTTTTTTTTTTTTTTTTTTTTTTTTGAGTATGGTGTGAGGTATAGTTCCATCTTCCTATTCTCTTCCCAAAAATATTTATTGGGTCATCCATCTCCTTTTAGCACTTTTCCTGATTTTAATTGCCAACATTTTCAAATACTAAATTCCCATTTATTTTGTGTTTACTTCTGAATTTTTGATTCTAGTCCTTTATTCTAAGCTGTTCTAACCATGAGCCTGTATTTGGGCTGTATAATATATTTTAATATGTAGTTTTGATGATTTTCTTGTATATTTAATAGGGCTACTTCTATATTGCTAGTTCTTTTCATTTTTTTTCCCAGCTAATTTTTCCATTCATTTTTATATCAAATTTAGAATTAGTTTGTCTAATTCTAACAACCTAGTTGTATAGTTACTCACATCACTTAAAACATTTAAATTAACTTTAGAAAAATTAACACTCCAAGATGTTGAGATATAACATCTCTAACAATATAACATGTATTTCCATTTATTTACTATTTCTTTTGAGTTCTTCAGTAGTGTTAAAATATTTTCATATATGCCTTGCCTTGCATTTTTCTTATGGTTATTTGTAGGTACTTTATCTGTTTTGTAGCTAATACAAATTAATTTTTTTCTCCAAATGTAGCTTCTGATAGGTTTCCCTTTTATATTTTCAAAACTATTGCTTTCTGTGGATTAATTTTGTACTCTACTAACTTGGTTAATTCACTTATTGAATTTAAGTTTTCTAGATTCACAATTCTGTCAGGTATAAATAATTTATTTTCTCCTTCCTGATTTTTATACTTAAACTTTTTTTCTTTTATGTATTTTATTGGCTGAGTATACCTAGTAAAATATTGATTAAAAATAGTGAGGATTGACACTTATTTTTTCTTTTCTTATTGTTATGAAGAAAACTTCCAGTGTTTTCCAGTTAATCATGATGCTGCCTTTGGGAATAAGAAAGATGCATTTTCTTATGTTCATTAAGCAATTTTTATTTTAAAAAAACTGAGCTATCTAGAAGAAACTCACTTTAGATTTAAAGACACATAGGCTATAATTGAAGAATGGAAAATAACATTTCATGCAAATGCTAACCAAAAGAAAGCAGGGGTGGCTATATTTACATCAGATAAAATGGATGTTGAGTCAAAAGCTGTTGCAGAAAACAGAGGTCATTACATAATGATAAAAGGATTAACCAACCAGAAATATGTAACAATTATAAATATATATCTACCCAACATAAGAGCATCTAAATATGTAAATCAAATATTGACAGAATTGGAGAAACAGAAATACGGAATAGTAGACGACATCAATAACCAACATTCAAATAATGGACAGAACAAGCAGATAAAAGAGCAATAAGCAAATACTGAACTTCAGCAACACTATAGACCAAATGAACCTAATGGACATAAAGGACATTCTATCCAACAGCATCAGAATACACATTCATCTCACATGCCATAGAACTTTATCCAGCATAGATCACGTTAGGTCACAAGCACGTCTTAACAAATTCAAAAAGATGGGAATTATATCAAATTTCTCTTCCAATCACAATAGATGAAACTAGAAATCCATAGCAGAACTAAACTAAAAAATTGACAAATAGGTAGAAATTCTCCATTTTTCTTTCTTTCTCTCTCTCTTTTTTCCTCTTTCTCACTTTTTTTTTTTCTTTGACAGAGTCAAAGTCTGCTCTGTCGCTCAGACTAGATTGCAGTAGCATGATCTGGGTTCACTACAACCTCTGTCTCTTAAGTTCAAGCAAAATTCTGCCTCAGCCTCCTGAGTAGCTGGCTGGGACTATAGGCAGGCTCCACCATGGCCAGCTAATTTTTGTATTTTCCATAGAGATGGGGTTTCACCATATCGGCGAGGCTGGTCTCAAACTCCTGACCTCATGATCTTCCTATCTCAGTTTCTCAAAGTATTACAGGCATGAGCCACCACACCTGGCCTCCTGCCCTATTTTATTTTTTTGGACAGGGTCTTTCTCTTTCACCCAGGCTGGAGTGCAATGATGCAAGCATGGCTCACTGCAGCTTTGACCTTTTGGTCTCAAGCAGTATTCCCACCTTAATTTCCTGAGTAGCTGGGACCACAGATGCATGACACCACACTCAGCTAGGTTTTTAAAAAAATTATTTTTGTAGAGATAGGGCCTCGCTATGTTGCCCAGGCTTGTCTCAAACTCATGGGCTCAAGCAATCCTCTGGCTTTGACCTCTCAAACTGCTTGGGATTATAAGAATTATGCACCATGCCAGGTCTTTATGTAGAAATTCAACAATACACTTTTGAGCAGCCCTTGTTTCAAAGAATAAATTTTTAAAAATTAGGCAATGTCTTGAGTAAAATAGAAATGAAAACACAACATACTAAAACTTATGGATTCAGCAAAAGCAGTACTAAGAGGGGCATTTATTTTTGATAAATACCTTTAAAAAATCTCAAACAGCCTAAATTTACACCCCAAGATCCTAAAAAAAGAAGAAAAAATTAAGCTCAAAGTTAGCAGAAGAAAGAAATAATAAGGTTAGAGCAGAAATAAAGGAAATAGACAGTTTTAAAAACAAAGAAAGAGTTAACAGTTAGTTTTTTGAACAGGTAAAATTGTCAAGCCTCTTGATATACTAAGAAAAAAGAAGATGCAAATCAGAAGTGAAAGAAGAAACATTACAGCTGATCCCACAAAAATATAAGGATCTTAAGAGACAGGTATGAAGAATTACATGCCAATAAACTGGAAAACCCAGAAGAAATGGATACATTTCTAGAAACATAAAACCTACCAAGACTAAATCATATAGTAATACAAAGTCTGAATATACTTATAACTACTATGGAGATTGAATCAGTAAATAAAAACCCTCCCTGTGATGAAAAGCCCTTGCTCAGTGGCTTCACTGGTGAATTATACTAAACATCTGAAAAATTAAAGCCAACCTTTCTCAAGCTCCTCCAAAAACTGATGAGGAGGGAAAGCTTCCAAACTAGTTTAAGAGACCAGGTTTATCCTGATACCAAAGCCAGACAAAAACACCACAAGAAAAGCATACATCAGTAACCTTGGTGAATATAGATGTAAAAATCCTCAATAAAACACTAACAGAATCCAGAAGCATCTTGAAATAATCATACATTGTGACTAAAGGGGTTTTATCCCTGGGATGCAAGGATGACTCAACATACAATATTCAATTAATGTTATATGCCACATTTACAGAAAGAAAAATAAAAATTGCATGATAATCTCAATAGATGCTGAAAAGGTATTTACCAATATTCAACACCATTTTATGATGAAAACTGTCGACAAATTTAGAAATAAAAGGAACATACTTCAGCATAATAATGGCCATATATGTAAAGTCCACAGCTAACATCATACTCAACAGTGAAAAACTGAATGTTTTTCCCCTAAGATCAAAAATAATACAAGGATTCCATTCTTGATATTTCTACTCAAAATAAGTCCTATCTTGAATAATTAGACAAGAATAAAATAAAGGCCTCTACATCAGAAAGTAAGAAGTAAAACTCCCTGTTGTCAGGTAATATGACCTTATGTGTATATGTAACCTTAGAGACTCCACCAAAAACCTGTAAGAAGTAATAAATAAATTCAGTAGAGTTGCAGGATACAGAATCAACAAATAAAATCAGTTACATTTCTGTACACTAACAGTGAACTATATGATAAATTAAGAAAACAGTTACATTTACAATAATGTGAAAAAGAATAAAATACTTAGGAATATACTTAGATAAGGATGTAAAAGACTTCTAGATTGAAAACTACAAAATCTTGGCGAAATAAGACAGAAACGAATGGCATTTTGTATTCATGTGTTGAAAGAATTAATATTGCTAAAATGTTCACAGGATCAATGCAATGAAAATCACAATGGCATTTTCTAAACAAATAATTCTAAAATTAATATGGGAATACAAAAGATCATAAATAGCCAAATCAATCTTGAGAAGGAAGAATAAAACTATAAGCATCACACTTTCTGATTTCAAAATATATTACAAAGGTAGAGTAATTAAAACAGTATTGTATTAGCATAAAGACAGACATATAGACTAATGGAACAGAAGAGAGAGCCCAGAAATAAATTCATGGATGTATGGTAAGTTGAACATTGACAAGCTTACCAAGAATACATAACAGGGAAAGAAGAACCTCTTCAATCAATGGTACTAGGAAAGCTGGATATCCACATGTGTTGAACTCTCACATCAACCACAAAAAGCAGATCAAAATCGATTAAAGACTTAAATGTAAGACATGAAACTATAAAAGTCCGAGAATGGAGTGTAGGAGGCAAACTTCTTGACATTAGTCTTTACAATGTTTTCTTGAATATGACATCAAAAGTACCTGTGATAAAAACAAAAATAAGCAAATTAGACTACATCAAACTAAAAATCTCATGCAAAGTAAAATAATCAACAAAGTTAAAAGTCAACCTACAGATGATTGGGAGAAAATATTTGCAAACCATATATATCACAAGGGTTAATTTTCAAAAATATAAGGAATTCTTTCAACTCCATAGCCAAAAACTCTCAGGTCTACTAAACATAGTTTAAAAACTTGAATAGACATTTTTCTAAAGAAGACATACATTGGCAATAAGTATATACAACAATGTTCAATGTTAATAATCCTCAGGGTATTCCATGTGAGAGAAAGGCCTTTGAGGATGAGAGGCCACCTGAAGAGAAAGGCCATATAGAAAAGAATCAGTGCCACACGTGGCAGCGCCCTTAGACATACTAGGAAGCCATCTTGGACCATATATCCCAGCCTAACTGTTAGTTTAAGTCACCTACATGAATGAGATTAGCCAATACTGTATAGTGTGTAGATTAGCAGTCCCCAGTGAGCCCTACCCAAATTCCTAACCCACAGAATGGAACAGCAGATCATTATTGTTTTAAGTCACTAGATTTTGGGACAGTTTCTCAAGCAGCAATACAGGATAAAACAAAACTCTTCTTACTATATAATGGTCTAATAGTGTCCTGTTAGATCTTCTTGTGAATGATTGATGTAGAAATTTTTCATCAGTAGTTTTAAGTGAGATAGGTTTATAATTGTGTATGTCTCTTGTACAATCTTTTCCAACTTTTGGTATCATTGTTTTTCTTTGGAAGTTTTTTTTCTGTGTTCTAAAATAATTTCAGAAGTTCAGAATTATCTACTCTTTCAAGCTATGGTATCATTCCCCCTTTTTAAATTTTTATTATGAATACATACTAGCTGTACATATTTATGGAGTACACATGATATTTTAAAACAAGCATACAATGTGTAATGATTATATCAGAGTAATTAGGCTGTCACCCTAATAATTTGTCATTTCTTTGTGTTACATTCCAATTCCACTCTTTTATTTTGAAATATACAATAAATTATTAACTATAGTTACCTTATTGTGCTACTGAACATCAGATCTTACTCCTTCTCTCTCTATATATACATAAAATATATACATTATATATTATATATATATATATATATATATATATATATATAAAACCATTAACCATCTTCTCTTTATTACTCCCTCCTCACTTCTCCCCCTGACCTCTGGTAGCCACCATTCTATTCTCCATCTCCATGAATTCAATATTTATTTAGCTTCCAAATATGAGTAAGAACATGTAGTAATTGTCTTTCTGGCCTGGCTTATTTAACTTAAAATGATATCCTCCAGTTCCCTCCAGGTTGTTGCAAATGACAGGATTTCATTCATTTTTATAGCTGAATAATATTACATTGTGTGTGTGTGTGTGTGTGTGTGTGTGTGTGTGTGTGTATCACTTTCTATATTTGTTCATCTATTCATGGATATTTGGGTTGATTTCAAATCTTGGCTATTGTAACAGTGCTGTGATAGACATGGGAGTTGAATATTCCTTTGACATACTGATTTCCTTTCTTTTGGGTATATATCCAATAGTGGGATCAATGAAACATACAGCAGTTTTGTTTTTGGTTTTCTGAAGAACCTCCATACTGTTCCACATAGTGGCTGTGCTAATTTATATTCCTTCCAACAATGTATGACTGTTTCCCTTTCTCCACATCTTCACCAGCATTCATTATTGCCTGTCTTTTGAATAAAAGCCATTTTAAGTGGGATGAGATGATAACTCATTGTCATTTTAATTTTAATTTCTCTGATGATTAGTGATGTTGAACATTAATCATCAGTACCTTATGCCTCTTCTAAGAGCAGTTCTTTGTCAAATTTTACTTTTATCTATGTCTATTAACAAGATTCATATTTAGCCCAAATGTACGTGTAAGACTACATTTGGTTTTAATTGTTGGAAGCCCTGCCTTAAAATCATCTAGAATATCAATCCTGAATTTCAGTGTATTTGTATCTTTCTCTTTCTTAAGTCAATTTTAACAAATTTTATTTTCTTAGAATATGATTTATTTCATCCCATTTCCAGAATTTATTTGACCATAATTGAACAGAGTAGTCCACTGTTATCCTGTAATTCTTTCTGTTTCTGTATTATTTTGCCCTTAATGAATTCTTATTTTGTGTATTTAAATTTTGTTATTTTGATTCACCTTAATTAGTTTAGCTAGATGCTAGATCTATTTTATTTTTCAATGAACCAGTTTCTGGATTCTAACTCATATATTTTTGTGCTCATCTATACGAGTTTATTACTTCTTCTGTCTAGTTTGTGGTTCTTTTTCTAATTTCTTGAAGAAGGTGTTAAATCATGTGGGAAATTTTCTTCCTTGGCATTTGTCTAAATCTTTAAGTTTCAAAATCATATGAGTGTTGCTACTAAAAGGCACAATTTATTGCAGCTGTAATAATTGAGTGCAGCAAGGCTGGTGGGCAGGATTTCCTTTGTGTAAACAAATAGTCAACAGAAAAATGCTTGAGTTTTGAAATAGTTTTAAAGATTTTTTTCAAGAATTCTAGAATCAGTCAGGAAGATATATAATAGATTTGGGGTTAAAGATCACCCAGCCTTGTCTTAGTAGTCTTGAATGCAGAAATAAATATTGTAAAAATACTTCAGTGTATTTCATACGTTTTTGTAAAACTGTAACACAGTCAAGATGAAATGAAAATGGCAGTTCTAAGTGGCCTGGGTATTGGAATTTAGAGTCCCCAGATGTATTCTGTATATTCTGAAGGAAGACATGGAAGAATAATTCAGCCGGAGCCACAGAGTAGACATTAAAGTGTACTTTGGTTTTGTGTCATGAACAGTTCAAGAAAGGGATAGCAATAAATAAACTGGAAAAATGGGGAAAAACTATGTTAACAAAAGTAGATTAAGAAAAAGCAAGGAAAAGTGTATATAGATGATGACAAAAAGCAGATGGAGTTCAATAGTGCCTGCTGGGACACAAGAGATGAAAGAAAGAGGAGAGAGAGAGAGAGTAGATATAAAGGAAATGTTTGAAAAAATAGCAAATGGAGAAATAAAAGCAAGCAGAAATAAAGATGAAAGAGAACAAAAGAAAAGAGAAAATATATGAGGGGAGAGACACACTGAGGATGAAAGGTACAAATAAAAGTATGTGCACAGGATTTGGGAGAAGGGAAAGGCAATATGCAAAGTCAGAGAAGAGTGAGACAAAAAAGGAACAGGTGGGGTTAAGACCCAAAAAGTCCTGTAGGCTTTGAGAGATTAGCAAATTAAACTTCTTTTTCAGAGCCTGCAGTTCATTAAATAAATGGCAATCATACATCACTGGCCTTAGAAAAAATGCCATATGCTCATCCAGTTTTTCACAGTTCATTGCAGATTCTAGCGATTAAATTTAGAATGTCTCCTCCCCAAATGAGAATGCCTCAGCAGCACAGCAACCCGAGACTTCCCCTAGCAAGAGTGCCTCAGTGTTGTTTCATGGAATGGCATTCTCATCGCACCATCCACATAGTTTATGTGACTGTCACTCCCTGGAGTTATGCATACTGTCAGCTCCAGTTAGGGCCTAATCTCTGGGTAAACAGGGGTGAGTGGAATGGAGCTACAGTTTGGTGACATCAAGATAAAACCTAGGTCAGGCCTGGCTTAACAGTCTTTCCTTTATTATTGGGAGTATGGATTATACCTCCTTTTTTATAGGTGTTAAAAAGCAAATTTAAATCTAAGCTATGCATTGAAGAAATCTCTCTGGTTGACTAAACGTTAACTTAGGGAAACTGTATTTCATCCTTTTGCTTGACCCTCCATCTAATCAACAGTTCCATAGCTAGCTCCTTTTATTATTTCTTCTCCTCCAGCTTCCAGGCCCCTAAATCAGAATTAATAGAGTGAATCAACACCTGAGCATGCTGAAGCCCCACAGGTATAAATACAAAGACATAATTTAAATCATACAGTTCTTTTTCATCCCTGAAAGGTCTTTATTCATAGTGCCACAACACTGATCCCTTACTTAGTATGCCTAGATATCTCCATTTTGTGTTTTCAACAAGTGGAAATGTGAAAGACAGCAAGAAGGCCAACATATAAGGACTCCTATAGAAGATGGGGCACATTTAAAAGGGCGGTGGGCAGGAAAATTAAGACAACATTTCTTTATTGTCTGGGAGCACTAGAACATGCTTATTTCCATTTGAAAATCTGAAATTTTTCTAGAAAGGAGAAGATGAGAACGTCCTTATTAATGAAATATCTGCTACATCTTATGATCTGTAATTTTTTCCAAAAAAAGTTCCTTGCTTTTTAGCCTATAGATTTTTTTAAAATAATTTTGTTTTTAATATGTTTATAAACATTATTTTGCTCTGAATGGCTTGCAGGTTTGGCTTTTTTTCCTTACATAATTTTTCAAAAGAAAATTGATCATTTTGCTTTTATATGTTGAAATTTTTTTCACTTTCCTTTAAGTTAGTGGAAGATGTTGTTGGATGCATGCTCTTTTTGCCCCTCAGCATTTTTTAAAAAATATGAAAAAGTCATTATGGTTCTTTATCATAAAAGTTGTCAAAAAAGTCAGATATATAATAATTCTTCTTTAAAGCATAGTATTTCTCTCTACTCTATTTGTCAGTAAAACTATCTCAAGTCTACCTTAAGGCTGAGAATTTAGAACTACGAAGATCAAATTTTAAAAAACTAATTCCCACATCTAGACTTTCTTCTGAGGATTCTCTTAAGTGTATTTTCTAAGCTTATGCCTCAAATCTCTAAGATCCCATAAACAACCAATTATTTGCACATATATGAAGACTAGGAGAAAATTAACAAAACCTTAATCATGCTTAGTTTGTTCAAATTTTTATGTTAAAGACTATTCATCATACTAGCACCTGGAAGAGAGCCCAGGTAGTGCTAGTAAAAGTGAACTGAGAACATTTGTTGTCATTTAGGCAGAAGATTTTACACAGCTGACTCTACAGGATGGCCATACCCAAGGCTAGTGCTCCTCCTCTGAAGCTTCTTCTATAAAAGGAGCTGGTGCCATGGTAGTAGAGGTAAGATGAGCTAACATTTACTGAATGGTGCAGAGGTGGAAAAGGTAAATGCTATAATGCACCATTAAATAAATAGGTTAAGAATAGGTTTTATTGGAGAGTCTTAGAAGTCAACCATTAGCGGAAAAAAAGTACATGGTTTCCATTTCTAATTATCCCATTGATTAGGGGAGCTGGAGTCTGGGGAAGCATTTGGACATTCATTGGGTTTGTATTTTAAAGGAAGTGTGCCTGACTGCTGCTCTACCTTCTTATAAGAGTGTAAACTCCTTTTCGGTGGAGAAATAAATGTTTGGGGTTCAGTTATCAAACCATGATATATCAGTTAGCCATCATCTAAGGGAGGGGATAATGGGAATGCCAGCTGCCCAGAACTTGGAGGCCTTAAGTGGTGCTCTTAATGGTTGTAAATAAAGCACTGAATCATTGGGAAGTTGAGTTTAGGAGAAGAAACTCCATAAAATGGGAGATTCTTAAGACCCTCAGTTCTAGCCAGTACATTGCCAGGCAATCCAAGATGATTGATTTTGTTTGCTCCCCGACATGAGTGCATTTTATAAGCGAGGCACTATGTGAAGCACACATCATTTATAGATGTGGATATTGAGTTTTGCAAAGGTTAATTAGTCCAAGGATTTGCAACTGTAAGTTAAGAAGTTTGAATTTAAACAAAGGCATTCTGACCCTTGAGTTCACTGTGCTGTTTTCTTCTCCCTCATATGAACTTTATCTGATAGGTAAGCCTTAAGTAATTGTTTAAAAACATGTTCAAAAAGAATTTTTAAAAAATTCTACCTCAGGATTTTTAGAATTTGATTCTCATGAGAAGATTTATTTCTTCTAGGCCTTGGACCTCTACAGTTAATTTTAAGAAATTTATGACAAAGAAGGGTCACTTTCTAGTAAGTCAGTATGATTTTGGCTAAAGCCAAAATGGAGATATATGTACATATGTGGAGAGTTTAAATAGAGGAGGGCCCTCAAAATAGACTTGGCCTCTTATTTAATATTGTCTGGGCTTGACTGTGCCCCTAGAATTCCTAAGTAAAATGCCTTAAACCTACCTGTCTTGTTCTGTTTCATGAAGGAAAAAAATATGATAAGTCTGGGCCTCCTTCACACTGTATCAAATATGCTTATTTTATAGTTTTTTCTGATTGATTTAGAGTAAGTTACTTAACTTCTCTGAGCCTTAGGCTTCTAATCTTTAAAAATTAAAGAGCTGTACATTTCTCTAAGGTTTTTCCTGAGGATACAGAGAAAGAAGGTAGATACAGAGTGGACATGTCCTTTTGTTCTATAATTTACTAGATGTTCTAAAATATTTATTTTCTTTAGAATATAATATTTAATTCTTACTAAGATTATGATAAATGATAATTGGAAGGTTTACATTTTTGTGCTTTTTTTAAGTGATAAATTGCTGCTAGCATCTTTACAATAGAACATATGGTTTCATAGTGATTTCCTTTTCAGTTATGTTTTGTTTCCCTTCCTGCTTTTCGTTATTTAATTTAAAAGTAATTCATATCTGGTTTTGACTCTGTCAGACATGTATTTCAGGGGTATGGTGATAAGATATAGTATGAAAATGAATGTTGATAGCATTGCTGGTCACAGTTGTTAGCTGCAGAGAGATAAGGAACATTAAAATGTTTTCAGAGATGGACTTCCGTTTATTGAGCCTTAGTGAAATAATTGAATTAAATAAATGGGTTGGATCATTGGCTTAGATCAGTTACTTAAAGTGTTAAAATGCCCAGAGATTGGGAGTGCAGATATGTCTTTGGCATACTGATTTTATTTCTTCTGGAGATATACTCAAAATATTAGGTTGATGCAAATGTCACTGGGATTTTTTTCAGTTTTTTTAAGTATTGCAAAATCTATAATTACTTTTATGCCAACCTAATACATTGCTATATCACATGGTAGTTCTCTTTCTAATTTATTGAGGAACTTTCATATTATTTTTCATAATAGACATACCAAGTTACATTTTCACTAATAACGTATGAGCATTCCCTTTTCTCCATGTCTCCATCAACACTTATCTTTTGTTTAGTAATGTAATTCCACTTACTCATTTTTGGTTTTGTTGACATTGAAGTGCTATTGGAAGCTTAGAGGTGGAATCCAACTGTTAATACCAAAACTATGCTTCATACATCCATTTGCAATATATAACTCAATTTATCTGCAAACTTGCCTTGGAGATATATCAATTTCCATCTGTCTGTTACATCTTCCCTCCTTTTCTGTCTTTCCATTGGTGAAACAGAACCTTTGTCTGAGCAGGAATTGTATAACTTTAGCTGCCACTTTCACTGCATTAGCTTTATGCTTATGAGTGTCTAGCTTCAATACAATCATCAACCCTAGGACTTCTCCATTCACAGTAATATGATGTGATACAGAATCATAAAAATAACACAGATATTAAAATGATCTTGGTAAGATTTAAAAGCATTCTGTATTTCAAATACAGATCAACAAGATGTACATGTTTTTGTTTTATATTTTGTTTCTTATGTGCTCTTTGCTCTTTCAAAGTAAAGGGCATTGTTGAGCTTGTGATGAAATATTTTTACAGTGGTTGATAAACATGCATTAACTGCTTAATTAGAATGTAAAATCTCTGAAGCCTTAGTACCCAGGGCAGATGCTTTCAGATTTCTGTCCACCTGTCAGGAAAATTGATGTTTCCAACCAACCCAGCCTTCTAATGATTTAAATGTAAGCAAGAAACAGACCTCCTAATAGAGGTTGTGTGTTCCTTCAGTAAGCATTAATTGAACACTTCTGTGTCAAGGCATTGTGGTAGGCCCTGGGAATATAAAGAAAAATAAACTGTACACAACAGCATGATTGATGGATTCTTGTCTAGAACTGCTTATGTTTCTACCATGTTGGTTGTCCACCAAAAGTTATTTGGAACTTTGCACCCAAATAGTTTACTTTTCCATAAACTTATTTATTTAATAACTATTTATTGAATGCCTAGTGTAAGCCAGATACTATGAAAGAAAATGTCTCATATATAATAATAAAAATAATACTACTTTCCCAGTGGAACTTTCAGTCAACTGTAGGAGATGGATGTTAATTAAAATCATGCATGTACATCTAAAATTATGCAAAAAATGTATTAAATCTCTGTCATGATGAGTGTGATAAAGGAGAACTACATTATTATAAGTAGTGATGTGTCCTGAGGGAGAAGTACATGATGTATGAAGGCATGTACTGGTAGGGAGAGCTCAGGGAAGGGAGGCTTTATGCAAACAGAAGGGACAGGATGTGCAAGTTCTATGGTGAAAAGGAACATGGAGCATTTAAGGAATTAACCAGTGATATGGCTGGGTCATCAAGACCACAGAGTGAGAGGTGACCAGGATTTTCCATTTTATCTTAGGAACCACAGTAACCATTAAATGTATTTTATGTGGTAGAGTGAGAAGTGGAAGGTAATCAGTATGTGTTTGTGTTTGAGGTTGTGACATTATTAGAGATGTGAAGTACTGTAACTGAGTGACTTTGGTAAGTTAACTTCTCTAAACCTAAATGTCTTCATTTATAAAGTGATATAATGACACGTTTGTTGTTGGGTGCTTATGACAAATTAGGTAGTCAAGTAAATGTGTTTATTACAGTACATGGCAAAAAGTAAGCACAAAAAGTTTATTATTTTTATTATATAAATATATATATAAAATAATCTATAAATATATTCCAATATATTAGTATAGTATTTTGAGTTGCTATAATAATTGTTACTTAATAATATATCATCATTTTTATTTTTTACTATTTTAAATTATATGTTAAGTTCCGGGATACATGTACAGAACATGCAGACTTGTTACACTGGTATACATGTGCCATAGTGGTTTGCTGCACACATCAAACTGTCATCTACATTGGGTATTTCTCCTCCTTGCTTCCCACCACCGCCGACAGGCCCCAGTGTGTGATGTTTCCCTCCCTGTGTCCATAGGTTCTCAGTGTTCAACTCCCACTTATGAGTGAGAACATGCAGTGTTTGGTTTTCTGTTCCTGTGTTAGTTTGCTGAGAAAGATGGTTTCTAGCTTTCTCCATGTCTCTGCAAAGGACATAAACTCATCTGTTTTTATGGCTGCATAGTATTCCATTGAGTATATATACTACATTTTCTTTATCCAGTCTATCATTGATGGGCATTTGGGTTGGTTACAAGTCTTTGCTCTTGTGAATAGTGCTACAATAAACATATGTGTGTATGTGTCTTTATAGTGGAATGATTTTATAATTCTTTGGGTATATACCCAGTAATGGAATTTCTGGGTAAAAATGGTGTTTCTGGTTCTAGATCCTTGATAAATCGTCACACTGTCTTCCACAATGGTTGAACTAATTTACATTCCCACTAACAGTATAAAAGCCTTCCTATTTCTCTACATCCTCTCCTCTCCAGCATCTGTTGTTTCCTGATTTTTTTAATGATCGCCATTCTAACTGGTTTGAGATGGGATCCCTCTGTGGTTTTGATTTGCATTTCTCTATGACAAGTGATGATGAGCTTGTTTTTCATAAGTTTGTTGGTTGCATAAATGTCTTCTTTTGAGAAGTATCTGTTCATATCCTTTCCCCACCTTTTGATGGGAGTGTTTGTTTTTTACTTGTACATTTGTTTTATTACTGCTATTATTGGCTTTGTTAGGTAGGGAGAACATGAAAGATGCCAATCAATCTAGCATGCACTAGATTAGTGGCAATAGAAATGGAAAGGAGGTGAATGAATTGCATAATATTTAGAATAAAAAGCAATAGCATTTAGTGATCATTAAATATGAAAGGGTGACAGGAAATAAGGAGATGAAAGTATCCAAGATGCTTCTTTTCTTATCCAGAGCAACTGATTGAATAGTTGTGCCATTCACTAAGACAAAGAATGATGGAATAGGACAAGGCAGTTTTGGGGGTAGGAAAACATTGTGGGTTTGGCATTGGACATGTTGAATTTGTGGTACTGCTCTTGAGTTCTTTCAGTGGAGATGTTCAGTAGGCAGTGAATTTAACAGTTTCATAGTTCAGGAAAGAAGTCTGGGCTGTGTCATTTGAATAAATATGATGATTAAAGTCATGGGCACAAGCAACATTTCCTTGGGAAGGAACACAGAGTAAGATGAGAAACAGGCCTAGGGTAGAATTTTGAGGAATGTCACCATTCAATATATAGAAAAAGGAGAAGGATATAAAGGCAAAAACCAAACAAAACCTTAGGAACTGTCAGAGAGTTAGAAGAAAATGCAAAAGTATTTATAAAAACATAAGAAAAATTTATAAAAGATTGTGATAACCTTAAAATATTGTAATGCTTTAACATTTTTTAAGTGTATGGAGATGTTGATTTCAATGATAGATAAATACTTTCCGAAAATCTACCCACTCAGATAGTGATAGAATCTTCATCTTTTATTTTATCTGAGCAGTATATTGTGTTCACTGAATGTAGGTGACAACAGGAGTCATTCACATATGTGTGGATGATATTTCTAAAGAACTTACAGTAGCAACCTAATATAATATTTTTTAAAGTTTTTTTAAAGCATTGCATGGGAAGGACAGTAATATTATATATGATATATAATATATGTATATTTATGTGTACACAACAGAAATGAATTTATATTCTCTAATAAAACATTTATACATTTCAAAATATCAAGAAATCATGAAGGCAGATTATTACTTAGAAGCAAACTTTAATGGGTTTTCTGGTGAATTCACAAGTTTACAGATGTTTGTAAAATTTTACTAGTCTGTTAGAATTTTTTGTTTTAGAGACTTGCTCTTGCTCTATTGCCTAGGCTGGAGTGCAGTGCTACAAACATAACTCAGCACATGCAAACTACTGGGCCCATGAGATCCTCCTGCCTCAGCCTTTTGAGTAGCTAGGACTACAAGTGCCTACCACCGCACCTGGCTAAATTGTTTCTATTTTTATTTTTGTACAAAGTGTTGCTTTGTTGCCCTGGCTGGTCTCAAACTCCTGTCCTCAACTGGTCCTCCCACCTCAGCCTCCCAAAGTCTTGGGATTGCAGGCATGAGCTGCCATGACCAGCCCAAAAATTTTTTAAAGTAAGATTTGTGAATTATTTTTGCATATATATGTATATATGTGTGTGTATCATTAGCAATGGCATTTTGTATCTCTTCTATCAGTTTATCCAACAAAAAAAGCATATATGCATATTTAGGGGATTATTCTCTTTCCACAACACATTTCATTCTAGTACTTCATTTTCATTTGTGAAAGGGAACTTGACCAGACTTTACGTGAAAATGTTCATGCCAAGGGCAACAATGAAATCCAAAGTCTAAGAACAGACTTAAAAGATCCTCCAAACAGGCTTTAGATGCTCTGCAATATGGACTCCCATAGGAAATACTAATGACCAGAAGGAGGCCATGAGGAAGATACTAGTCAGGAGAAGAGGAAACACTATGACTGTTTAAACATTGTGTGACATTTATGTTTCTTGAATGTTTTCATTACTCCCAAGACATGTATGTATGTGTGTGTATATATATTTAAAATTTTGTTTTAGTTATCTTTCATCTCCTAGATCCTTTTTAAGGGGTGCATCTACATTCAGCACTAATCATGCCTTCTATCTTTAATAAATTGTCATATCCATTTATCATTCTAAACAGCTTCCACTTTCAACACCAACTCTGTCAGTGCAATATAAGATCAGTAATTGCTAAGCATCCATCATAGCTGAAGTGATATGTCACTAAATTCTCAGCTGTTCACAATAGTTCACTAACCTGAATCTTGTTGGGCCAGAAATAATGTTAAGTGGTCCCTTGTTTTTATTTTTTTTTTCCTACATGAAACTATTTAAAGAAAAATTCCTATCTTAAGTGTGGAAATTTTACTAAACCATTTATATAAGCAAACCAATATTGTCACACAGAATTCTGGACACAGCTGGTTGACAAGTCAACCACCTATTAGCATACTGGTATCAAGCAAGGAGAGTTTGTGATAACTAAATCATAGAAAAAAAAGTTGCATAAAATATTTTTCCTCACCTCTTTTCTTGCTGGATTAGAATGACATGCAGTACAGGTAGCAGTGATTTTCCAAGTCTCTCTCTAAAGGCCCCGCGTTAAAAAAAAAAAAAAGAAAAGAAAGAAAGAAAGAAATCTGACATACTGATCCCAGAAATTCTCAAATGCCTGAGGGTTTTATTCCAATAATGCTCTCTTTCTATCTCTAAATTAAATATAGGAAGAAGAACAATATGTGGCAAATCTACTTGGCACTCAGACAACTTCCATGATGGAACTATTTCTGGCTGGGAGAGTCAAGCCTGCTAAGAGTCAGCAAGGTGACTCTTAGTCACCATAGGCTTAGTAGGGGCGATTAACTCCACTCTGAGAACCTGAGTCAGAAATTATATGTTAATATTCTGCATATTGGCTCTGGGGCATTTTAGTCAAGTATGAGTTGGATTAACACAGAGTAAAATTTCCAGATTTATTATCAATCTAGCAGTATACTGTAATAGTGGTGGTGACGATGGTGGAGATAGAATAGTTGTGGAAGTGGTAGCAGCAATCATCATCATGTTCTCAGTCATCATGTAGCATTTGCTGTCACACAGAATTCTGCACAGAATCAACCACACATGCATGCTGAAACAAAACAAGGAGAGGTTGTGGCAAGTACATGCATATAAAAATAAAAAGCCACATAAAATAATGTACAGACTCCCTTTTCCCCTTCCCTTCTCTTGTTCAGTTTCATGTACTGCTCTATTAATAATCCAAATGTTGTGAAAAGAGTGAAAAATCTCTAAATTCTGTGTGCTAGAAATCCATCACTATTACACATGAGCCAGGATAGGCCCAGTGAGTAGTATTACTGTAAATTCTTTTACTCCTGGCTCAGTAAGTAGTAACTTTAGCCCAGTATTTCAAAATTTTATTACCACTTGGTCAAATATTTTCGGGAGTATGATAAAGTTATAGGTCCAAGAGAGTAGTAATTTGTCTGGAAGATATAAAAAAAGAAAAATATAATTGCTTTATTAGGAGAATATATAGACAGAATACTACATATTTAGGAAATAATATACTTAAATAAATGAAAGTACTAAAAGAGTTCTCAATAAGGAACTTTCTCTCTTTTCCACAGTCAGAGCTGCATCTAATCCAATCCTGACTCAATGGGGGTTTCCAATGATCAGAAATGGAAATTATTCAGTGTTTATATGCTCTGTTGCTGAACAAGCCTCATTGTCAGAAAGTGATTCCATATCTTTCACCTGTAATTGTAGCTATATGTTACAGCATGAATGAGAATTGGAAAAGAGGGTAGTTATTTGATTGATGTAGACAGACAAAGTGGATAATTGAGACCCCTGAAACTCCCTTTAGGACTTGAATGATCCTATTTGGCTGTCTTGGGAGTCACAACAGTTGGATAATTACCATATTTTTACTCGAGTATGTGGACAACTACTTCTAATACTGTTTTCTCAGACTATTTGCATATAGATTCTACTGGGGTATAAAATGATAAGGGGTGAAATTAACCATAAAATTTATTAGTCTATTTGAACTCCAGTAGATTTTTTAAATACTAGAATTAACCGTCTGAGGAAAACAGGTTTGCATCAAAAACAACCCAAACAAAAACAACTCCATAAAACAAAACACAAAAAGCCATCAACAATAATAAAAATTTAAGGTTGGTGGAAACAATAGGTCAACTTAACATCTACTTTTATCCGTAAAATGTGATAGAAAGAAAACTTCTAGTCTATTGTATAACAGGGACTACAGGACGTTACTGTGATTATCACAGTCTTGGAAGAAAACAAGTTACCATTAGAGAGTTACGAATGGTGAAACTAGGTCAGAGTAATAAACACCCTCTATATTTTAGTGAAAAGAAAATTCAAAGAATTAGATATGCAAGTCTGATTTGGGCGCACCCGGGCGGGGGGGCGGGGGTACTGTTGAACTGATCAGATTCCTCCACCTTTCATACTTCCTTCTCCTCCCCTTGACCAAATTCTGAGTAGACAATTTAATAAAATAACAAAAAAGAAAAGAGATAAAGAAACATGGTTTAATTTTATATAATTACGTGAAGATGAGAATGCCCATTCAGGGCTGGGTGAAGTGGCTTACACATGTAATCGTAGCACTTTAGGAGGCCTAGGAGGGGAAGTTACTTGAGGCCAGGAGTTCCAGACCAGCCTAGCCAACATAGTGAAATCCCATCTCTACCAAAAATTATAAAAAATTAGCCAGGTGTGGTAGCGTATATCTGTAGTCCCAGCTACTTGGGAGGCTGAGGCACAAGAATTGTTTGAATCCAGGAGGCAGAGGTTGCAGTGAGCCGAGATGATGCCACTGCATTTCAGCATGAGTGACAGATCAAGAAGACTGTTTCAAAAAAAGAAGAAGAAGAAGAAAAGAAAATGCGTATTTAGGACATATTGAGTACTTCAGGCCTATTTTTCTTCCAACTATGGTCAGTGCAAGCAATTCAGGTAGCATATAGTGTTGCTTTTTTTCTTCTGCTCCACTAAGCATCATGATCATGACAAGGATTTGTTCTTAGGCTAAAATCTGGGGAGTTCACTTACACCTATCAGGGGTCCAAACATCCAGAATAGCAGACAAGGGAGCTATCTCCAGTTTAAGAGCCATTCCCATGGAAGAGCCATAGGAGCCCTTTGGTCCAATGTTCTTCTTGTATTTGAGGAAATTAAAATTTCACAAGGTTGATTGACTTGTCCTAAGATCACCCAGGAGTTAGGGAGCTGGGCATCAGACTTAGTATAAGAACTCAAGATGTCTTCTCTTCCAGTTTGGTTATGGAAAACTCCCATAATTGTCAAAGTGATGTAGCAGCACTCTAATGGTTAAAAGTGACTCTCTTGGGAGGAAAGGTATACATGAATAAGAATTAACTTGTGTTGTTTTTTTTTTTTAAGGAAAACTTGTTTCTTTTATGAAAATAAGTCCCTTGTCATATTTATGTGACAATGTGATGGCTAATTTATTTGTCAGCTTGCCTGGGCATTAGGGCATTCAAATATTTGGTCAAATGTTATTCTGGGTGTGACTATGAGAGTGCTGTTAAGATAAGCATTTCAATTAGTAGACTGAGTAAAGCAAGTTGCCTTCTAATTTGTGTGGCCCTCATCCAATCAGTTGAAGATCTGAATAGAACAAATAGGCTAACCCTTCTGTGAGTAAAGCAGGGTGCGCATGCGCGCACACCCTGTTTTGTTTCTGTGGGGAATTCTGAATAATAAAGGTAATCCTTGTATTATCTTCAATGCTGCAGCTTTGCCGTCTTCTATCCCAGCATCAACATCTCTGTTTGAAAGCATATTTAAAATTTACAGGAAAGCCACTTTCCTCTGCTTAAGTAGCTATGTTAAAATATGTCATCTGTATTTATGGTTTTCTTTATTGCAGTTCCATAGCTTTACATCTCAAAGCAGAGTTTTAATAGAAGATTGTGAAATGCTCATATGTAAGGTAAAAACTAGTACAAAAACTACAGTAATTAATTAAAAGTATATTGTCTAAAGTGATTATTATATTTAAAATAAAGAAATAACTTTGTTCATTTATACTTGTACACAGAAGTCCTGTGCCATGCTTACAAATTAACTGATTGATTCAGGCTCATAAACTCCCAAGATAGTCCAAAGAACACATTGTCTGATTCTGAACAAAAAACAAAGGAAAGAAAGAAAAAAGAGACATATGCAAATAATCAATTATTCCATGCCCTTATGGAATTTTAAGGGTCAGGTCCTTTGGGACAGAAAAGTCAAGGCATCATTGTCCTCTAAAAAAGTCACACAGCTCGATTTTATGCACAGACATTTCATAACCACTCAAATTGGTGTTTTTAAAGCAGAAGGTAGGTGAAGGAGGAACACTTACTACAAATTCAGCAAATGTTTAAGACCTGCTCTGTGTTACAGGGATAGGATAATGGGCTTATGGGAAACAAAGTTCTTGTTTAAATTAATCCCATGGAATTTCAACCTAGGCAAACCTGAGTAGACGAGGCTCTGGATGCACATCACTGAAGCACCTGGATGAAAAGTGGAATCAATCATTCCTTAATCCAGTTAGTGAGGTTCATAATGATAAGCATTTTATGTTGGTCTCTGGTAGTCCCTCAGCAGCCTGATCTTCCCTTCACTACTATACTCAGGTATGCAACTATCTACATTTGTTTTCATTTAAGTGGATTTATAAATACTTCAAAATTTAACATACCTGAAATTGGACTTATCTCCCTTCCTCTCACCCAAACCTGCCCACCTCATTATTTTCTCAGTAAATGGAAAAACTCATCCTGGCATTAATATTAAAATTGTCTTGACTCTATCTAACCTACATTACACAATCAATCTATCAGACAATCATATAGTCATTACTTACCAAATATTTCCGAAATCGGGTCACTTTTCACTGCTTCCACTGTATCCACATGATTAGAAAAAGAAAACAAATTGACATTGGAAACAAGATAGTCCAGCTGTCAAAGTGGCTTTTGTTAAGCCTTGGAATCATAGTAAAAATAAGACACTAAACATAAACAAAAATCTCTTCTCTAGGCCGGGCACCATGCTAACTAGAGATGTGGTGATGAACAAGAAAAATGTTTTCCAACTTTACATAGCTTATAACCTTAAAAAAGGTAACAGATAATAAGCAAAAGAAGTAATTACAGATTGTTTTAAGTCCCATGATTGAAATTAACCAGATAATAATATTGAAAGTAACTAAAGAATTCTACTTTAGATAGCCAGGAAATATCTCTTTGAGGAAAGGATTTTTAAGTGGAGGCCTTCTGGTGGAGAATGAACTTGCTTTGTAAAAAAAGAGTGTAGACATAGGATAAAGGCAGAGGGAACAGTGAGTGCAACGCCCAGATGAAGGAAAGGGCTCATCATGTGCAGCTCTGAAAAGGTAGGCAATGTGGCTATAAGGCAGTGAGTGAGGGGAGAGTGGAAGGAGGTGAGGTTGGCATGCTGAAGCCAGACCATATGGGGCTCATACATTCAAATGAGAAGTTCCAGTTTTATTCTAAGTGCAAAGGGAAGTCATTGGTGGTTTTAACCAGGAGGAGTGACAAGAGCCAATTTACCTTTTATTTTTATTTTTATTTATTTTTATTTTTTTTAAATTTTTATTGCATTATAGGATTTGGGGTACATGTGCAGAACGTGCAAGATAGTTGGATAGGTACACACATGGCAGTGTGTTTTGCTGCCTTCCTCCCCTTCACCCACACTTGGTATTCATCCCCCGGCTATCCCCCCCAGCCCCCCCCCGCTGTCCCTCCCCCATTTCCCCCAACAGTCCCCAGTGTATAGTAGACCGCCTCTCTGTGTCCATGTGTTCTCTTTTTTCTCACCCACCTATGAGTGAGTATATGCAGTATTTCTTTTTCTGTTCTTGTGTCAGTTTGCTGAGAATGATGTTCTCCAGATTCATCCATGTCCTTACAAAGGACACAAACTCATCATTTTTGATTGCTGCATAATATTCCATGGTGTATATGTGCCACATTTTCCCAGTCCAGTCTATCATCGATGGGCATTTGGGTTGGTTCCAGGTCTTTGCTATTGTAAACAGTGCTGCAATGAACATTCGTGTGCATGTGTCCTTATAGTAGAACGATTTATAGTCTTTTGGATAGATACCCAGTAATGGGATTGCTGGGTCAAATGGAATTTCTATTTCTAGGTCCCTGAGGAATCGCCACACTGTCTTCTACAATGATTGAACTAATTTACACTCCCACCAACAGTGTAAGAGTGTTCCTATTTCTCCACATCCTCTCCAGCATCTGCTGTCTCTAGATTTTTTAATGATCACCATTCTAACTAGTGTGAGATGATATCTCAATGTGGTTTTGATTTGCATCTCTCTAATGACCAATGATGATGAGCACTTTTTCATATGTTTGTTGGCCTCATGTATGTCTTCTTTTCTAAAGTTTCTGTTCATATCCTTTGCCCATTTTTGAATGGGCTTGTTTTTTTTCTGTAAATCTGTTTGAGTTCTTTGTAAATTCTGGATATCAGCCCTTTGTCAGATGTGTAAACTGCAAAGATTTTTTCCCATTCTGATGGTTGCCGATTCACTCTAGTGACTGTTTCTTTTGCCATACAGAAGCTGTGGAGTTTGATTAGGTCCCATTTGTCTATTTTGGCTTTTGTTGCCAATGCTTTTGGTGTTTTGTTCATGAAGTCCTTGCCTACTCCTATGTCCTGAACGGTTTTGCCTAGATTTTCTTCTAGGGTTTTTATGGTGTCAGGTCTTACATTTAAGTCTTTAATCCATCTGGAGTTAATTTTAGTGTAAGGTGTCAGAAAGGGGTCCAGTTTTTGCTTTCTGCACATGGCTAGCCAGTTTTCCCAACACCATTTATTAAATAGGGGATCATTTCCCCATTGCCTGTTTTTGTCTGGTTTATCAAAGATAATATGGTTGTAGATATGTTGTGTTGCCTCTGATGCTTCTGTTCTGTTCCATTGGTCTATATCTCTGTTTTGGTACCAGTACCATGCTGTTTTGATTACTGTAGCCTTGTAGTATAGTTTGAAGTCTGGTAGTGTGATGCCTCCTGCTGTGTTCTTTTTGCTTAGAATTGACTTGGCTATGCGGGCTCTTTTTTAGTTCCATATGAAATTCATGGTGGTTTTTTCCAGTTCTGTGAAGAAATACAATGGTAGTTTGATGGGGATAGCATTGAATGTGTAAATTACTTTGAGTAGTATAGCCATTTTCACAATACTGATTCTTCCTAACCACGAACATGGAATGTTTCTCCATCTGTTTGTGTCCTCTCTTATTTCGTTGAGCAGTTGTTTGTAGTTTTCCTTAAAGAGGTCCCTTAAATTCCTAGTGAGTTGTATTCCTAGGTATTTTATTTTCTTTGTAGCAATTGTGAATGGCAGTTCGTTCTTGATTTGGTTCTCTTTAAGTCTGTTATTGGTGTATAGGAATGCTTGTGATTTTTGCACATTGATTTTATATCCTGAGACTTTGCTGAAGTTGCTTACCAGTTGCAGGAGCTTTTGGGCTGAGGTGATGGGGTCTTCTAGGTATACTATCATGTCGTCTGCAAATAGAGACAATTTGGCTTCCACCTTTCCTATTTGAATACCCTTTATTTCTTTTTCTTGCCTGATTGCTCTGGCTAGAACTTCCAGTACTATGTTGAATAGAAGTGGTGAGAGAGGGCATCCTTGTCTAGTGCCAGATTTCAAAGGGAATGCTTCCAGTTTTTGCCCATTAAGTATGATATTGGCTGTTGGTTTGTCATAAATAGCTTTTATTACTTTGAGATATGTTCCATCAATACCAAGTTTATTGAGGGTTTTTAGCAGAAAGGGCTGTTGAATTTTGTCAAATGCCTTCTCTGCATCAATTGAGATAATCGTGGTTTTTGTTTTTGCTTCTGTTTATGTGGTGAATTACATTTTATAGACTTGCGTATGTTGAACCAGTCTTGCATCCCCAGGATGAATCCTACTTGATCATGATGGATAAGTTTTTTAATGTGTTGTTGCAATCGATTTGCCAGTATTTTATTGAAGATTTTTGCATCTATGTTCATCATGGATATTGGCCTGAAGTTTTCTTTTCTTGTTGAGTCTCTGCCAGGTTTTGGTATCAGGATGATGTTGGTCTCATAAAATGATTTGGGAAGGGTTCCCTCTTTTTGGATTATTTGGAATAGTTTCAGAAGGAATGGTACCAGATCCTCTTTGTGTGTTTGGTAGAATTCAGCTGTGAACCCATCTGGACCTGGGCTTTTTTTGTGTGGTAGGCTCTTAATTGCTGCCTCAACTTCTGACCTTGTTATTGGTCTATTCATAGTTTTGGCTTCCTCCTGGTTTAGGCTTGGGAGGACACAGGCGTCCAGGAATTTATCCATTTCTTCCTGATTTACTAGTTTGTGTGCATAGAGTTGTTTGTACTATTCTCTGATGATGGTTTGAATTTCTGTGGAATCTGTGGTGATTTCCCCTTTATCGTTTTTTATTGCATCTATTTGGTTGTTCTCTCTTTTCTTTTTTATCAGTCTGGCTAGTGGTCTATTTTGTTGATCTTTTCAAAAAACCAGCTCTTAGATTTATTGATTTTTTGAAGGGTTTTTCTTGTCTCTATCTCCTTCAGTTCTGCTCTGATCTTAGTTATTTCTTGTCTTCGGCTAGGTTTTGAGCTTCTTTGATCTTGCTCCTCTAGCTCTTTCAATTTTGATGATAGGGTGTCAATTTTGGATCTCTCCATTCTTCTCTTGTGGGCACTTATTGCTATATATTTTCCTCTACAGACTGCTTTAAATGTGTCCCAGAGATTCTGGTACGTTGTGTCTTCATTCTCATTGGTTTCAAAGAACTTCTTTATTTCTGCCTTCATTTCATTTTTTATCCAATCAACATTCAAGAGCCAGTTGCTCAGTTTCCATGAAGCTGTGTGGTTCTGAGTTAGTTTCTGAATTCTGAGTTCCAACTTGATTGCACTATGGTCTGAGAGACTGTTTGTTATGATTTCCGTTGTTTTGCATTTGCTGAGGAGTGCTTTACTTCCAATTATGTGGTCAATTTTGAAGTAGGTGTGATGAGGTGCTGAGAAGAATGTATATTGTGTGGATTTGGGGTGGAGAGTTCTGTAAATGTCTATCAGGTTTGCTTGTTCCAGGTCTGAGTTCAAGTCCTGGATATCCTTGTTAATTTTCTGTCTGGTTGATCTGTCTGCTATTGACAGTGGAGTGTTAAAGTCTCCCACTATTATTGTGTGGGAGTCTAAGTCTCTTTGTAAGTCATTAAGAACTTGCCTTATATATCTGGGTGCTCCTACATTGGGTCCATATATATTTAGAATCGTTAGCTCTTCTTGTTGTATCGATTCTTTTACCATTATGTAATGACCTTCTTTGTCCCTTTTGATCTCTGTTGCTTTAAAGTCTATTTTATCAGAGATGAGAATTGCAACTCCTGCTTTTTTTTGCTCTCCATTTGCTTGGTAAATCTTCCTCCATCCTTTTATTTTGAGCCTTTGTGTATCGTTGCGTGTGAGGTGGGTTTCCTGGATACAGCACACCGATGGGTTTTGTTTTTTTATCCAATTTGCCAGTCTGTGTCTTTTGATTGGTGCATTTAGCCCATTTACATTCAGGGTTAATATTGTTATGTGTGAATTTGATACTGCCATTTTGATGCTAGCTGGCTGTTTTGCCCGTTGGTTCATGTACATTCTTCATTTTGTTGATGGTCTTTAGCATTTGGTATGCTTTTAGGATGGCTGGAACTGGTTGTTTCTTTCTATGTGTAGTGCCTCTTTCAGGAGCTCTTGTAAAGCAGGCCTAGTGGTGACAAAATCTCTGAGTACTTGCTTGTTCGTGAAGGATTTTATTTTTCCTTCACTTATGAAGCTCAGTTTGGCTGGATATGAAATTCTGGGTTGAAAGCTCTTTTCTTTAAGGATGTTGAATATTGGCCCCCACTCTCTTCTGGCTTGTAGAGTCTCTGCCGAGAGATCTGCTGTGAGTCTGATGGGCTTCCCTTTGTGGGTGACCCGACCTTTCTCTCTGGCTGCCCTTAGTATTTTCTCCTTCATTTCAACCCTGGTGAATCTGACGATTATGTGCGTTGGGGTTGCTCTTCTTGCGGAGTATCTTTGTGGTGTTCTCTGTATTTCCTGGAGTTGAGTATTGACCTGTCTTGCTAGGTTGGGGAAATTTTCCTGGATAATATCCTGAAGAGTGTTTTCCAGCTTGGATTCATTCTCTTCGTCACATTCTGGTACACCTATCAAACGTAGGTTGGGTCTCTTCACATAGTCCCACATTTCTTGGAGATTTTGTTCATTCCTTTTTGTACTTTTTTCTTTAATCTTGGTTTCTCGTTTTATTTCATTGAGTTGATCTTCAATTTTTGATATTCTTTCTTCTGCTTGGTCAATTCGGCTGTTGAAACTTGTGCATGCTTCGCGAAGTTCTCGTGTTGTGTTTTTCAGCTCCTTCAATTCATTCATCTTCCTCTCTAAGTTGTCCATTCTTGTTATCAATTCCTCGAATCTTTTTTCAAATCTTTTTTCAAGGTTCTTAGTTTCTTTGCACTGGTTTAGTACATGTTCCTTTAGCTCACTGAAGTTCCTCATTATCCACTTTCTGAAGTCTAATTCCATCATTTCATCATATTCATTCTCCGTCCAGCTTTGTTCCCTTGCTGGTGAGGAGTTTTGGTCCTTTTTTGGAGGTGAGGTGTTTTGGTTTTGGGTGCTTTTCTCCTTTTTGCGCTGGTTTCTTCCCATCTTTATGGATTTATCCACCTGTCGTCTTAGTAGTTGCTGATTTTTCAATTGGGTCTCTGTGTGGACGCTGAGATTGTTGATGATGAAGTATTTCTGTTACTTAGTTTTCCCTCTAATGGTCTATCCCCTCTGCTGTATGAGTGCTGAGGTCCACTCCAGGCCCTGCTTGTCTGGGGTATACCTGCAGCAGCTGCGGACCAGTGAGGGATGATACCAGTTTCTTCTTCTGCTGTCCTTGTTCCAGAATAATGCCAGCCAAATGTCAGTCTGATTAGTCCTTTTCTGGGATGACTCCTTGGATATACAGGGGTCAGGGAGCTGCTTGAAGAGACAGTCTGTGCTTTATAGGAGCTCCAGTGCTGAGCTGTGAGCTCCGTTGTTCATTCAGCATTGTTGGGAGGTTGTTTATGTCTGCTGCTATAGAACTCATAAAACACCACCCTTCCCCCCTCCTTAGATGCTCTGACTCAGGGAGTTGGGGCTTTCTTTCTTTTTTTTTTTTTTAATTTTTATTGCATTATAGGTTTTGGGGTACATGTGCAGAACGTGCAAGATAGTTGCATAGGTACACACATGGCAGTGTGTTTTGCTGCCTTCCTCCCCTTCACCCACACTTGGTATTCATCCCCAGGCTATCCCCCCCAGCCCCACCCGCTGTCCCTCCCCTATTTCCCCCAACAGTCCCCAGTGTATATTAGACCGCCTCTCTGTGTCCATGTGTTCTCATTTTTCTCACCCACCTATGAGTGAGTATATGCGGTATTTCTTTTTCTGTTCTTGTGTCAGTTTGCTGAGAATGATGTTCTCCAGATTCATCCATGTCCTTACAAAGGACACAAACTCATCATTTTTGATTGCTGCATAATATTCCATGGTGTATATGTGCCACATTTTCCCAGTCCATTCTATCATTGATGGGCATTTGGGTTGGTTCCAGGTCTTTGCTATTGTGAACAGTGCTGCAATGAACATTCGTGTGCATGTGTCCTTATAGTAGAACGATTTATAGTCTTTTGGATAGATACCCAGTAATGGGATTGCTGGGTCAAATGGAATTTCTATTTCTAGGTCCCTGAGGAATCACCACACTGTCTTCCACAATGGTTGGACTAATTTACACTCCCACCAACAGTGTAAGAGTGTTCCTATTTCTCCACATCCTCTCCAGCATCTGCTGTCTCCAGATTTTTTAACGATCGCCATTCTAACTGGTGTGAGATGATATCTCAATGTGGTTTTGATTTGCATCTCTCTAATGACCAATGATGATGAGCACTTTTTCATATGTTTGTTGGCCTCATGTATGTCTTCTTTTCTAATGTTTCTGTTCATATCCTTTGCCCATTTTTGAATGGGCTTGTTTGTTTTTTTTCTGTAAATCTGTTTGGGGCTTTCTTTATGAGTATCTGTTGCACTGTCCTGCCCCACTAGGCGGCAGTCTATTCACTATTTGCCGCCAGGGCTCTGACCTGCTAGCGCGGGTCCGCCCTGTTGCTGCTGGGCTCCCTTCTGCTGTGGAGCGTGGAGTCTCTCTGTTATGGCAGGTTGCCTCGGCAACGGCAGGCTGCATCAGTCCTGGGCGGTACTTCAGTGGGGGTGGACTGCGTCAGCAATGGTGGACGCCCCTCCCTCACCGGGCTGCACCATCCTAGATGCCGGCAGCAAAACTCTCAGCCCCAAGCACCTCCAGTCACCGCCCTGCTTGTCCCCGTGAGTGTGGGACCCGCCGAGCCCGATCACCCAGCTCCCTGCCTCAGAGTCCGTCCTCTCTCTCTCTCTTCCTCTCCCCAAGCTGAAAGGTCGACTCTCTCACTGGCGCCCCAGTAGCCTGCCGATAGGGCACTGGGATCCGTGCGATCTCCCTTGCCGCTGCCCACTACCCCGGCTCAGATCACGCTTCCAAGGAAACTCCTGGTCCAGCTCATTGTCCAAGTCCCATTCAATCAGATGAACATGCCAATCTGCCCTTCCAAATCTCAGATTGCCAGTTTAACAGGGCACCCAGACCAGTGAGTTCTGCGCTGGGTCCCGCTGTGGTGCCGGCTGAAGAGGCGGCGGGAGCCAGCTGCATTAGCCGGCTGCGCTAGCATCCTGTGTCTCTCCCACACCTGGGACTTTCAACGCTCTGTGGGCATAAAAGGAACATCCAAGAATGCGGCTAGGACTCACCCTCTGCGCCTTCACTGAGAGCTGCAATCCTGAGTCGCCTCTACAATGCCATCTTGCCTCCTCCCCCACTCGCCAATTTATCTTTTAAAGAAAAAGGATCATGGTCTAAAGGTGAAGACTGAACTGAATTGATGTTTCTTTTATTCCTTTTATTTCCTTTCCAGTATTTAATACTTGTCTTGCAAGTGACTTAGGTTTATACTAATTTTTGAAAATTCCTTTCCTAAAACTTGTCCTTCCCACTTGGTGACTGAAATTTCAGTTTGCATCTATAGCCCTGTGATTCATCAGCTTTAGTTTCAGTCCTGGAAACTGCAAAAATTCCATGGCAAACCATTGCTAGCCTGCTGAGTACAACATTTGACCAATGCATTCATTGAGATTGGAATCGTAAGACTTGAGCATTTATGAAATGACATTCCTATTTTTCTATTATAACATTCCTAAAAGGTCAGACTCTTGAAATTGACCTTTAATAATCACATATGTACTCTAGGGAGGAGTTTATAACATAAACAAAATGAAAAACAGACAAAAACACTTAGAAAAAATATATTTGCTATCCCAATAATAACAATATTTCTGTGATAATCATCTCTTTCCCTTATTATCACAAAATCACTAGCAACCAGTAATTCAATATAATTATATTAAAAACTCATAAAAACTAAGCAAAATTTTACTTTCCTACACGATTAGACCTAAGTGAAGTAGTTAATCATGGGAGAGTTCTTTTCCACTTCTGATGGTGCTTATTTTCCACAAACCAGCTCTTTTACACTTTGATAGCTTCAACCAGTGACCTCTGAGGTATTCCTTTAAAATGTCTTAGGGGTTTTTCTTTCTATGGTGAACGTTTTATGGAGATCTCTTGAAGGCCCAAAAGCTATTAACTCAACAGAATAAATTTGAATGAGAAAATTCCAGGAATATAGCCAGTTAATGTAGGGTTATTTGGGACCTGCAAGTTCCTTCTCCTTTTTAAATTCTACCAACCCATGAGAACCTTTAAGATGGTCACCTACGCTGCAGTTATCTTAAGGCTACACCTGTGTGCAATAAATTTGTCTACTGAAAAATTATCCTGTAACTTTGTAATGTAGGCACTCCAAAGTTTTTATTCTTGATTATACTGAAAGAATTTCCTCTTAAGGGTTATATAACATTATTATAAGGATAAAATATAATGATTAATTATAATAAGACTAATTAGTATTTACATTTTACTTTTCTCTTACAATTCCTTTATAAACAGAAGTTACTTAATAGCTTAGATGCCAATATACTGCCTTCAAAGAGGTTACTGCACCAGATTAGAAATTGCTTTTAGCCCAAGTACTTCTTCAGCATTTTTATTTGGTGCAGCTTGGTACTAACGAAGGTAGTTGTTTTTCTTTTCTTTTCCTCTATAAGAAAGTAAGAAGTGTTTGGACCACTTGTTACACCCATTGTTGCTTGCTAGAGCCATGGAAATAATGGGAAGAATGTCATTTTCTTTGGGGAAAACATGTTAGTGGAGTCTCACGAATAAATGTATTCTAGAAATAAAATGCATACTCCTAATAAAAGGGAAGAACCTTTGGCAAACAAACCAAGTTATTTTGTATCTTGCATTTTGACCAGTTCTTAAAGGTATAGAAAGGTGGTCAAAGTTTTTTTGTGTAATAGGAGAACTATTTATATATCTAAACATAAACCTCAAGCTTTGCACTTTCACAACACAAATTTTCTTGTCATTTCAGCTCCCTAAGTAACCCTTCCAGACCCATGACAATGTAACAAGTCTGCTATACTCAATTGTAAATGTATATTTTAACCTAGCCTAGCCCTTAAACCTTGAAAATATTTATTGTGTCAATTTGCTGTTTTCCTTTCTTCTATTTAGTTTGGATATATTTTGTTTACTTTTATAGCTTCTTAAGGTGAAAACTTAGATCTTTGAATTAAAAACTGTTTTTCTTTTCCTTGGATAGGTCCTCACTGCTATAAATTTCCCTCTAAGCTCTTATTTGAGAAGTTGCATTTTTATTATAACTCAGTAAAATATTTTATTTTCTTTGTGGTTTCATATTTCCCATGGTCATGTAAAAGTATTAGTTTTAACTTCTCAGATATTTGGGGATTTTAAGCTGTCATTTTATTCACATCAAATTTAATTCCATTTTATTAGAGGTTATACTTTGTAAAATTTCAATTTCAACAAAAATTAAACTAACTTTCTTTCTTTTTTGAGACTTATTTTTAGTCTTATTCTGTTGCCCAGGTTGGAGTGCAGTAGTGTGATCTCAGCTCACTCTAACCTCCACCTTCTTTCAAGTGATTCTCCTGTCTCAGCCTCTCAAGTAACTGGGATTACAGGTGACTGCCACCACACCTGGCTAATTTTTGTATTTTTAATGAGACAGAGTTTCACCAAGTTGTCCAGGTTGATCTTGAATCCTGACCTTAGGTGACCTGCCCGCCTCTCTCCCAAAGTCCTGGGATTACAGGTGTGAGTCACCGTGCCCAGCCAGTAATTCAACTGTTTTTTTTTTTTGCCAATCAATGAGAGCTTGTAAGTTTGCTGAGGTTGGTTGGCCTTGAACTCTTGGCCTCGCCTTCGCAAGCGCCACAACATCCGGCCGGAGCCACTTTGGGCCCCAGTAATTCAACTTTTAAAATGTTCTGGCATTTGGTCTACATTAGTAAATACTCTAGGTACACTTTGCAAAGGGTATGCATTTGGCAGTTTTGTCTAATTAGGTCAAAGTAGTTGATAGTATAATTGAATATTCTCTATATTGACTAATTTTTAAAATTTTATCTATTAAAGAGGGTTATAAAAATGTCAAACTATAGTTGTAGATTTAACTATTACCTTTTTTTGTTCTGTCAAACATTTGAAATATATCTTTTTAATTCTGGTAATATCCCTTGTCTGAAAGTCTACTTTGTCTGATACTAATATTTCCATACTACCAATTTTTAATGCTTATCTTTTGTGTGTGTGTTTGTGTGTGTATGTGTGTGTACATATATTTTTCCCCACTCTTTTCCTTTCACCTTATCTGTGTCTTTTAATTTAAAATGTGTCTCTCGGCAAGGTGTGATGGCTCATGCCTGTAATCCCAGCCCTTTGGAAGGCTGAGGCAGGAGGAGTGCTTGAGGCCAGGAGTTCTAGACCAACCTGGCAGCATAACAAGACCTCATCTCTACAAATACAATTTTTAAAAAATTAGGCATGGTGGCATGTGACTGTATTACCTGCTACTTGGGAGGTTGATGTGAAAGGATTGTGTCACCGGACTCAGCCAGGGTGACAGAATGAGACTCTATTTCAAAGAAAACAGAAAGTATCTCTTATAGAAAGTAGGCTTTGTACAAAGTCTAATTTGACGTTTTTCTTTTTTAATTGGAATCTTTAATGTAAAAGTTACTATGATTTTTCTATTTTTTCCCCTATGTGTTGCATCTCTTCTTCCCCTGTTGCTGTTTCTTTCCTATCTTATTTTGGGTTTAAGAAATGATTAACTATTCCATTTTATTTTATTTATTGTCCCCCTTTTGGTCATATGTCTGTTTTATTTTATATATAGTGGTTAAGGCATTACCGTAATCAAAGCCTCCTTATATTATATGTGAGAACATTGTAGAGAGTTTGGATTCCAGGAACTTTCTGTAAAGAGTTATGACTTTTGTTATAGCTAGCAATTTAATTTTTGGCTGATCACTTTGAACTTGCAGAGGTTTGATTTTCACTTCATTAGTTTAGCTGTTAGTCTCTGGAAAAATGCCTTAGTTATAGAAAGTCCTGCTCTCAGGGACTTCCTCTGTTAATCTCCATCTGCTCTGGAAGACAAACTCCTCTGACACCTAAAGCAATACACCTGTAGGTTTCCTTTTGAGTTACTCATTCTGCACATGGGAAGACTTTAGTGAAGTCACATAAATGTTTATATTATCACCCAGTTGCATTCTTTTCTTTGAAGAATTCAATCCTGTTCAATTTCTGCCTACTTTTGGTTGCTCTCCAGTTCCTTACATAGTTAGCTTTTATATTTTATCCAGAGTTTGCCACCTCTGGGAGGGTAATTCAAATTAAGACACTCTCATTCTCAGCACTGGAATTTGGAAAATGATTATTTTTAATATTAAGGCTCCCACATGAAAATAGCTGAGGAAGATTCTTATCTAGATAGGGCTTAGCAAGTCATAGAATCTAAATATGCACAGCCTCTGTTCAGTGGGCTGATTAGTTTGTTTTTGTTTTTATTTTGATCAATTCCATCATCAGTTTCTTATTTTGAATTAAATGATTAGCTATAGGGAATAGTTTATTGACTAAAGGAGACATTGTTATTTTCTTCTTGCTTTAATACAGAGTGCATTTTATAAGATTAGGGAGTATAAATGCTTGCAGATTTGAAATACTTTATTTTACATATACATTACATGATTTCCCATGGTTATTAACACCCACTAAGTTAATTGATTTACTATTGATGAATCAGAAAGTAAATGACCAGATCCTAGGAATTTAATTCCTTTTTATGTTTCTGTTTCTACCAAATACAGTAGTCAGTAGATTTAGGATAAGGTACTTTTTTATTCAACATCAAAATATAGATTTATTCCATTTCCTCCTCTGTATTCTCTCTTCTTAGTGTAGCTGAGTAACATAGAATTATATTCTTTTTTTTTTTTTTTTTTTTTGAGACAGAGTTTTGCTCTTGTTACCCAGGCTGGAGTGCAATGGGGCGATCTCGGCTCACCGCAACCTCCGCCTCCTGGGTTCAGGCAATTCTCCTGCCTCAGCCTCCTGAGTAGCTGGGATTACAGGCACTCACCACCGTGCCCAGCTAATTTTTTGTATTTTTAGTAGAGGCGGGGTTTCACCATGTTGACCAGGATGGTCTCGATCTCTTGACATCGTGATTCACCCGCCTCGGCCTCCCAAAGAGAATTATATTCTTTAGAGCCAAAAAGATAAAGTAAATTTTTTTGGAGTATCACATGGCCTCATCCAATCACTTAATTTTTGGAAAGGGGAAGATTATGAATCGGCCTAACTCCATTGTTTCCAAGATTTTGATTTTATAATATCTGTTTCTCCTTATGAGCCTTGCAGACAAAAAAGGTATCCTGGTTATACACATATGTCCTCTCATCTGAGACATCTGTTCTCTGATTCTCTCATAAATTCTTAAACAGAATGAAATTTTATTAAGAAAATTATAGCATCACTATAATTGACATATATTCCACATTTGTCTGCATTTACCTTTTGAACATAGTCATTATACCACACGATGGCATCCTAAAACAATTTCCATAAATGCAACATTGAAATGAAGACATAAGGCTTTACAGATATGAAAATTACGTTCTTCTAATCTCGAAATTTAGATGAGTAATAGTGTTCCTGAGTGTCATTTCATAAAATTTTGCAGCTTCTATGGAAGGAGATTGATATGAAAAAGTAGCAATTGTTTTTATGAAATAAAACTTCATTAATGATCACTTTAAGTTATTAAAGAGTTTAGATATTGTACAAGTAGATTTAATATAATAACTTTTAGCACATGTACAATAGAAAACTTGAAATAACCTACAAAATAAAATTATCACAATAATTGTAAAATTCATTAACAAAACCTCTAAATATTCAATAATAATTTGTGAGTGAAAATTTTTGTTGTAATTTTGTAATTTGAATGCAATTTTCCTAAGAAGTTACAGGATGAAATTGTAAATAACTATGTCTAACTTGAAAAATAGCGGAAAAAGTATACCCTGCTTCTGTGCATGAAATGCTTATTTTCTGTTTTATTATTTCTTTGTCAGTAATAATGGTTCTTTACTGGCAAAGCAAGTGAACGTTTGTTCTTTTTTATTTAACAAATATTTATATTATTCAATTGATATTTAATAATAGAATTATTCTTCAAAAAAGATGAGAAGATCATTTTCATTTTAGTTCTAGTAAATATAAAAGTTATAAATGTGACATTAGGTTAACGACATTCATTTAGATATTTTCATAGTATTTCAGCAATGTCTGTGTTTTTTTCCCTGTAATCAAAGAAAATATTCAATTTTGTGTTGTATTTATTTCTATAAATGTTATACTAATATATGTTCTCACCTCATTTAATTTTTTTGAATTAGAAAATCATAATTGTTAAATCTGTAAAGACTTATGTTTTGATTTCAACATTCCTATAGCACAAAATAGGACACTTGGGCTAAATATAATGTCTTATTTAATCAAGATATATATTTTCATTTTGTTCCTCAATCAAGATAGATTATCTCTGAAATGGTATTTTAAAATAGATCAACATTGTTACACTTTATTGCACATTAGAATTACCTGGGATAACGTTTAAAAATCCTGATGTCAAGATCCTACCCCTGCCCAATTAAATCAGACACCCTAGAAGTGTAATCTTGGCATCATTATGTTTTAAACTCCCTTGGGTTATTGCAGTATACAGCCAAGTTTGAGAACCACTGAAACAAAGGGAAGGAGAATTAGTTAACATAGATGGATAAGGCAGACCTACTTTAAACCACAGATCTCTCCTTTTATTTGCTGTGATCTTATAAAATCACTTAATTTTTGAGTCTTCAATTTGTTTTATGTAATATTTAATATATAAAAATATATACAACATAAATGAAGTTATGAAGTTTAATTAAAATAATAAGTGCTTATAAGCCTGCCATGTAACTTGAAAATTAAAAATTATTCACAATTCCATTCTTCTACTGCTTTCATAGTTCTAATTCCTAGTTCTAATTTATTATCATAAATTTGTGTAGCTTTCACCTATTTTTTAGGAATACTTATAATACATGTATGTTTCCATGAGTAGTATATTACCCAGTTTAGCTTAATAATATGCTTTATATAAATAATACTATCTGTAGTATTCAGAATTTTTAATTATTTTCAATTAATCAACATTACAGTTCAGATATTCTCCCATATTGTTGTACATAGTTATAGTAATTCAATTATTTTCACAGAGATATACTTTATTGTGTGAATATACTATAAGGTATTTTTCAATGTCTCTGTCAATGAACATTCAGGATTTCTTCTTTTTAGATATTGTTATTTAATACAAACTTGAGATGAATGTTTCTATAGAGACTCCTGGTGACATATAATATTTTTTTAAACTATACTTAGAAGTGAAATTTCTGGGTCATAAGATATGTGCATGTACAGATTTAAAGATAATACTATTTCTTTCTCTGCATTCTGAATTGTTGTATTGACTTACACTTTGATCAGCATTTACAAGATTTCCCATTGTTCCACATACTCATCAACATGTAGTACTATAGAGCTGGTTATTTTTGGCAATTTGGTGGATAAACAAAAATAGTTCAGTGTAGTGATTTTTAATGGGTTACATTTTTGTCATGTACTTATTTCCCTATTGTATAACTCTGGAAATGTCTATTCTTATTTGCCCATATTTTTGGCTTATTTTATTGATTTAATTATAATTTGGCATATTTGTTATGCTGTTTTATGATCATTTATGCTGTTTTATGGTTTTAATGAGGTTGAACTTAATACTTAAGATATTTGGCACATTTTAAGCAATCCTTCACCATGCCTATATCATAAAAAATATGCATCTGTACTTTCTTTTAAAAGCTTAAAAAGATTGCTGCTCATATTTAAGTTATTAAAAGATTTGAGGTCATGGCATTCCATAGAAATGTAGGGTTATTTTTTCGTAAGAATAGCCAGTATTTACACACCATTTATTGACAATTGTTCATTCACGTTGATCAGCCAATGCTATATATATTACATATCAAATTTCCATGTACACAGTAGCCTTCATATGCGTTCTCTACTTTGTCCCATTTGTGAATTTATTAATTTCTATATTAATATTATGTCATTTTAGTTATTTGCTTCCATTTTATAGTCAGTCATTATCATTTGTAAGACAATTTTTTTAAGCAATATTTAGTTCTTTGTAGATTCTGGATATTAGCCCTTTGCCAGATGGGTAGATTGCACAATTTTTTTCCCATTCTGTCGGTTGCCAGTTCACTCTAATGATAATTTATTTTGCTGTGCAGAAGCTCTTTAGTTTAATTAGATCCCATTTGTCAATTTTGGCTTTTGTTGACATTGCTTTTGGTATTTTAGTCATGAAGTCCTTGCCCATGCCTATGTCCTGAATGGTATTGCCTTTGCTCTTTTTTAGGGTTTTATGGTGTTAGGCCTATGTTTAAATCTTTAATTTATCTGGAGTTAATTTTTGTATGAAGTGTAAGGAAGGGATCCAGTTTCAGTTTTCTGCATATAGCTAGCCAGTTTTCTCAACACCATTTATTAAACAGGGAATCCTTTCCCCATTGCTTGTTTTTGTCAGATTTATTAAATATCAGATGGTTGTAGATGTGTGGCTTTAATTCCATGGTCTCTGTTCTGTTCCATAGGTCTATATCTCTGTTTTGGTACTGGTACCATGCTGTTTTGATTACTCTAGGCTTGTAGTATAGTTTAAAGTCAGGTAGTGTGATGCCTACAGCTTTTTTCTTTTTGTTTAGGATTGTCTTGGCTATGTAGGCTCTTTTTTGGTTCCATATGAAATTTAAGGTGGTTTTTTTCCAATTCTGTGAAGACAGTCCATGGTAGCTTGATGGGAATAGCATTGAATGCATAAATTACTTTGGGCAGTATAGCCATTTTCACAATACTGATTATTTCTAACCATGAGCATGGAATGTTTTAGCATTTGTGTGTGTCCTCTCTTATTTCCTTGAGCAGTGGTTGTAGTTCTCCTTAAAGAAGACCTTCACATCCTTGTTAGTTGTATTTCTAAATATTTTATTCTCTTTGTAGCAATTGTGAATGGAAGTTCACTCATGTTTTGGCTCTCTGTCTGTTATTTTTGTTTATAGGAAAGCTTGTGAGTTTTGCACATTGATTTTGTATCCTGATAATTTGCTGAAGTTACTTGTCAGTTTAAGCAGATTTGGGGCTTAGACAATGGGATGTTCTAAATATACAATCATGTCATCTGCAAATAGAGACAATTTCACCTCATATTTTCCTAATTGAATACCCTTTATTTCTTTTACTTGCCTGATTGCCCTGGCCAGAACTTCCAATATTCTGTTGAATAGGACTGGTGAGAGAGGACATTCTTGTCTTGTGCCAGTTTACAAAGGGAATGCTTCCAGTTTTTGCCCATTCAGTGTGATATTGGCTGTGGGTTTGTCATAAATAGCTCTAATTATTTTGAGGTATGTTCTATTAATACCTAGTTTATTGAGAGTTTTTAGCATAAAGGGCTGTTGAATTTTGTTGAAGGCTTTCTCTGCATCTGTTGAGATAATCATATAATCATGTGGTTTTTGTCTTTGGTTCTGTTTATGTGTGATGGATTATGTTTATTAATTTGCATATGTTGAACCAGCCTTACATCCCAGGGATGAAGCTGACTTGATCATGAAGGGTAAGCTTTGTGATGTGCTGTTGGGTTTAGTTTGCCAGTATTTTATAGAGAATTTTTGCATCAATATTCATAATGAGGATATTGGCCTGAAATTTTCTTTTTTAGTTGCGTCTCTGCCAGGTTTTGGTATCAGGATGATGTTGGTCTCATAAAATGAGTTAGGGAGGATTCCTCTTTTTCTGTTGTTTGGAATTGTTTCATAAAAAATGGTACCAGCTTTTTTTATATCTCTGGTAGAATTTGGCTCTGAACCCATCTGGTCCTGGACTGTTTTTGGTTGGTAGGCTACTAACTGATGCCTGAAGTTCAGAGCTTCTTATTGGTCTATTCAGGGATCTGACTTCTTCTTGGTTTAGTCTTGGGAGGGTGTATGTGTCCAGAAATTTATCCATTTTTTTTTCTAGATTTACTGGTTTATTTGCATAGAGACTTTTATAGTATTTTCTGATGGTAGTTTGTATTTCTGTGAGATTAGTGGTGATATATTCTTTATCATTTTTTATTGCATCTATTTGATTCTTATCTTTTTTCTTCTTTATTAATCAGGCTAGCAGTCTATCTATTTTGTTGATTTTTTTTCAAAAAACCAGCTCCTGGATTCATTGATTTATTGAAGAGTGTTTTGTGTCTCCTTCAGTTCTGCTTTGATCTTAGTTATTTCTTGTCTTCTGCTAGCTTTTGAATTTGTTTGATTTTGCTCTTCTATTTCTTTTAATGGTGATATTAGTGTGTCAATATTAGATCTTTCCTCATTTCTCTTGAGGGCATTTTAGTGCTGTAAGTTACCCTGTAGATACTGCTTTAAATGTGTCCCAGAGATAATGGTATGTTGTGTCTTCATTCTCATTGGTTGCAAAGTACATCTTTTTATTTCTGTCTTTATTTCATTATTTATCCAGTAGTCATGCAGGAGTAGGTTGTTCACTTTCCATGTAGTTGTGCAGTTTTGAGTGAGTTTCTTAATCCTGAGTTTTAATTTGAGTGCACCTTGGTCTGAGAGATTGTTATGATTTTCATTTTTTTGCATTTGCCAAGGAATGTTTTACTTCCAATTATTGGTCAATTTTAGAAGAAGTGTGATGTGGTGCTGAGAAGAATGTGTACTCTGTGTATTTGTGTTGGAGAGTTCTGTGTCTATTAGGTCTGCTTGGTCCAGATCTGAGTTCAAGTCCTGGATATCCTTGTTGATTTTCTGTCCCATTGATCTGTCTAATATTGACAGTGGGGTGTTAAAATCTCCCATTATTATTGTGTGGGAGTTTAAGTTTCTTTGTAGGTCCTTAAGAATGTGCTTTATCTATCTAGGTGGTCCTGTATTGGGTGAATATATATTTAGGATAGTCATCTGTTCTTGTTGCATTGATCCCTTTACCATTATGTAATGCCCTGCTTTGTGTCTTTTGATCTTTGTTGGTTTAAAGTTGGTTTAAAGTTTTTATCAAAGACTAGGTTTGCAACCCCAGCTTTTTTTTTTTTTTTTTTTTTTGCTTTCCACTTGCTGGGTAAATCTTCCTCTATCCCTTTGTTTTGAACCTATGTGTGTCTTTGCATGTGAGATGCATCTCCTCACTACATCACACTGATGGGTCTTGACTCTTTATCCAATTTGCCAGTCTGTGTCTTTTAATTTGGGCATTTAGCTCATTTACATTTAATGTTAATATTGTTATGTGTGAATTTGATCCTGCCATTTTGATTTCAGCTGGTTATTTTGCCCATTAGTTGATGCAGTTTCTTCATAGCATCTATGGTCTTTACAGTTTGGTATGTTTTGCACTGGCTGGTACTGGTTTTTCCTTTCCATGTTTAGTGCTTCTTTCAGGAGCTCTTGTAAGACCAGCCTAGGAGTGACAAAAATCTCTCAGCATTGCTTGTCCATAAGGGATTTTATTTCTCCTTCACTTAGGAAGCTTAGTTTGGCTGGATATGAAATTCTGGGCTAAAAATTCTTTTCTTTAAGGATGTTGAATACAGGCCTCTACTATTCTGGCTTGTAGGGTTTCTGCCAAAAGATCTGCTGTGAATCTGATGGGCTTCACTTTGTGGGTAACCTGACCTTTCTCTCTGGCTGCCCTTCACATTATTTCCTTCATTTTGACACTGGTGAATCTGACGATTATATGTCTTGGGGTTGCTCTTCTCTAGGATTATCTTTGTGATGTTCTCTGTATTTCCTGAATTTAAATGTTAGCCTCCCTTGCTAGATTGGGGAAGTTCTTCTGAATAATACCCTGAAGCATGTTTTCCAACTTGGTTTCATTCTCTGTGTCACTTTCAGGTATACTAATCAAAGGTAGATTTGGTCTTTTTACATAATCCCACATTTTTTGGAGGCTTTGTTAATTTTCTTTTTTCTGTAATCTTACTTTCTTGCTTTATTTCATTAAGTTGATCTTTAACCTCTGATATTCTTTCTTCTGCTTGGCCAATTTGGTTATTGAAACTTGTGTATGCTTCAGGAAGTTTTTGTGCTGTGTTTTCCAGCTCCATCAAGTCCTTTATGTTCTTCTCTACACTGGTTATTCTAGGTAGCATTTTGTCTAACATTTTTCAAAGTTCTTAGCTTCCATGCATTGGGTTAGAACATGCCCCTTTAGCTCAGAGAAGTTTGTTATTATCCACTTTTCAAAGCCAGCTTCTGTCGGTTCATCAAACTCATTATCTGTCCAGTTTTGTTTTCTTGCTGGTGAAGAGTTGTGATCCCTTGAAGGAAAATAGGTATTCTGGTTTTTGGAGTTTTCTGATGGGGTCTATTTTAAGTACAAAAGTTTTTAGTTTTGATGAAGTGAAATTTATTTATTTTGTCTGTTGTTTTTGCTTTTAGTGTTGTATCTAGGTAATTATTTCCTAAACCATGGTAACACCATGGTAACAAAAGTTTATGCCTATTTTTCTTCTGACAGATCTATAGTTTTAGCTTTTACACTGTGGTCTTTGATGCAGTTTAACTTCTGATATGATGTTAGATAAGAGTCCACATTCATTTTTTTGTAAGTGGATATGAAGGTGTCCCTGTACTATTTATCAAAAAGAACTTTATCCTCCCTTCAATTGTCGTGGCACCTTTGTTGAAAATCAGTTGCTCATAAATGATGGTTTATTTCTGCACTCTCCATTCTATTCAATTGATCTGTCTCTGTGATTATGTCAGTTTCACAGTTTGAAATTACAGAAGTGTAGAGTCTTCAAAGTTTTGTCATTCTTTTTAAAGATTTTTTTGGCTATTCCTGTTCCACTGCATTCCCATATTAGAATCAACTTGTTGGTTTCTCCAAAACAAAAGGCTTATGTTTTGATAAGGTTTTTGTGGAATATGTTGATTAATTCAGAGTATTATAATCTTAATATCAGGTGTTGTAATTCATAAATATGGAATATCTTCTCATACATTTTGGTCTTTAATTCCTTTTAATGGTATTTTGTAATTTTTAGTGTACAAGTCTTGTACTTCTTTTGTTAACTGTACTTCCAATTATTATATTATTTTTGATGCTATGGGAAATTGAATGTTCTTAATTTTCTTTCTCATAATGTTCGTTGCTAGTGTACAGCAATATAATTTTTGCATATTGATCTTATTTCCTGTTACCTTGATAAATTCATTTATTAGTGCTAATATTTTTCTGTCTGTGCATAATAGTTAGGATTTTTATATATGAGATAATTTCATCTACAAACAAAAATAGTTTTACTGCCTCATTTCTAATATAAATACCATTTATTTATTGCCTAATTGCTAGGCTTGAGCCTCCAGTACAATATTGAATAGAAGTAACAAGAATAGATACGTTTTCCTAATTTCTGATTTTGATGGGAAAAATTTCAGTCTTTCACCATTACATGTGATGTTATCTTTTGGCTTTTCACAGACACTGTTTATCAGGTTGTAGACAGACATGGCTTATATTTCTATTTTGATAAGCATTCTTTTATTATAAAGTGTATTGATTTTGTCAGATGTTTTTTTCTGTATCTATTGAGATCATGTCATTTTTGTTCATTGTTCTGTTGGTATGTTTTATTTCATTAATTTCCAGATGTTAGTCAACTTTTCATTCCTGGGATAAACTCAACTTGGTCATGGTGTATAATTCTTTTAATATGATGCCAAATTTAGTTTGCTTGCATTCTACTTAGGATTTTTATTTCTATATTTATAACATATATAGGTCTTTTGAAATATTATTTATCTGTCTTTGGTTCCAGAATACACTAACCTCAAAGAATTAAGACATTTGTGAAAAAATGATGTTAGTTCTTTAAATGTCTGGTAGAATTTATCCATAAAGCCATCCTATGCTGCACTTGTGTTTTTGAGACTTTTTTATTACCACTTTGGTATCTTTACTTGTTATAAGTCTTTTTAGGTTTTCTATTTCATTTTGTGTCATTTTCTCTAGTTTATGATTTCTAGATATTTATCTTAATCAGGTTATCTGTTTTGTTGGCACATTATGGTGCATATTGTTTCCTTATAAACTTTTGGTTTATGCAAGTTATTAGTAATGTTTCTTCTTTCATTCTCATTTTAGAAATTTGAAACTTCTATTTTTTATTCTAGGTTAATGTAGCTAAAGGATTGTCATTTTTCTTGATCTCTCAAAGAACCAACTTTTTGCTCTATTGATTTTATCTATTTTTTACTATTTTATATTTTATTTATCTCCATTCTAAGCTTATTTAATTTCTTCTGGCTTTAGGTTTATTTTGCTCTACTTTTCTTAGTTTCATAAATGGTGGAAGGTTAAGTTATTGACTTGAAATTTATTTTTTAATGATTTTGTTACATTTTCTTTCAAGTGTTAGCAAATAAAAAAAAATAAAATTCTGGTGTGTTGTGTTTTAATTTCAATTTATTTCGAAGTATTTTCCAATTTTCATTGTTATTTCTTCTTAAACCAATTGCTTATTTAGGAAAGTACTGCTTAATTCTCCATACTTATGAATTTTTCAAATTTTCTTTTTTTATTTATTTCTAATTTCATTCTGTTGTATTTAAAAATGTTCTGTGTTTTAATCCTTTTAAATTTACTGAAGTCTGTTTTGGGACCTGCCATATGATTTATCCTGGGGAATGCTGGTTCTTTAAAAAGATGAACAAAATAGACAAGTCACTAGCAGGATTAACCAAAAAAAAAAAGAAGAGAAAACCTAAATAACCGCACTAAGAAACAAAGCAGGAGATATTAAAACTGACACCAATGAAATACAAAAGATCATTCAAGGCTGCTATGAACACTTTAATGCACATAAACTAGGAAACCTAGAAGAGATTGATAAATTCCTGGAAAAATACAATCCTTCTAGCTTAAATGAGAAAGAATTACATACCCAAACAGACCAATAACAAGCAGCAAGATTGAAATGACAATTAAAAAATTACCTACAAACAAAGTCCAAGACCAGATGGATTAACAGCAGAATTCTACCAGACATTCAAAGAATTAGTACCAATCCTTTTGACACTATTCCTCAAGATGGAGAAAGAAAGAGCCCTCCCCAATTCATTCTATGAAGCCATAATCACCCTAAAGCCAAAACCAGGAAAGGAAATAACCAAAAGAGAAAACTACAGATCAATATATTTGATGAACTTAGATGCTAAAATTCTTAACAAAATACGAGCTAATCAGATCCAACAACATACAGAAAAGATAATCCACCATGATCAAGTGGGTTTCATACCAGAGATGCAGGGTTGGTTTAATATGCAAGTCAATAAGTGTGATAAACCACATAAACAGAATTAAAAACAAAAGTCACATAATCATCTCAATAGATGCAGAAAAAGCATCAACAAAATAGGGCATTGCTTTGCAATTAAAACTCAGCAAAATGGATATTCAAGGGACATGCCTCAATATAATAAAAGCCATCTATGATAAACTCACAGCCAACATAATACCAAATGGGGTAAAGTTGAAAGCTTTTCCTCTGAGAACTGGAACAAGACAAGGACGCCTACTTTCACCATTCCTCTTCAATATATTACTGGAAGTCCTAGCCAAAGCATTCACACAAGAGAAGGGGCATCCAAATCCATAAAAAGGAAGTCAAACTGTCACTGTTTGCTGACAATATGATTGTTTACCTTGAAAGCCCTAAAGACTCCTCCAGAAAGCTCCTAGAACTGATAAAAGAATTCAGCAAAGTTTCTGGACTCAAGATTAATGTATACAAATTAGTAGCTCTTCTTACTCCTATAGTGACCAAGCAGAAAATCAAATCAAGAACTCAACCCCTTTTACAATAGCTGAAAAAAAAGTAAAGAAAGGAAAAGATCCTTAGGAAGTGAAAGAGCTCTACAAGGAAAACTACAAGAGACTGCTGAAAGAAATTACAGATGACATAAACAAATGGAAACACATCCCATGCTTATTAGTGGGTAGGATCAACATTATGAAAATGACCGGACTGCCAAAAGCAATCTACAAATTCAGTTCAATCCCCATCAAAATACCACCATCATTCTTCACAGAATTAGGAAAAAATAAATTCTAAAATTCACATGGAACCAAAAAAGCCTGCATAGCCAAAGCAAGACTAAGCAAAAAGAACAAATCTGGAGGCATCACACTACCTGATTTCAAACTGTACTCTACAGCCATAGTCAGCTAAACAGCATGGTACTGGTGTAAAAATAGGCACATAGACCAATGGTTCAGAATAGAGAATGCAGAAATAAACCCAAATACTTACAGCCAACTGATCTTTGACAAAGTAAACAGAAACATAAATGGAGAAAGGATACCCTTTTCAACAAATGGTGGTGAGATAATTAGCCAACCACATGTAGGAGAATGAAACCGGATCCGTATCTCTCACCTTATACAAAAACCAACTCAAGATGATTTAAGGACCTAAACCTAAGTCCTGAAAATAAAAATTATAGGTGATCACATTGGAAAAACCCTTCTAGACATTGCCTTGGGCAAGGATTTCATGACTAAGAATTCAAAGGCAAATGCAATAAAACAAAGATAAATAGCTGGGACCTTTAATTAAACTAGAGAGTTTTGCATGGCAAAAGTAAAGTCAGCAGAGTAAGCAGACAATCCACAGAGTGGGAGAAAATCTTCACAATCTGTGCATCTGACAAAGGACTAATATCCAAAATCTACGTGAACTCAAATCAGTAAGAAAAAGTAAGCAATCCCATCAAAAAGTGGGCTAAGGACATGAATAGACAATTCTCAAAAGAAGATACACAAATGGGCAACAACTGTATGAAAAAATGCCAACATCTCTAATGATCAGGGAAATGCAAATCAAAACCAAAATGCAATACCATTTTACTTCTACAAGAATGACCATTAAAAAAAAAATCGAAAAGCAGTAGATATTGGTATGGATGCAGGAAACATTTCTAAACTGCTTGTGGGAATGTAAACTAATACAGCCACTGTGGAAAACAGCGTCGAGTTTCCTTAAATAACTAAAAGTAGAACCACCATCTGATCCAGCAACTGAGTATCTACCCAGAAAAAAATAAGTCATTTTCCAAAAAAGATACTTACACACACATGTTTATAACAGCACAATTCACAACTGCAAAATCATGGAACCAACCCAAATGCCCATCAATCAACAAGTGGATAAAGAAACTGTGCCATATATATATGACGAAATACTACTCAGCCATAAAAAGGAGTGAATTAACAGTATTTACAGTGACCTGGAGGAGATTAGAGACTATTATTCTAAGTGCAGTAACTCAGGAATGGAAAACCAAACATAGTATATTCTCACTGAAATGTGGGAGCTAAGCTATAATGATGCAAAGGACAAGAATGATACAATGCACTATGGGGGCTTGAGGGCAAGAGTGGGAGGGGGCTGAGGGATAAGAGACTACAAATGGGTGATGGGTGCACCAAAATTTCACAAATCACCAACTTTCTTATGTAACCAATTACCACCTGTACCCAAATAATTTATGGAAAAAAATTAAAAACTTGAGAAGAATGTATATTCTGCTGTTGATGGTATAATGTTTTGTATACATTGTTATGCCTACTAGGTTTATAGTATTTTTCAAGTCTTCTATTCCTTGTTAATTAGCTGCATAGTTGTTTCATATATTACTGAAAGTAGGGTGTTGAAGTCTTGACTATTATTGAATTGTCTCTTTTAATTCTGTTAACTTTTGCTTCATATATTTTGAATCTATTGTACATATATTTATAATTGTCATATTTCATATTGTTATATTTATAATTGTTATATATTCTCGAGAATATATAAGTGTTATATATTGATGAGTTCACCACTTTATTATTATTAAATATCTTTTTTCTCTAGTAGCAATTTTTGACTTAGTCTGTTTCATATTACTTTAGATACTCCTGCTCTTTTTTGATTTCTATTTATGTATCTTATGTTTTACTTTCAGCCTAAATGTGTCTTTGAATCTAAAGTATGTCTCTTATTAACAGTGTGTATTTAGAATATTTTTAAAAATTGTTTCTTCCTGTCTCTGCCTTTAATTGGAATGTTTAATCCATTTATATTTAATATAACTAATAAGGCAGAATTGATATCTTCCATTTTTCAATATTTTTCTATATGTCTTTTTTATTCCTCTTTGTAATGCTGCCTCCTTTTGTGTTACATAGGTATTTTTCTAGTGCATCATTTAAACTTTTTAAGCATTTATTTTTCAAATGGTTTATTTTCAAAATCTTTTATTTATTTATCTTTCTGACTCTTATTTTAGGTTCAAGGGCTACATGTGCACATTCATTTCATAGGTAATTGTGTGTTGTAATGGAGTTTGGCATAAAAATAATTCTGTCATCTGGGTAGTGAGCATAGTACCTAATAATTAATTTTCAACACTCAGTCCCCTCCCTCCCAGTAATCCCCATATCTATTATTTTCATCTTTATATCCATGTGTACTTAATATTTAGTTCCAACTTGTATGTGTGAGAACATGTGGGTTTTTTTTCTGTTCCTGTGTTAGTTTACTTAGAATGATGGCCTCCAGCAGCATCCATGTTGCTGCAGAAGCCATGATTTTGTTCCTTTTTATAGTTGCATAGTATTCCATGCTGTATATGTACCACACTTTTTTTATTGAATTCATCATTGATGAACATTTAGGTCAATTCCATGCCTTTGCTATTGTGAATAGTGCTGTAATGAACATATGAGTGCATGTGTCTTTTTGGTAGAACAGTATCAATTTTCCTTTGGGTATATACCCAGTAATGAAATTGCTGGGTCAAATGGGAGTTCTGTTTTACATTCTTTAAGAAATCTTCAAACTTCTTTCCAAGATGGTCGAACAAATTTACATTCCCACTAACAGTGCATATAAGCATTCCCTTTACTCTGTAACTTTGTCAACATCTATTATAACTTTTTAATAATAGCTATTCAGAGTTATGTGAGATGTTATTTCATTTTACATTTTACCATTTTCAAGGTTTTTTTTTAGCAGCTGTTCTGGGGGTTACAATTTATATTATAACTTATAAAAATTTAGTTCTTATTAATACCAACTTAATCTCAACAGTGCAAAAAATCTTTGCTCTTTACTACCTCTATTTCTTCCCCCTTTTTTGTGCTATTATCATGTAAATTTCATCTTTATACATTATATGCTCAACAACATAGATTTATAATTATTGCTTTATGCAGGACTTTAAAAATCAGATAGAAGAAAAAAGGTATTATCAACAAAAATACATTTATACTTTGTTTTATATTATGCAGTACTGTAGAGCCTCTATCAGTGTATTTTATTTCTTCAGGTTGATTCAAATTAGTGTCTGCTCATTTTCAGCCGGGAGGACTCTTTTTTAGTATTTCTTGTAGGAAAGTGTACCATGGGAAAATTCTCCACATTTTGTCTATTTCTCTTTAGCATTTGAAGAATAGTCTTTTCTGGATATAGAATTCTTGGTTGATACTCTTTTTGTTTTAGAACTTTAAATATATAATCCCATTCCTACTTGTTTTGTTCTTTTTCTAATGATTTAGCTAGATGCTTCTTTTATTTATTTTTACTCATTCATGTTTATGGATTTAGTTGTAGCAATCTACTTCTAAAATGTATGCTAAATTCATTTGCTTCCCTCTGCTTTTGATTATATAAGCTCATTATTAATTAAAAAAATTTTTTTGAGATGGAGTTTTGCTTCTGTTGCCTAGGCTGGTGACAATCTCATGCAATGGCTTGGTCTCGGCTCACTGCAACCTCCACCTCCCAGGTTCAAGCGATTCTACTGCATCAGCGTCATGAGTAGCTGGGATTACAGGCACCCACCACCACACCCAACTAATTTTTGTATTTTTAGTAGAGACAGGGTTTCACCATGTTGACCAGGCTGATCTTGAACTGCTGACCTCAGGTAATCTGCCCGTCTGAGCCTCCCAAAATGCTGGAATTACAGGCATGAGCTACCATGCCTAACCTAATAATTTTTTTAATGTTTCAATAAATGTTATTTCTGCATGGTATTAAGGTTACTTTATATTTCTGGAAACTGGTGTCTCTAATTGGAACTTTATTATAAAGTTCTGCTTTTGTTGTGTAGATATGATATCCTGTCTTAGTTGTCTATTCTATTAATTATACTTTCTAGGGTGTTAGATTTTCTTTTGAACTTCAGTTCTTTGCCTCAAATATTATGATTCTTGGTTATATGTTTACTTTTGCATTAAAATTTTTCTTTTAGTTTGTCTAGAATATTTGGTCTGTGCAATAAATCTTGCTTCTTATTATGTAGGGATAAGAATGAGAAATAATTGCTAGCTAGTATGCACCAAGAGCTGATCATCTCTTTTTGAGAGACTATTCTTATTTACTTTCACCAGAATCCCAGGACATAACCTCAGCTTTCAAGCCTATGTTCTTATACTTACTGGTTCCACAGTTTAGCAGTATTTGATGGACTAGGGAATGATAGAAAAACCTGGATGTAGAAGGCCAAGGCAGCACCCAGATATTTTCTTCAAAGTCTACTCTTGGCTCAAATACTAGCTCTAAGTGCTTTTCCGTGTTCTGAAGTAGTATGCTTTTGTAATTTGAAGCTGTGCTTTGCTGCTTTAACTTGACAATATCTGTTTTTCAGAGTCAAAATGTTGCACAGGATGAGCATTTATGACACTGCCTCCTGTTTTCCTCTTGTTTCTTGATATTAGATATTTGTTGTTTGTAAGTGTGTGTGGAAAGGAGAGGTAGCTATTTTTAGTGATTTGCTAATAAAAGGAGGAAGAGAGAGAGCACTATTTTCTATCATCATAACCTGGTGGCCAGTGTATTCATTTTAAATATAAAATCTATTGCTCAAAGACAAATTTTTTTTAAAGCTCTTCAACAACATACCTAGGAACAGAAATTTGATTTTCTGACTTCTGTTGCTTTTCCTTTTGTTATATTTGTCTTTTTAATGAAATAATAATCTGAAAAGTCATTTTATCACCTGTATTTATATAACAGTGTACAACTTACAAGTAAAATTTTAACATCATAATGAATTTTTAGAGAAAGTAACATATACTTTAAATCTATAAAAATTAAGGAATATATTATATTCTGTATAGAAATACCAGGTCTAAGATTGACTGTTAGTATCACTTTAGTTGATTCTCACATGGCACTTTTAAAAATATGCCTTTATCAAATAATTATGAGTTATTTATGAGTAATTAAAATAGCAAATAGCAACCAACCAAGCCTATTAACTAGATACAGAAAACAAAATTGTATACATTAATCATATAATTTATAGTAAAAAATGATTATAAGTCAATGAAGCAGTTATTTGCATTTAAAGTAGGCTGTTTATTATTTGCTACTACTGACCACTCCTTAGTGTACATGCTATCAGGGAATAGGTTGATATTGTATCAATACAAGTACAAATGGAATATTTATTTTGACTGATACTTTTTTGAATGACATCAGAAATAGCTGATTTTATGCCATGACCCTCCACACATATCATTCCTATAGTATAAAATAGCATCATCTTTGAAATCCATCTGCCATTTTTGCATCCTGCATGCCGTACTATAGAAAACCAGTTCAATCACACAGTTGCCATCAGTATCAAAAGGAATGGATGAGAAACCATTTCCATTGCAAGAAGTATACTGTAGACCTTAGAAAAAAAAGAAACCTAGCAGAATCCTTTCTCAAGCAATCACTTAAAAAGCAAATAACCAAACCAAACAAAATGCAAATCTTTTACCTAGGTATGGTCAGTAATTTAATATGAACACTCTTAATTGTTTATCATTTTCATTATTTCTCATCAACTTCTTTAGAAAAGAAACATCTCTAACTTATTCATGTTAGTGAGGTGAGTTGCTCAAAGGCTGACATTTGTATATAAATAAAGGATAAATGAGAGTATACCATTTAACTATTTTAGTAAAAGATGAATATAAAAAACAAAATGCTGATTTTTTAATCTCTGAAAATCATTTTTTTGCATGGAGAATATAGAAATTTCTTTTTCTCCCACTGTTGTTTATTTAAGTAACACTGAAGTAGACCGCTATTCTTATTTAACATTAACTTTCCTTTTTTATTCCTATAGCATATAAGCTTTAAATGTCACTAAAAATTAAAAGAAAAAGGATGCAGAAATAATGAGTAGTTATTTCAAAGATGAATACTTAAATATCATTAACTGAACAGATTTACATAAGGAAAAAAATAAAATCATGTATTCTTCTCTTTGCTGAATAAAAAGTCATATGCTAAAAAATTGTTGTATTTCAATGATCATATAATACACACCCAAAACATGTGGGTGTTAATTTAAGTGACTCCATTACAGAAGTGTATTGGATATGGAGATACATCAATTGACTACATGTAGAATGGAACTTGTATTCAGTAGTGTCTCATCAGACACTGACAACAGCTGTATTTTGAAAATTATGCATTTAACAAATAACTACCACAAAATAGAGACTGTTAAGTAAAAAGGAGTGGACAACTAAAAAAACCCAAACCTCCTTCACCCAAAAAAACCCAAATGACAATAAAATAAGTAAGTAAGTTGTGGTAAAGTCATTAATAAAATGAGAATGTTCAGACTATAATTCCATGCAAAATAATGTTAAGATAAAGAATCAAGATAAAAATGATATATACTTTATAATACAATTTGTATAATGTTAAAAATAATCACAAGTAATCTCTAGTGTTATAAGGCAGGATAGAGGTTATATTTGAGAGAAAGTGTTAGTGACTAGAAAGAGGAACATGAAGTGCTTTCTGTTATTTTGGTAATGTTTTTTATTTTCTTATCTGGTTATTGTTTAATAGAATTCACTCACTTTGTGATAATTCATCAAGTTGTGCATGTATGTTTTATGACATATATATTTATCTTATAATTCAGTTGAGCCTACATGGAGAAAAATATCTAGGGCAAATGATTAAAATAAAATTTTTTCTGCCTTTTCATATGTTCTGTCTGTCTGTATTTTGGCAGGGACAAGTAGGCAGAAAGAAAAAAATCAATTAATACCTCAGTCCTTAAAAAGATCACTTGCTATGAGTCATGAGTTGTGCTTGAATATTTTAGGGGGAAAGGGAAGTCACAAAACTATATATAGACTACCTGTGGTATATTAGAAGCAGCCAACAACTTTTTCAGGAATTTCTAGTTCTACCACAGTAATGTAGATCTAACCATAGACTCAATAACACTTTAATTAAGTCTCAACTGAGGATATCAATCCATGGCTTTTCACTACCTTATTGTAACCCACAGAAAAAGAGCAAAAAAAAAAAAAAAATCAATTTCTCCATCTGCTCTTAATCAAAACACTTCTACTTCTCTCATAACAATGCATAGACAAAACACTGCTTAGCATTTCATTAGCTAGCTGAAATGTAATTACAGCAGTGGTCTAACACAAACAAGGCAACATTGGCACCTTAAAAGCTCAGTAAACTCAAAACATTGCCTTATGATATTAACATCTTGAAAATTGTGTTAATTCCCTTTGCTGTACATACAGAATTTCAACATCAGTGCCCGTAAATGAATTTTCATAGTTTCTTATTCTATCTTCCATTTCACATTTAACACTCTGAAACTTATCTTGAATAATTTACCCTGTGTCTGTTTCTATATATACTCATGCAAAATGTGTTGGAATACTGAAGTCATTTACTGGATAATCCAAGCCAAAAAATGGCCTCAGTTGCTTAGACATTTCAAATGAAGTTGTGTTTCCCTTAGTTTGAGTTATAGACACAATTATTGCAATTCTCCATTTTACATGCATAGGCAAATCTTCAGTATTTAGAGTGTGGAAAATTGCTGAGGACAGTGATTTCAAAAAGAAAGGAAGAAATCTATTTTAAAATAGAGTAAGAATTTAAATTTATGGTTATTATTTGGCTTAAAGTTGAAAAACTTTATTTTCTAAATATTTCATTAACATTTTAATGATCAGATTGATTTCCATAGTATGTAACTTAAAGTGAGAACCATATAGCAGCAAAAGTGGGTCAATGTTGATGATTAATGCAGGAAAAATTCATAGCGTGGGATACAGACAGCTTTGCTGTGAATGCATAAGAATAAAGCAATGCTTGCCAAGAGATTCTTATGGCTGAGACATGTCACATGATAATGCTATTCAGAATGTAAAAATGAATGCCTTTCCACTATAATAACACCTATTCTAATCCTCTGATTCTAAAGTGAACATAAATATAAAAGATATTAAGAATATATTTGAGATGTCAATGAAATAAAATGTTGTCACAGGATAATGGTCTCTTGCTGCTACATAAAATACCAAGCCAAAGGCAAGACTTAACATTTTCAGAGTAGAAGACATTAATCCCATTACAGTGTTTTACTGCAGTGATTGTATTTTTGTTATACAAAATGAACATGTAGATGTAATCAATTCATTTGATGGATGTTGATGTAGTAAGTTGACAGTGGTTTATCATCATTATGAAATTGTGAGTTTTTTTTGGTAATCAGTTTATCAAAGCAAATATAGATGTTACAGGAAACCAAACTTGGAGGTTTGGGGGAATAAAGGTTTTTGACTAGATGGAGGCTTAAGAGAGTAATAGTTAATGTAACAATGAAGGGACAGAGTGATTGACGTATTTATAGAGGTTTTTGTAATATTCTTGTTAATATACTTTCATATTTCAACTTGCTGACAAAACATAATAATTAAATATAATTATTTGACTAAAAAAACCACAATAATACAAAATAAGCGGAACTGCTTCTCAGAATGCTGTACTAAGGCATTTACAAAACCAGCTTTGTTACTTTGAATCACTGGTGAATAGTAGTTGATATCACTAAACTAGGGCATCATTTCCTCTTTCTAGGTACTATCATAATGTGAAAAATATCCCTGGTTAAAGATAACTTGGCACTTTTTATGGAATTTCAACCATTTAAGGCTAACCCAGCATTTTTCTCAATGGGAAATGGGAACCATTGCTTTCTCTCTTCTGTAGAAAATACGGTAATGCCAAAATAGTGGGATGTCTTAATTTGAATATGTTTAGAATATTTTGTTTCATTTAGAAATGCCACTTCTTTGACATATGAAACAGGCCTCAGGTTTGTTTTGAAAAACCTTCTCTAATTCTTAAAATAGACCCTAGTCATACAGTTAATTTATTCCCAAAAGGAGATCTGATTTCACCTACCCTTTTTGTCTCATTTGCTGGCTGTCTTAATATAAGTGAATTTCATGTTTCCAAACACCTTCTACGTTATCATCTTCTGTCTGTTGGTGTTACAAGGGCCAAGAAACCTGAAAATTAAAAGTTTAATCTTCTTCAAAATACAAGAAATTAGGTAACTACTAAAGGTATTATTTTTCATAGAAATGCAAATCAAGCACATGCATTCCTCCCACCACTCATAAACATTAGAATGTCCAAAAGTGCCATAATAATTACGTCTGGGAAATGCTAGCAGACTTGAGATACTGTTTGTCATTAGGTTGTTCATTACCATGATTATTCGTAGGCAATCCACTGTCAATTCTTTGTATGAAAAGAAGATCTAGAATCATTACAACAACATTTTTCTGTATTAATCACAAATCCATTTTTATGGAATTTCATTATGAGCTCTGTATTTCAGGATCACATACTTTAGTTTGCTAGGGCTGCTGTAACAAAACACTAGTTTCAGATACTGAACCAAGAAAAATTTATTTCCTCATGGTTCCAGAGGCTAGAAGTTCAAGATAAAGGGGTTGACAAGTTTGGTTTCCTCTGGGGTCCTGTTTTGATTTGTAAGATAGCTGCCTTCTGGTTGTATCTTTCACAGGCCCTTTTCTCTGTGCACTTACACACTTGTTGTATTTTTTTGTCAAACTTACCTTTTCTTGTAAGGACACCAGTGAAGTTGGATGACACCCCATCCATATGACTTCATTTAACATTAATTACCTTTTAAAAGCCCCATCTCCAAGTAGAGTCACAGCCTAAGATACTGTGAATTAGAACTGCAGCATATTAATTATGGGGGAACAAAGATCAGCCCATAACACATACTAGTAATATTTCCTTTCAATTATGATCATATACATTTAAAAAGCTAAAGAATTCAGTGGTGAAATGGGTTGCCCAACAATACCTACAGAGTTAGTAATTAAGCCATATTAATATATGATCTTTATCAAAGACTGACAAAAATGATTCTGTGTTAAAAGGGTTCTGTCACAGTTCTATTCTTTTGTCTCATTACTGAGGCAAAATCTAAGTACTCTACCTGATGTCTGTGAACCATGAAATTTTCCACTTTACATGGAAATTGATTTTTCCAGCCCTGTGTGAACCTCAAGGATTGTTTTCTCTACTCTTTTTTTGTGGTTCTTTCCCCAGCCCCTGGTAGTGTCCTCATTTGCATGTGTTGCAATTGATGAGTACTCAGCTGAGTGGGGAACACCGGATATCTCCAGAGTTCTTTCTCTGGGAAGCTTTTACCTCTCTACCACCTTGTGAACAAACCATAGCCACTTTGGCCTCCTTGTACTTCTAGCTCTATCCCTTCACTTCAGGGAATTTGCTATGCTCCATCTGAATTCTCCCTCCTAGCTTTAGAGATTGTTGGTTTTCCCTGGCTAGTAAGCTGAGACAATTGGACCCCATATGTTTGCCATCTTTGGAGATTTTCATCCTTCACTATTTGATGTCCGATGTGTTGAGAACTGTTTTTTGTAAATAATAATAATATATATATATATATACACACACACACACACACACATAGAAGTATAAATAGAAATCTGTTACTCTCTCTTGACTAAAAGCTGACATTCATATTTAAAAGTATAATCAGGGATGAAATTTTATAAATGGCATTCCAAAGGCATCAAAAGTTTTCCTCCTGGTAGACATCCAGTGTATCTAGCCTTAGTTACTTTGAGTAAAAATACAACCTTTCCTTTTTAGCAAAAATACAAGCTTTTCTCATAGCACTGCAGGATCACTTTTGTCTTAAATCAAGAATTGTTATAACTGTATATGGTTGGGTCTGTTACTGGACTCTCCATTTCGAACTGGATGTCCAATGGAATTGGACGTTTCAATGGTCTACTTTCTTACCCTAATATCATTTTAATTTATGTGACTGTATGGTGAATTATAATTAAATACTTTGTCTTTTACTTCAAGATTGTTTTAGGACTCTTCAGGACTTTTGAATTTTTACACAAATATTAGCTCCAATATTTCAATGTTGAATCTAGGAACTAATTTAGGAAAAATACTGTATTGAAAAATTATTTTAATACTGTATTGAAAAATACTGTATCTTTTGGTCTATGATCATAGTATGGTCCTCAATTTACTGGAAGTATTCTTTTATTTCTGTCAATATTCAGCATAGAAATCATAATAATTTTTCATTAGCATTAATTATAATTTGTTTGTTTGATGTTTTTCAAATGACATCCTTAAAATTTTTATTTGCTATTTATTTCTTGCCAATATAAAGAAATGACAATGATTTTGTATATTAACTGTGTCTATGGCAACTTATCAAATATGTATATTAAGGCTAATTATTTATAAGTGGATATCTTTGTTTTCTAAGCATAAAAATCACTGAGGATAACACTTTAAAAAAAATTCCAGTATGTATGGAATTTTATGTTCTTGCTTTTCCTTACTACACTAGCTAGAACTTCTAATTTATAGTTAGATGGAAGTGATCATAGTGTGTGCTTCTTGAACCATTCTCAGTAGCATGGATTAAGGTCTGAGTAAATCACCATTAAAGTGATATTAGCTGTAGGATTTAAAAAATCTTTACAAGGTTAAGAAGTAATTTCTAGTCATAATTTGCTAATATTTTTAAAGTTTTATTGTATTTTAATGGGCACATAATTGTAATGGTATGGGGTACCATGTGATGTCTAATATAAGTACACATTGTGTAACGATCAAATCAGGGTAATTAGCAAATCAGTTATCTCAAACACTATTTCTTTGTGGTGAGAACATTCAGAATTCTTATAGCCACTTTGAAATATACAGTACATTTTTGTTAACTGTAGTCACTATATTGTGCCAATAGAACACCAGAATTTAATTATTTTATCTAGCTGTAACTTTGTACCTATTGACCAACCTCTCCCCATTTCCATACACTCCCGCCCTCCCCCACACCCAACCTATGATAATAACCACTTCTGATTTCACATAAGAGTGAGTTATTTTGTGGTATTTGTTTTTTGGTGCCTGGCTTATTTCACTTAATGTCCTCTAGATTTATCTATGTTATTGCAAATCATAGAATTTCCTCTTTTTAAGGTTGACTAGATTCCACTGTGTACATACACTGTATTTTCTTTATTCATGTTTCCACTGATGGACACTCACATTGATTCTGTATCTCGGCTATTGTGAATGGTGCTGCAGTAAACATGAGAGTGCAGATATCTGTTTGACATACTGATTTCAGTTCCTTTGAATATATACCCAGTAGTAGGATTGCTGGACCATGTGATACTTCTTTTTTTTTTAATTTTTAAGTTTTTAATTTTTGTGAGTACATAGTAGGTGTATACATTTATTATTTTCAATAGTTTTTAAAACCCCCATAATACTTAACATAATGACTGTATTTATATTCCCACCAACAGTGCATAAGTGTTCCCTTCTCTTCATATCCTTGCCAACACTTACCTTTTGATGTTTTAGATAATGGCCATTCCAATTGGAGGGCAGTGATATCTCATTGTGGTTTTGATTTGCATTTTCCTGATGATCAGTGATGTTGAGCATTTTTATATAACTTTTGGTCATTTGTATGTCTTCTTTTGAAAAATATCCATTCACTTATTTTGCCCATTTTTAATCCACTTTTTTGTTACTGAGTTGTTTCAGTTTCTTATATATTGTGGTTCTTAACCTCTTGTCAGAAGTATAGTTTGCAAAAATTTTCTACCATTCAGCAGGTTGTCTCTTCACACTATTGGTTATTTTCTTTGTTGTGTACAATTTCTTAGTTTGATATAATCTTATGTGTCCTTTTTTTTTTTTGCTTTTGTTGCCTGTGCTTTTTAGGTTTTATTCAAAAAATCATTGCCCAGACCAATGTTATGTAGCATTTACCCTATGTTTTATTCTATTTTTGTTTATAGTTTGGGGGTTTTACATGTATGTCTGTAATGCATTTTGAGTTGACACTTTACATATGAGAAACAAGGCTTTCAGAAAGCAATGCTTTCCCCTGAAAATGGGTCTTGATGTCCTATTAGGAAGGGTATGGTCACTCTAGTTCGAAGTTGCAGTCAACATCAATAATAACTGGCTGCTTCAGTGGCCTATGCTGTAGGAAGTTGTAGGAGTGGTGGTGGCAGCAAAAGTCATTAGGGCCCTCAGTGGCAAGAGTTTATATGGTCCTCTTATTTTTTATTATTATTTTTTTATTTCCTGCAATGAGGACACTTAGCTAAGGAAATTTCCCTTGGTGCTATGTCTGACTTGAATGATAAGCAGCTGCAGCATGCTGGGTTCCAGGGCACAGATGCTTACCATGGCTTTGAGGCAGGGGTTCTGGATCAGTGTCCTGCTAACCTTTTGTGGCACCTGGGCCTTTATGTACAAGGTCATTACCTGTGGTTGGGCAGAATGTGGATTCCTCACAGAACCATGGTCTGTGACTATGTTGCATCTTCTAGCAGCTTGGGCCCAGGGAACAAGGTTATAGCTATAACTCTGACCCTTGGGGCAGGACGCAATACCGGCCTGTCCCTGGGGAAGAGAAGATTTTCTAGATGATTGGGTCCAGGGAGAGGGTACAGCTGCACTGCATGAACCAGAACCAATAGATTTCATTAGAAACTCAGGTCTTAGGGGATGAGGCATTCTGTAGTGGTAACTCTGGACCCTGGGATAGTAGGACAGACTTCACAGTATCCCAAACTTTATGAAGCCAGATGCAGCAGCAGTAAGAACCCCATCATGGTAAAGTGTGGCTGTTGCTGGGGTTCTGGAGGGCAGGCAGTAGCACAGGAATGACCCTACTCTTTGGGAAAGAAAACGTCCAGCAGCTCAAATTTTAGGAGGCTATTCCAACACCAGAGAAGCAGAGTATTAGAGTTTTATGGACTGTAAGGCAGCTGTTTCAGCTCAGCCACTACATTTTTTTCCCTGGGACATGGAATACTATATCAGCACAATAGTGGTATTCATGGCTGCTCAGCTTAGTCAAGGCACTGATTCCCTAGAAGGCAATGTGTCACTTCAGCTCAGGCTGAGGTGAGTGGCAGCTCTGGGTAGCCAAGGCACTGCTTCCCCTGGATACAGAGCATCACCTCAATGCTGACTCAGGGGGACAGGGTGCAGCAGCAACTAGGAGGGATATATCAATTGGCTCCACCAAGGCACCATTTCCCTAGGACGGACTGCACAGCTTTAGTTCAGGTCCCATGTGGCAAGGTGCAGCAGTGGCTGGGAGGGGTAGATGGGGCGGCTTTGCCAAGGCATTATTTCCCCAGGAAGAATGTGTAGCTTCAACTTGGTCTCTGACTGGGATGGGTAGGTGGAATGGCTTCAGAGGTGCTTGATCCCATGGGGTAGGGTAGAACAGCAGTTCACTGCTCAGCTCAGGGTTATTGGACCACCAGACAGGGATGATTTAGTAGCTGCTAAGTCTCAGGGCTATGGGGCACAGTATTGGCTGTTTCTATGGGAGAAGCACCAATGTGTGGATTCCAGACAGCTCCGTTCACTGAACTTACTTCTCTTGAGGATTGCAAAAGAGATAAGTATCCAAAATGTTGATGAGGCTGTTGGGATCCTATTGCTTCCTTTTTCCCCACAGAGAAAAGTTCCTCTTGGTTTCAAGCTGATTCTGATTGAGGGATGCATTTGTGAAGGCCAGGTGTTTCCTTTGGTTCTCTGTTTCCATCTTAAGTTTTTGTGCTCAACATGGCTTCTGCTAGTACTTTGACATACTCCAGTATTCTCCTTTAGTTACTTTTATCAAAATATAGTTGCTAACTTTGTGGTAGTTACAGCTAAGGGCTTCTAGACAGCCATCTTACTGACATTACTCCCAAGACTTTTTTAATATTATGAAATATTATTAAAGGATCTCGGATTTGATCAAATGTGTTCATGCATCTGTTAAGATAATTATATGATTCTCTTAAACTGGTAAATTTTTCATCATGAATTAACCTTGTATTCCTGGGATTATACTTATATAATCATGACATATTGTGGTTTTTATATGTCATTCAAATAGATTTCCAGTGTTTCATTTAACATTATCACATCTCTGTTTATAAGAAATTTAGTTAATGATTAGCCCTTCTTTTTACATTAATATTTAAAGCTATAAATTTATTTAAGACAAGTTTTTATTTAGGGCTATAAATGTCCCTCTAAACCTTAGTTCATCCCATTTTATAGTATTATATCTACACTCTCAGTTTAAAATAGTTTCAAAGTTTTCTTGTAATGTTTTTAACCATTTAATCAAGGTCTGCTAGTAATAAAATCTTTATGCTTTTTAATGTTAAAAAAAACATTATGCTCTTAAAGAAATAGGGGAAAGATACTGGATTGGTGATTATTGTCAAAACTTAAAGGTGTTATTTCATTGTCTTCTGAGTTTCATTATTTCTATTGGGAAGTTAGCTATAATACTTTCTTTTTTTCTTTTAAAGTAATGTATTTTTTTTCTTCCAATGAAGATCCCATGTTGTGGGTTGAATTATGTTCCCCTAAAATTATGCTGAAGTGGAGTAGGCCCCTAGTCCTGTATGACTGGTATCCTCATAAAAAGGGGGGATTTGGACACAAAATTACACATAGGGAGAATGTCATGTAAAGATAAATGCGTGTATCAGGTGATGCAGCCAAAGCCAAAGAATATGAAACATTGCCAAAACAAACAAAAGAACCCTGCTAGACTATAATCTTGGAAAGAAGCATGGGATGTATTTCTTTTGTATGGCTCACAGAAGGAGTCATATGGACACCTTGGTCATGGAATTTTAGCTTCCAGAACTGTGTGACGATATATTTCTATTGTTGAATCCACCCAATTTGTGGTACCTTTGAATGGCAGTCCTAGCAAACTATATAAATATTATTTGCAGATTTTTATCTTTCACCTTTAGTAGTTTTAATATGATGTATATAGGCAAAAGTTTTATGTATTTGTCCTATTTTTTGTTTGCAAAGCTTTTGGAAATATTTCATGCAAAACTGGAAATGATGGTTTTCATAGTTTTGAAGGTACTCTGCAAATGCAGTTTTTATTCTTAGTGGCTTTCTATTAGTGTATTAGCTGCCAAACCACACAAGCTTTAGCATTTGACAATACCTTAAAAAAAAAAAAACTCGCTGAATTTTTAAACTCAACCATTATTCAGTTTTATCTCATCAGCTTTAGAAGACCACCATATTCTCTCCTAATTTCTATTTTTCACCAGTAGGCTTCTACCCGGGCAAAGCCTAGATTTGTAGTCATACATTATGCATGCAGAATTGACAAATTAAATGGAGAAAAGTATCCTAGGGGAGGGTTAGCCTACCTCTCACTGGTTTTCTTCCCTTGAAAACCTTTTTGATCCAGTCTTAATGATTTTAGCATCACAATGTCTATAGCCAGATGAATTATGTAAGCTTATTTTTCCAACTTTATTGGTAGAAGTATTGGTCTGCCATCTGTCTTCCTTAAAAGGTTTTTTTCTGATTTTAACCATAATATATATATTTTATAAAATATTGAGTAAAAGAAATGCCATCAATTATCCCTTTTCTATCAACTGGATCCAGCTGGTGGGATATTCAGGTAAACAGTTCTCTCGATAATGATAATCATTGTAATATTTTAGTGTAGTACTTCCAGTTCTATTTTTTGGAGGTGCCTTATCCAGCACACACACACACACGCACACGCACACGCACACACACACGCACACACATAAATACTGTAGTTCAGACAACATTAAGTTACTATGCTTGTCCTATGAGTCTTAAAATCTGGAAATAAATGTACTTTAATGGATTTGGGGACGGATTATAAATACCAGAAAAATCCTATTCAATCAAGTTACTTAACTCTATTGAGTAAATAAACTCATGGGAAAAATATCCACAATTAGGAGACCACTAGGTAAAGGAAGCAGAGAAAAGTGTGTACTGGAAGCAACTCCCATATACCTAATTCTCTGATCTTTTGCCACATATACAAACTTTTTAAAAAATAATTAATTTCCTCCATCAAATTGGCTATCAAGAGAGATTATGCTTTTAAATTAGTTCTTTGTAAATCATTGTCTTGGCATTCTGTTCTTGTGTATCTCTTTTTAAAACTTTGCTGTATGTGAATCTACATTAGAAAGTAATCTACTTTTCTGGGGTGATACAACTTTCTTTTGTCTTAGCAGTACCTAAGGTAATATAATTTGGGGAATTTTTCAAAGTTGTGATTAGCTTTTCTCAAACAATGCAATCTCTCCATAAATGCTTTTCTATCCAAACAACTGTATTCAATTAGTAAATAGATTTCTTTTTAATTTACATAATTGATATTATTTTGTATATACATTTTTATATGCTATTTTCAGTTACTCATGAAAGATCATTTTTTCCCAACTTGTTAAATGTATCTAGAATGAATGTATTATGAGAGTGGAGATTTTCTGTCTTGTTTATTGCCATATTCCATTACTAAAGCAGAAAGAAGCTCATGCATGGTAGATACCCAATAAATATTGGAGGACTAAATTAATAAATGAACTCTTATTTTTCTAACCTATTGGGAGTGTTGAGTATCATATTCCGTGGAGGAGTCATAACTCATTTAACCAATTCTCTATTATTGGTCATTAGTATAACACCCACTTTTTTACTTTTATCAACAATGCAGTGATAAATGAACTTGTGGATACATCATTGGACACATTTATTTAGTTCAAATTTCTAGATTAGTTACGTATACATTTTTTTCAAGTTGTCAAATTTCTAAAGCAAACTTTAAATGTCTACTTATATGCCAAAATATTGACTCCAAATAGACAATGAAAAGTCAAATTTTTATCAAATGAACATATACGCAAAGAGGAAAAGAAAGTAATGCTGTGGTACTTTCAGACCCATATACTGAAACCTGACCCAAGTGAAATATTATGCAACCTGAGTTCAGGGCTGGTAAAGTGACTGGGCTCTAGGCTACCCTTTTATGGACTCTGCCTTGTCATAAGATGTTAACCACCAATCAGAGATGAAACTGATGGAATGACTTAAGGCACTGAATGTGACAACTTTATCAAGGTAAAGGTCCCATGACAAATAGAAAGCTGGACATAGCCTCAGCTGTGGAGAACTTCCAGTTTGATACCTCACAGATATAATATTTTGCCAAATCAGCTTTCTAAACAGGCTAATCTTCTCGACCTGGTTTTCCCTGTCTTTCTCTGTCAGCATATTCATTGACAGTGTGCAAATGCACTAACAGAAAGATCTCTTGGTAGTGCTATCCTTGGTCTTATTTGCTAGATCATCTCAGTTTTCTTTGGGAAAAGTGTCTGTTTATAAGGATGTGCTGCCTTAAGGAAGCCAGTCCTCAGCTTTGGCTGGCTTCCTGTGTAAGCATTACCAGGATGGGCATTAGTATGCCCCACTTTTTATTTACTGTCTCAAGGTCCTTAGAAATGTATGCAGTTTAATGAACTATTGCATGAAATTTTAGAGTAGGTTCACAGAGAGAGAGAGAGAGAGAGAGAGAGAGAGAGAGAGAGAGAGAGAGATCGTAGATTTCATGAGTTCATGGTTTCACAGTATATATGAGTTTAACTCCCAGGTCTTTCCAAATGCTATGGTGATTCATATTATCCTAGTTATCTCTTTTGTTCAAATGCTCTTCACTTATTTGTTATATGGAACGACTTTTCCCATTAACTTAGTGTGTGTCAAATTTCCCTTGTTTTATAAAGATGACATTTTAAAATCCTCTGACTAATGCTTTGTGTTACACCTGAATAAATTTGAGCTTAAAAGTCACACCATATGCTAGCAGGGCTGGACTCCTAGGTATCCATTTACATTTATGGCATTCTTCCAATTGCAACCAGCTAATAATTAGTGGCATTTTGAGCAAACTGGAAGCATTTATAAGTCTAGATTACAGACTTAGTTTAGCCCATGATGGCTATTCCAGTTTTGAAGCTTTTTCCCTGGTTGTCTTCCCCAGTGTCTTCATTCATTGATTCAAACAATGAATAGTAAGATGCTATTGTACAGTAGAAACAACATTGCAAGACTCTATTTTGTAGCTTTCGTTCATTTTTCACTCAATAAATATGTATTAAGTCTCTACGTTTTTTCAGCCACTGTGTTCTGCTGATAAAAAGCAGACACATTCCCTCATCTTATGGCTCTTGAATGGGTACAACAAATAATTATAATTTCAGTGTGTGAAAACAGCTATAAATAAGCTCAAGGAATGATATAAAATTAGATTATGGCTTCTTTACATAGGAGGGTCAGGAATGGTCTCTCAGAAAAGGTGGTATTTGAGCTAAGATCCACCTGATAAAATGAGAGAGCCATGTGAATACCTGGAAGATGAGTATTTCAAAGAGCAAGCACTAAGGCCAACAGGTGAAAAGTACTCTGCTTGGCCTGTGTAAGGGGTAGAAGGCAGGCCAGTGTGACTGGAGAACACAGAGCCAAGATGAGATACAGGGAAACCAGGTGGGAGGTTTTATGTAGGGCAGGTAAGATGCAATAGAGGGTGTGGAGCAGGGCAGGAGAAGTGGAGTTAGTGAAAACTGTTTTGAAGGTTGAACTAACCATATTTGCTAATAAGTTGGATATAGCAATAAGGTGGACAAAAGAGGCCTTAGGAATAAGACCCATGTGTTCAGACTCAGCAACAGGAGAATAGTACTGTTGAACTAATATCGGAAAGAATGGTTTTGAATGAGAAAAGAAAAGGCAGAACTAAATGATTAAAAATAAGAGGTTTAGTGTTTGAAGCATATAAAGTTTAGGATATCTAAAAACATACAAATATATATAAACAAATAGAACTCAAGAGATATTGCAAGTTGGATTCTAGACTACTGCAATAAAGAGATTATGACAATAAAATGAATTACACAATTTTTTTATTCCCAAGTGCATATAAAAGTTATGTTTAAACTATACTGTAGTCTATGAAGCATTCAATAACATTGTCTAAAAAATGCACATACCTTAATTCGAAAATATTTAATTGTTAAAAATGCTAACAATCATCTGAGCTTTCAGTGAGTCACTGTCTTTTTGCTGGTGGAGTGCCTTGCCTTAATGTTGATGGCTGCTAACTGATCAGGGTTGTGGTTGTTGAAGATTTGGGTGGCTGTGGCAATTTCTTAAAATAAGACAACAATAAAGCCTGCCACAATGCAAGATTTCTCTGTAACCTGAAATACTGTTGGATAGCATGTGACTCACAGCAGCACTTTTTTCAAAAATGGAGTCAGTCCTCTCAAACCCTGCTAACAGCTTTATCAGCGAAGTTTATTTGATATTTAAATCATTTTTTTGCATTTCAACAATGTTTACAGCCAACAATCCAACAGTGGATTCACTAGGAGTATCATCCATCTCAAGAAACCATTTTCTTTGCTCATCCATGAGAAGCAACTCCTCATATGTTCAAATTTGATCATGAGTTTGCCACAGTTGTCACATCTTCACACTCCACTTCTATTAATTCTGCTATTTCCACCACATCTATAGTTACTTTCTCCACTGTAATTGTGTTAGGGTTCTCTAGAGGGACAGGATAGATGTATATATAAAGAGGAGCTTATTAAGGAGTATTGACTCATACTATCACAACGTGAAGTCCCGCAATAGGCTGTCTTCAAGCTGAAGAGCAAGAAAGTCAAAGTCCCAAAACCTCAAAAGTAGGGAAGCGGACAGTACAGTCTTCAGTCTGTGGTTGAAGGTCCAAGAGTCGCAGAGCTGAAGAACTTGCAGTCTGATGTTCGTGGGCAGGAAGCATCCAGCACAGGAGAAAGATGGAGGCCAGAAGACGAAGTCAGTCTTGTCTTTTCATACTCCTCTGCCTGCTTTCATCCTAGCTGCACTGGCAGCTGATTAGTTTGTGCCCACCCAGATTGAGGGGTGTCTGCCTTTTCCAGTCCACCAACTCAAACATTAATCTCCATTGTCAACACCCTCACAGACACATCCAGGAACAATACTTAGCATCCTTCAATCCAATCAAGTTGACACTCAATATTAACCATCAAAGTAGTCTCAAACCCACCCCTCAAAGTTATTCATGAAGGTTGGAATCAACTTCTTCCAACCCCTGTTAATGTTGATGTTTTGACCTCCTCCCATCAATCATGAATGTTCTTAATGACATCTAGAATGGTGAATCCTTTCCAGAAAGGTTTCAATTTATTTTGCTCATATCCATCATAAGAATCATGATCTTTGGCAGCTACAGTCTTACAAAATGTATTTCTTAAATAATAAGACTGAAAGTCAAAATTACTTCTTTTTCCATGGGCTCTGGAATGTTAACAGACATGAAACCAACATTGATCTCCTTGTACATCTCCACCAGAGCTTTAGGATGACTAGGTGCATTGTCGATGGGCAATAACATTTTGAAATAAATCTTTTTTTAGGAACAGTAGTTCCCAACAATTGGCTGAAATAATTCAGCAAACCATGCTGTAAAGAAATGTGCTGTCATTTAGGCTTTGTTGATCTACATCTAGAGCCTAGGCAGAGTAGATTTAGCATAATTCTCAAGGGTTTTAGAACTTTTGGAATGGTCAGTGAGCTTGGCTTTAACTTATAGTCATCAGCTGCATTATCCCCTAAGAAGGCAGTCAGTCTGTCCTTTGAATCTTTGAAACCTTGCCACAAAATTTTAATTTGTAAAAACTGCATTATCTGTGCAATTGAATAAAGCAAAGCACAAGAAAATGAGGTATTCCTGTAGTAGTGTGTGTGTGTGTGTGTGTGTGTGTGTGTGTTGTGTGTGTGTCTGTCTGAAGTGGGAAATTATAAAGACAGTATTTTTAAAGTGTTTCAAAATTGATTTGAGCAAAAGTGATAATTTCTCTGCAATATTTTCTGAATAAATGTTTAGCATCTTAATGAAATTACTTTTGAGTAAACATTTTACTTTGATACAATATCAAACATAGGAAAAGTTGCAAGATTATGACAGAGTACCCATATGCCCTTCTCCCAGATTCACAAATGTTTACATGTTGCTTCATTTACTTTATCATTCATTTCCTCTCCATCTACACACCTTCACTCTCACACATTTTACTAAACTGTTTTCGAGTAAATTTCAGACATTAAACTTATTTTTCCATAGGTTCTTAGGGTACAGGTGGTGTTTGGTTACATGAATAAATTATTCTATTTATTATACTTTAAGTTCTGGGGTACATGTATAGAATGTGCAGGTTTATTACATAGGTATAAACGTACCATGATGATATGCTGCACCCATCAACCGGTCATCTACATTAGGTATTTCTCCTAATGTTATCCCTTCCCTAGCCCCTCAGCCATGGACAGGCCCCGGTGTATAGTGTTCCCCTCCCTGTGTCCATGCGTTCTCATTGTTCAACCCCCATCATACCTTTTCCCCTAAACACCTCAGTGTATTCCTCAGATCAATAACATTATCATATGTAAACACAGAACAATTAGTAAAATCAGGAAATTAAAATTGATATAATGGTATCTTATAATTCACAGTCATACTCAGTTGTTTTCAATTGTCTTCAAATCCTTTGATAGTTATTTTTCTTCCAGGTTCAAGATTTAGTCCAGGATCACACATTACATTTGATTGTCAAGTCTCCTTTGTCTCATTTGTTTGGAATTGTTTCTCAAACTTTCTTTGTGTTTCTTAATCTTAACATTTTTTAAAGACTATAGGGAATAGTTTGTAGAATGAAACTCAACTTGAGTTTAATTTTTCCTCATGATTAATTTCAAGTTACGTATGATCAGCAAGAATAGCACAAAAGCAAAATGTCCTTCTCAGTGTATTATATCAGGGATGATATTGGTTTGTTCTTTTATTGGCGGTTTAAATTTTCATCACCTGGTTAAGTTTCATAACCTAACTTTATGGTGGGAAAATCTAATAGATTAACCCACCATAAAGTTACTCTATATTCCCTTAGTAGTTAACTAATTTGTAAGAAAATATTTTGACACAATCTAAATAGCGTGTTTCTAAATAGCCTATTTACCCACTGAGTATAATATCCATTGATATTTCTTGTCTGGTATTTCTTACATTACCATTATGGTTGCAACATTGTTTTTCTACCTCTATAACATTTATGATTTTGCATTCTCCTGAAAGAGCTTTTTAATTTTTAATTAATTTCAATTTCATTTTTTAAATCTGGATAGCCCATAGGCATACTCTTGTAATATCTTTAACTCACTACTATACGGTAAAAAACAGGACTTATTCCTAAGATTAAGAAACCTTTGATTTTTTATTTTTAAGATCAAACTCAGTGCCATATGTCTTTGAAGCTTTGTGAGCCTTTTGACATTGAGACACCAATCTGTTGAATGATCAAAGAATAAAACCAGTTCATATAAGAGTTGGTCCCCATAGTCTAAAGATAGTTTTAACTTGCCTACTATCAGGGGATGAGTTGCTACTGATACAGTTGAAAATAGTAGAAAGCTGTTATTTCCCAGGTAAGAGCATAAAATGTGATCTCTAATATTTATATTTGCTACAGGGAAATATGTAAACAAAATAACAAATCTGGTAAAGAAATGTGCATAGATCAGTCTCTGAAAATACCATCAAATGGTCTTATCTGCTGAAAGATGCCTGAAGGCCATACCCCCTGATAGAGATATTACCCTAATAGAGATATTAATTTTGATCTGAGGTATGACATAAAGCTGAAAGTAAGAAGAAAAAAAAGAACTCAACAGAATATAACTATAATGTTGGATAGCAGATGAAATTTAGCACCAATTAGTTTGGCAAATATTTTTGTGGAGTCTTTTATATGCAAGAGCATCCAACCAGGCAAGCACCACAAATTCAAGATTTCATCCCCTGAGCATTTCAACTCCCCCAACTGTAGAAGGAATATAAAAATATTTTTTAAACTTAAAAATATATAGTTCTAAAAACTAAGAAAAGTACGTCCATATATCAAAATCATAAAATAAATGGAAATTAATGAAGGAATTTCAACTTGGTGGTTAAAAGCAGGTAGAGACTTCTATGGGATCAGTTGCTATGAGAAGTGTCAGGGAATAAATTCACCCATATAACTAGGGACTATAACTAGGCTCACTGTTATAGTTTCAGTCAACACCCATCTCTCCTGCAGAGGGGCTTTAGCTACTAGATGGCTACTATTAATTGCTGCCAGGGCCTATGGTGTTTATCAAGCTGCATTCCTGGAAAATCAGGAGAACACAGATATAAACCCCTAAACTAGGAACTGAATTAAGTCCCCTGCTAGATTGCTCATTTGCAGTATGCTCATAGAAATAACAATAAGGAGCTCTTCAAGGCCAACATATGATCTTGTTTTGTACTAGAGCACAGAGACAACCTGAAAATAATGATTACAAACAAAGACAAAGAGAAAGCTGTGCAAAGAAGGAGGAGGACAAGTGAGGGGTAGAAAAAAGAGGGAAGAGGCCGGGCGCGGTGGCTCACGCCTGTAATCCCAGCACTTTGGGAGGCTGAGGTGGGTGGATCACAAGGTCAAGAGATCGAGACCATCCTGGTCAACATGGTGAAACCCTGTCTCTACTAAAAATACAAAAAAAATTAGCTGGGCGTGGTGGCACGTGCCTGTAATCCAAGCTACTCGGGAGGCTGAGGCAGGAGAATTGCCTGAACCCAGGAGGCGGAGGTTGCAATGAGCTGAGATCGCGCCATTGCACTCCAGCCTGGGTAACAAGAGCGAAACTCCGTCTCAAAAAAAAAAAAAAAGGAGAAAGAAAAGAGGGAAGAAAAAAAGCATCAACTTAAAATTAGCCTGCAACTAAAATTTCCAAAATTCAATACCACAGTTTTAGTGTTCAATTTTTGTTCACTTAATGAGCAAAATTAACAGTTGAAAGATTAATTTGAAATCAAATAAAAGTAACAAAAAAGGAAAGTACTTATAATAAATATGCATAGGATCTTAAATATATAATTGATGAAAAAATTTCCTTTTAATTAAATACATTGTAATTATTGGTGGTAAAATACAATTTTTATCCTCAAGGAGTTTATGATAAAGATACTATATTATGTTACATACACAATATAACATCACATTATCTGTGATATTTGTAGGCATGTTTATTAAAAATTGGAATAATTCCTTCCAACATATACCATCATTTCAATCATAAAATCTTATTTGCATCCCATTTTATCTTATAGCACCTACATTCTTTCTTAGGTGACTTCCTTAGCATAATGCATTTGAGACTCATCCAATATGTTTTTGCACATATTAAAAATAATGGAGTTTGTATAAATTCCTTTATATTGTAGAGTAATATTTCATTATATAAATATACTATGTTTTTATTCATACATCAAGGACATTATATTTCCAGTTTCTTTTTTGATGATGATATATATCACTATAAATATTTATGTAAAGATTTTTGAGTAAACAGATTTTTATTTCACCTCGCTAAATACCTAGGGGTGAAATTCTAGGTTGTATGGTAAATATATGTATAAAAACAGCAACCTATTTTCCAAAGTTGCCATAATATTTGCTTTCCCATCATAAACATATGCGAGTCCTAGTTGCCAGCACTTGGTATTGTTGGTATTTTGGTTTTTTGTTTGTTAACTGTAGCCATTCTTACAGGTATGCAGTGGTATCTCACTGTGGTTTTAATCTTTGCTGCATGACTGATTACACAGAACAAACTTTCTTGTACTCAGCATCCATACATCTTTTTTCATGTATCTTCTTTTGTTTTCATGTATCTTCTTTTGTTTTCATGTATCTTCTTTTGTGAAATCATTTTTCGAAATCATTTGTCTACTTTTATCTAGCTTTTTTTAAGTAAATGAGATTTATGAGGTGTTTTCTTCCATAGTGAATATAAATCGTTTGTCAGAGATTTGTTTTGCAAATATTCTTATCTGTGGTATGTGTTTACAGTAGCATTATATTTCACAGAGGAAAAGTTTTTAATTTTGATGAAGTCTAATTTATTAATTTTTTTAAATTTAACAAGTCCTGCTTTTTGTACAGTAACTAAAGAAATCTTATCTAACCCCATTGATAATTTTCTTCTGTTTTCTTGTAGTTTTATAATTTTTGGTTTATATTTAAGATCTAGTTGTAGTCACTTTTTTAATCTCATGGAAGGTATGTGTCACAGTTCCTTTCTTCTTTGTATATGGAAGTCCAATTGTCCCAGCACCATTTGTTTTAAGTGACCATTCTTTATCCATTGTAATTGCATTTGAACCTTTGTCAAAATGCAATTGACTATTTATGTGCAAGTATGCTTTTCAAATGTTTTTCTGTTCCACTGATCTAATTATCTGTCTTGAGGACAATACCACGCTCTCACTTTTTGTAGCTCTATAGGCTTGAATCTGGGTAGTATTTTTATTTTTTAAGATTGCTTTTGTTATTCTGGTTATTTGGCCTCTCCAACAAGTTCTATAATCAATTTATCTATGACTATGTAAAATCCTTAAAGATTTTGATTGTGATTGTATTGCATCTCTGTGTTAATTTAAAAAGTATTGACATCTTCACGATATTTACTCCTTCAGTTCATGAACACTGTACATCTCTTATTTAGATCTCTTAACAGTGCTTTATACTTTTCTGCACGTAGATTCTACACATATTTTTCAAATGTATATTTGATGTATTTCATGTTTTTGTTGTTATTTTATATCTTTTTATTCTTATTTCTTTTTTTTTTTTTTTTTTTTTTTTTGAGACGGAGTTTCGCTCTTGTTACCCAGGCTGGAGTGCAATGCCGCGATCTCGGCTCACTGCAACCTCCGCCTCCTGGGATTCTCCTGCCTCAGCCTCCTGAGTAGCTGGGATTACAGGCATGTACCACCATGCCCAGCTAAGTTTTTGTATTTTTAGTAGAGACGGGGTTTCACCTTATTGACCAGGATGGTCTCGATCTCTTGACCTCGTGATCCACCCGCCTCGGCCTCCCAAAGTGCTGGGATTACAGGCGTGAGCCACCGCCCGGCCTATTCTCATTTCTAATTATTCTAGTGTATAGAATTACAATTGATTTTTATATACTGGACTTTTCTCATTAAATCTTGCTAACTCACCAGTTTTAATGTACTTAACTAATCTCTTTGTAGATTATTCTTCAGTAGATTCTTCTTTTATAGATTTCAAATGATTTTTAAAAAATAATCCCGGCTAGGCCCAGTGGCTCATGCCTGTAATCTCAGCACTTTGGGAGGCCAAGGCAGGTGGATCATCTGAGGTCGGGAGTTTGAGACCAGCCTGACCAACATGGAGAAACCCCATCTCTACTAAAAACACAAATTAGCTGAGTGTGGTGCCACATGCCTGTAATCCCAGCAAATCAGGAGGCTGAGGCAGGAGAATCACTTGAACCTGGGAGGCAGAGGTTGCACAGTGACCAGAGATCTCACCATTGCACTCCAGTTTGGGCAATAAAAGTGAAACTCCAGCTCAAAAATACACACACACACACACACACACACACACACACACACACAATCCTATAAACTTCAAATAAAGACAATTTTTATTTTTTATACTTTTTACTTATGTGTTTTGATTTCCTATTTTTAAAAAAAATTATTGCATTGGCTAGAACCCCCTGTTCAGTGTTGAATAGAAGTGGTGAGAGCAAGCATCCTTGCATTATTCCTGATCTTAGAGGCAAAGCATTCTGCATTTCACCATTGTGTAGAATGGAAGCTGTAGATTTTCAGAGATGCCCTTTATCAGGTTAAAGAAGTATTCTTCTATTCTTTGTCTTCAAAGAGTTTTTATTATGAATATTGAATTCTATTAAAAGCTTGTTTATCATCTGTCGAAAGAGACATATAAAGGTTTTCCTTCTTTAGTGATGCGGTTATGATTGATTTTTCATTGTTGAAAGAGACTTGCAGTCTTAGGACAAACCCCACTTGCTCAGAATTTATTATCCCTTTATGTATTACAATATTAGTAGATTTGATTTGCTCTCATTTTGTTTAAAGGTTTATATCTACATTCATGAGAAATACTGTTCACTAGTTTTTTTCCTGGAACATTTTTTGGTTTGTTTTAGTATCAGGGCAGCTCTGGCCTCATGATATGAATTGTGAAATGTTAGTTTCATGGAGTTTTTGTGAAGTTGGTATTATATCTTTCTTAAAAGTGTGGAAGAATTAATTAGTGTATTCATTGGGCTTGACATTTCTTTTTTCTTGGAAATACTGTAACTACGAATTCAGTTCCTTTAACATATATCAAAGTAGTCATGTTGTATCCATCTCTTTGTGAGGAAACTTTGGTAGTTTATACCTTTCAGGAAATTTGCCCATTGCGTCTAATTGTTTGTAATACTTTATTATTAAGATTTTAATGTCTAAATTCTGTAACAATGTTTTTGTCTGTCTTTTATATTGATATTGATAATTTGTATCTTGTCTCTTTACTTGGTAAGTCTGGTTAGAGGTTTATCTTTTTTTATCTTTACAAAACAAGGATTTGGTTTTCAGTTACTCTGTGTTGTTTTTTTTTTTTTTTTCACTTCATTAATTTCATTGATTAATGGACCTATATCTATTATACTTTCCTTTCTTTCTAAGAGTTGAATTTCATTTCTTTACCAGTTTCTTAAAATAGAAGGTTAGATCACTGATTTGAGAGGATTTTTTTCTTTTTTCTTTCTTTCTTTCTTTTTTTTTTTTTTTTTTTTTTTTTTTTGAGATGGAGTTTTGCTCTTGTTACCCAGGCTGGAGTGCAATGGCACAATCTCGGCTCACCGCAACCTCCACCTCCTGGGTTCAGGCAATTCTCCTGCCTCAGCCTCCTGAGTAGCTGGGATTACAGGCACGTGCCACCATGCCCAGCTAAATTTTTATATTTTTAGTAGAGACGGGGTTTCACCATGTTGACCAGGATGGTTTCGATCTTTTGACCTCGTGATCCACCCGCCTCGGCCTCCCAAAGTGCTGGGATTACAAGCTTGAGCCACCACGTCCGGCCCAAGAGAGGCTTTTTTTCTAACATAAACATTTATTATACACTTTCCTCTATACATTTTTCTCTAAGTATTGCTATAACTGCATCTCTCAAATTTTGTCAGTGTTTTCATTTTTTTTTTAATTTAAAATATTTTCTAATTTTTCATGTGATTTTCTCTTTGACTCACAGGTTATTTAGAAGTGTTTTGTTTACTTCCAAATATTTAGAAATTTTCCAGCTATCTTTCTTCTACTTTTTTTTTTCATTTTAGAGACAGAGTCTTGCTACGTTGCCCAGGCTGGAGTGCAGTAGCTATTAACAGGTGCAATTGTAGTGCATTATTGCCCAGAACTCCTAGGCTCCAAAAGTCCTCCTGCCTCAGCCTCCCCAGTAGCTACGGACATGCCACTGTGCCTGACTTACCTTTTTTTTAAGTTTAAGATATTTTGTGGTCTTATAATTAACTTTGTATGATTTTTTAAATTTAAATTTGTTATGAATTGATTTATGGCCTTCTTCACCCCGCCCCCAGTCACCCACATCTGGCATTTCTCCCCATTATCCCTCCCCAACCTCCCTTCTCTCTGCTGTCCCTCCAATTCCCCCTCCAACAGACCCTAGTGTGTGATGCTCCCCTCCCTGTGTCCATGTGTTCTTATTGTTCAACACCCGCCTATAAGTGAGAACATGTGGTGTTTGATTTTCTGTTCTTGTCAGTTCACTGTGAATGGTTTCCAGATTTATCCATGTTCCTACAAAGGACACGAACTCATTGTTTTTAATAGCTGCATAGTATTCCATGGTGTATATGTGTCACATTTTCCTTGTCCAGTCTATCATCGATGGGCATTTGGGTTGGTTCCAGGTCTTCGCTATTGTAAATAGTGCCACAATGAACATACATGTGCATGTGTCTTTATAATAGAATGATTTATAGTCCTTTGGATATATACCCAGTAATGGGATTGCTGGGTCAAATGGAATTTCTATTTCTGGGTCCTAGAGGAATTGCCACACTGTCTTCCACAATGGCTGAACTAATTTACACTCCCACCAACAGTATAAAAGTGTTCCTATTTCTCCACATCCTCTCCAGCATCTGTTGTCTCCAGATTTTTTAATGATCGCCATTCTAACTGGCGAGAGGTGGTATCTCAATGTGTTTTTGATTTGCAATTCTCTAATAATCAGCAATGATGAGCATTCTTTCATATATTTATTGGCCTCATATATGTCTTCTTTTGAAAAGTGTCTCTTCATATCCTTCACCCACTTTTGAATGTTTTTTTTTTTTTTTCTCGTAAATCTGTTTTAGCTTTTTGTAGATTCCAGATATTAGCTCTTTGTCAGATGGGTAGATTGCAAAAATTTTTTCCCATTCTGTTGGTTGCCAGTTCATGCTAATGATTGTTTCTTTTGCTGTACAGAAGCTCTGGAGTTTAGTTAGGTCCCATTTGTCTATTTTGGCTTTGTTGTCAATGCTTTTGGTGTTTTAGTCATGAAGTCCTTGCCTATGTCTATGTCCTGAATTGTTTTCCTGGGTTTTCTTCTAGGGCTTTTATGGTATTCGGTCTTATGTTTAAGACTTTAATCCATTTGGAGTTAGTTTTAGTGTAAAGTGTCAGAAACTGGACCCCTGTCTATACATGTTAATTACATAAAGTTGGTGGATAGTATTGTTTCAGGCTTCTATACCCTTGTTGATTTTCTGTTAGTTATATTAATTGCCAAGAGAGAATTGTTGAATACCCAAGTATAATTACAGATTTGTCTATTTCTTTATTCAGTTACATTATTTTTTGCTTCAGGTATTATCAAAAACAGTTTTTAGGTTCACACACACTTGGTTTTTGTTTTTTTGTTTTTCTTAGTGAATTGATTTTTAAAAATCACATTGTAACTTTTTTTTAGCCCCGGTAATATTCCTTGTCTATGTCACACTGCCTATGGTCCTGATATTTTATAACCTTGGTCTTTATTTTTTTGATCTTGGAATTAAAACTGAAACTTTTTTTTAATAAGTGAAATAGAAAAGGAACTCAGCAGACTGACTAAGATGAACAACTCAGATGAGGTAACCAAGGTTTATACCCAACTACTTTGTAGCATAGTCAGAACTAAAATTCTTACACTGAGTAATCACTGGTTCCACTCAAACTAAAATATGTCTGCTGATGAATTTGCTCTGAATAAGCACCATACCATCAAGTTCTAAATGTAGATGGAAGAGATTTAAAGTCAAACATCTTGTATCTGAGGTTCTCAGAATGGAGAATTCACTCCCCTTTGGTAACAGATTACAGGGAACATGTAATTGTGCTGCAGCAAGTTGGGCCAAAAATAAGTTATAAAGTCATTTTCCACATTCTCTTTCTAAGATGGAACTCTTGACAGGAACAACAATTATCTTCATGTATCACTATCACTCTGTTATAATAATGTAACTCTCAGATAAGGCTATTAACAGCTCCAGTTTTTGGTGCAGTTGCTTCATGAATTAGCTGTGATTTCTTAGTTTTCCAGGTACTTCAATCAGTAGCATTCTGTTAAGCATCTCACACACTGTAAGAAGCACGTGCACACATTAATGCACAGTGCTTTTACGTTGTAATGGGAACTAAACCCTACCTTTCAATACTTATGTAAGAGGAATCATGAATGACAAAGACATTTTGCATAAAGTCACTAGTAGTCTGGCCTTTTATTTGTTTTTCTCATAATGTCTTTAATTCTAAACTGACTAATATGGATAATAAAAACACTGGGCTATATATTAAGAAATTGTTTTGTTGAAATCTTTTATCCTTGACTCGTCTATTTCTTCTTATTCAGGTTGCTATAGGAATACTGAAAATTTTATGGCTGTCTTTTTTTAGACACACTTTTAGAAGCTGGTCAGAGAGAATTTGATGATATCTATTTTTGGTCTCAGTAGGAGAATCCTAATTTGCATTTCCTCATGGGTCATCATTGCCTAAATTGATCTACACTGACTTGGTTCATTTTAAATCAATTCAGGGTTTTTCTGTGTGCATACAGAACAAACTATCTGTTCTTCACATACTACAAAATCAATCCCAAGAAAATTTAAATGATCTGGATGAATTCTTCAAGTAAAAGTATACTGTGTTTCTCTGATCAAAATTGAGAGGAGTACTGAGGTAAAACTAAAGCCTGAAAGGGATTAATCAAGTAGACAAAAATTATATCAGTTTTCTATATATGAAACACATTTTATTCCCCACTATGTAATTATTATTTTATTTCTTAACTGGTCGCTAAAATGAATTTATATAACATTTTATTTTTATTTTTTTTTATGGACATGGAATTTTTTTTTCGAGAGGGAGTTTCACTGTTGTTACCCAGACTGGAGTGCAATGGTTCACTGCAACCTCTGCCTCCTGGGTTCAAGCAATTCTCCTGCCTCATCCTCCCGAGTAGCTGGGACTACAGGTGTGCATCACCATGCCCAGCTAATTTTTGTATTTTTAGTAGAGACGGGGTTTCACCTTGTTGACCAGGATGGTCTCGATCTCTTGACCTCGTGATCCACCTGTCTTGGACTCCCAAAGTGCTGGGATTACAGGCTTGAGCCACTGTACCTGGCCGGTTGCCAATTCACTCTAATGATTGTTTCTTTTGCTGTATAGAAGCTCTGGAGTTTAATTAGGTCCAATTTGTCTATTTTGGCTTTTGTTGCTAATGCTTTTTTTTAGTCATGAAGTCCTTGCCTATCCCTATGTCCTAAATTGTTTTGCCTAGGTTTTCTTCTAGGGTTTTTATAGTGTTAGGTTTTATGTTTAAGTCTTTAATCCATCTGGAGTTAATTTTAGTGTAAGGTGTCAGGAAGGGGTCCAATTTCTGCTTTCTGCACACTGCTAGCCAGTTTTCCCAACACTATTTATTAAACAGGGAATCTTTTCCCTATTGCTTGTTTTTGTCAGGTTTGTCAAAGATCAGATGGTCATAGATGTGTAGTGTTGCCTCCAAGGCTTCTGTTCTGTTCCATTGGTCTATATCTCTGTTTTGGTACCAGTACTATGCTGTTTTGATTACTGTAGCTTTGTAGTATAGTTTGAAATCAGCGTGATGCCTCTAGCTTTATTCTTTTTGCTTGGGATTGTCTTGGCTATGTGGCTCTCATTTGGTTCTATATGAAGTTTTAGGTGGTTTCTTCCAGTTCTGTTAAGATAATTGGTAACTTCATGGAGATAGCATTGAATCTATAAATTACTTTGGGCAGTATGGCCATTTTCATGATACTGATTCTTCCTAACCATGAGCATGGAATGTTTCTCCATTTGTTTGTATCCTCTCTTATTTCCTTGAGCAGTGGTTTGTAGGTCTCCTTGAAGAGGTCCTTCACATTCTTTGTTAGTTATATTCCTAGGTATTTTATTCTCTTTGTAGCAATTGTGAATGGGGGTTCACACATGATTTGGTTCTCTGTTAGTCTGTTATTTGGTGTATAGAAATGTTTGTAATTTCTGCACAGTGATTTTGCATCCTGAGACTTTGCTGAAGTTTCTTATCAGTTTCAGGAGATTTGGGGCTGAGATGATAGGGTCTTCTAAATATACAATCATGTCATCTGCAAATAGACAATTTGACTTTCTCTTTTCCTAATTGAGTTTCCTTTATTTTTTTTTTCCTGCCTAATTTCTATGGCTAGAACTTCCAATACTATATTGAATAGGAGTGGTGACAGAGGGTATCCTTTTCATTCAAAGTGAATGCTTCCAGTTTTTGCCCATTCAGGATGATATTGGCTGTAGGTTTGTCATAAATAACTTTTAGTATTTTGAGATATGTTCCTTTGATACCTACTTTTATTAAGAGTTTTTATCATAAAGGGCTGTTCAATTTTGTCGAAGGCCTCTGCATCTATTGAGATAATCATGTGATTTTTGTCTTTGGTTTTGTTTTGGTGGTGGATTACATTTATAGAATTGCATATGTTGAACCAGCCTTGCATCCCCAGAATGAAGCCTACTTGGTCATGATGAATAAGCTTTTTGATGTGCTGTTGCAATCGGCTTGCCAGTATTCTATTGAAGATTTTTGCATCTATGTTCATCACGGCTATTGGCCTGGAGTTTTCTTCTCTTGTTTAGCCTCTACCAGGTTTTGGTATCAGGATGATGTTGTTCTCACAAAATGATTTGGGAAGGATTCCCTCTTTTTGGATTATTTGGAATCATTTTAGAAGGAATGGTAACAACTCATCTTCATATGTCTGGTAGAATTCAGTTGTGAACCTGTCTGTACCTGGAGTTTTTTTGGTTGGTAGGCTATTAATTGCTGCCTCAACTTTAGCCCTTGTTATTGGTCTGTTCAAGGTTTCAACTTCTTCCTGGTTTAGGCTTGGGAGGGGGTAAGTGTCCAGGAATTTATCCATTACTTCCAGGTTTACTGGTTTATGTGCATAGAGTTGTTTTTAGTAGTCTCTGTAATACAAATTACTTTGGAGTTCATAGTTAACTTCTGTGGAGTTAGTGGTGATATCCCCTTTATCATTTTTTATTGCATCTATTTGATTCTTCTCCCTTTTCTTTTTTATTAATCTGGCTAGTGGTCTATTTTGTTGATCTTTTCAAAAAAAACCAGATCCTTGATGTATTGATTTTTTGAAGGATTTTTTGTGTGTCTTTCTCCTTCAGTTCTGCTCTGATCTTAGTTATTTCTTGTCTTCTGCTAGCTTTTGAGTTTTTTTTTGATCTTGCTCCTCTAGCTCTTTAAATTTTGATGATAGGATGTCGATTTTAGACCTTTCCTCACTTCTCTGCTGGGCATTTATTACCATGAATTTCCCTCTAGACACTGCTTTAAATGTGTCCCAGAGATTCTGGTATGTGGTGTCTTCATTCTTGTTGGTTTCAAAAAACATCTTTATTTCTGCCTTCATTTCATTGTTTATCCAGTCAACATTCAAGTGCCAGTTGTTTAGTTTCCATGAAGTTGTGCGGTTCTGAGTTAGTTTCTTAATTCTGAGTTCTAATTTGATTACACTGTGGTCTGAGACAGTTTTTTATTATTTCCATCCTTTTGCATTTGCTGAGGAGCGATTTACTTCCAATTATGTGGTCAATTTTAGCGTAGGTGCCATGCGGTGCTGAGAAGAATGTATATTCTGTGGATTTGGGGTGCAGATATCTGTAGATGTCTATTAGGTTTGCTTTGTCCAGATCTGAGTGCAAGTCCTGGATATCCTTGTTAATTTTCTGTCTCATTGATCTGTCTAATATTGACAGTGGAGTGTTAAAGTCTCCCACTATTATTGTGTGGGAGTCTGTCTGTAGGTCATTAAGAACTTGCTTTATGAGCCTGGGTGCTCCTGTATTGGGTGCATATATATTTAGGATCATTAGCTCTACTTGATGCATTGATCCTTTTACCATTGTGTAATGCCCTTCTTTGTCTCTTTTGATCTTTGTTGGTTTAAAGTCCATTTTATCAGAGACTAGGATTGCAACTCCTGCTTTCTTCTTTGCTCTTCGTTTGCTTGATAAATCTTTCTTATTCCCTTTATTTTTAGCCTATGTGTGTCCTTGCATGTGAGATGGGTTTCCTGAATATAGCCCACCAATGGGTTTTGACTTTTATCCAATTTTCCAGTCTGTGTCTTTTGACTGGGGCATTTAGTCAATTTACATTTAAGGTTAATATTGTTATGTGTGAATTCGACCCTGCCATTTTGATGCTAGCTGGTTGTTTTGCCTGTTAGTTGACACATGTTCTTCATTGTGTTGATGGTCTTTACTATTTGGTATATTTTTGGAGTGGCTGGTACTGGTCGTTCCTTTCCTTGTTTAGTGCTTCTTTCAGGAGCTCTTGTAAGGCAGGCCCGGTGGTGATGAAATCTCTCAGGAATTACGTCCATAAAGGATTTTTCTTTCTCCTTCGCTTATGAAGCTTAGTTTGGCTGGATGTGAAATTCTAGGTTGAAAGTTCTTTTCTTTAAGGATGTTGAATATTGGCCCCCACTCTCTTCTGGCTTGTAGGGTTTCTGCTGAGAGATCCACTGTGAGTCTGATATGCCTCGCTTTGTGGGTAATCCAACCTTTCTCTCTTGCTTCCCTTAGCATATTTTTTCTTCATTTCAACCCTGATGAATCTGACAATTAAGTGCCTTGAGGTTGCTCTTCTTGAGGAATATCTTTGTGGTGTTATATGTATTTCCTGGACTTGAATGTTGGCCTGCCTTGCTAGTTGAGGAAGTTCTTCTGGATAATATCCTAAAGAGTGTTTTCCAGCTTGGATTCATTCTCTCCATCACATTCAGATACACCTATAAAATGTAGATTAGGTCTTTTCACATAATCCCATATTTCTTGGAGGCTTTGTTCATTTCTTTTCACTCTTTTTTTCTCTATTCTTGCCTTCTCATTTTATTTCATTGAGTTGATCTTCAATCTCTGATATCCTTTCTTCTGCTTGGTTGATTCAGCTATTGAAACTTGTGTATGCTTCACAAAGTTCTCGTGCTGTGTTTTTCAGCTCCATCAAGTCGTTTATTTTCTTCTCTAAGCTGTTTGTCCTAGTTAGCATCTCATTTAACCTTTTCTCTGGTCCTTAGTTTCTTTGCATTGGGTTAGAATACATTCTTTTAGCTCTGAGATGTTATTACCCACCTTCTGAAGCCCGTTTCTGTCAGTTCATCATATTTATTCTCCGTCCATTTTTGATCCCTAGCTGGTGAGGAGTTGTGATCCCTTGGAGGAGGAAAGGCATTCTGGTTTTTAGTGTTTTCATCCTTTTTGTGCTGGTTTCTTCCTATCTTAGTGGTTTTATCTACCTGTGTTCTTTGTATTTGGTGACTTTCGGATGAGGTCTCCGAGTGGGTGTCCTTTTTGTTGATGTTGAAGCTATTTCTTTCTTTTTCTTAGTTTTCCTTCTAACAGTCAGGCTCCTCTGCTGCAGGAGTGCTGGAGGTCCACTCCAGACCCTGCTTGCCTGGGGATCACCCACAGGGGCTGCAGAACAGCAAGGGTTGCCACAGGTTTCTTCCTCTACTATCCTCGTCTCAGAAGGGTTGCCCTGAGCTACCCTTTATGAGGTGTCTCTTTGGGTATACAGGGGTCAGGGAGCTGCTTGAAGAGACAGTCTGTCCCTTATAGGAGCTCATAAAGGGCTGTGAGCTCCTCTGTTCTGTGCAGAGGTGCTGGGCAGGTACCTTTAAGTCTGCTGCAGCTGAACTCATAACCGCCTCTTTTCCCAGGTGCTCTGTCCTAGGAAGGTCAGCTTTATTTATAAGTCCCTGTTGTGCTGCTGCCTTTTTTTTTATAGATGCCCTGCCCCACACAGAGTATTCTAGTCACAGTCTGCAAGCAGAGGCATTGCTGAGCTATTGCAGCCTCTGCCCTGAGCTGTGTGAACTGCCTCGGTAGTGGCGGACTGCCTTGGTAGTGAAGGACACCCTTCCCCCCAACTAAGCTGGATAGTCCTGGGTCCAGCTGCACTTGCTGTGAGACTCTCAATCCAGAGCATTTCAGATTGCTTGTTTTGTGGGGGTGGTACCCACCAAGCCAGATCCCCTGGCTCCCTGTCTTTGTCCCCTCCCTTTCAGTTGAATGGGCAGCTCTGTCTCCCAGGCATTCTCGGCACTTGCCGAAAAGTCAGCCCAGACTTATGTGAGTTTCTGCGCACTGATGCAGCCCTGGCTGAAACCACCATGCTGAAAACTTGTGGCACTTTTCAGCCTGGGAATCTCCTGGTTTGTGGGCAATGAAAACTTGTTTAGAAATGTGATAAGCACTCACCCTCTGCGCTGTTCTCACTGGGAACTGCAGTCTGGAGCTGTTCCTATTCGGCCATTTTGGATGATCACTTTTGTTCTTATAGTTTATTTTTTCTTTAGTATTCATTTTTTGAACTGGTATAATAAGTCCTTTCAATATGCATACTCAGATCATTTTTCAGCTCTAAGTTTTCTGTGGTCATCTTTGAATACTGCTTCAATTACAATTTTTTTTGAGGTTTTAATGCATAATTATTGGGTTGAATAACATCTTTTTATTCCATTTTAATCTATTCTCTCTTCATTTTCACTTTACAGTTTCCTCTGAGTTTTGGAAATTATCTTGAATTGGTAGTCCATGTCACTGATTTATGTTTTATGATGTCTTTTCTGTTTGTTTTTAACTGCTTTTACACTTTCTCTTCTGCCATCCTTCTTCATTTCAAATCTTTTTTCCTGAATTTTCTATTCTTGTGACTTTCAGTCCCTGTTTTATAAATATTATAACATAATTCGTTTTGTGTATACCAAGTAGTTTTCTGTACCTTCTTTCCAGTTCCTGCAGCAAATACTTTTTAAAATTTTATTTTCTTCTGTATATGTGGAATGATTCTTCTTGCCTTGCAATAATTTAGAGGTTATTTATAGGTTTTCTTCTACCTGCCATGTATTGAAAAGATTTTGTGAGCAAATAAGATTTACAAATTGTACTGTGTCCTTCTGTATACATTTTTGCACTAGTTGAAGCCTCTACTTAGATCTGCAGCTAGGTGGCGCAGTGGTAACCATAGTGCCTAACCCGATTCCTAGTCTCTGGTAGGCTTTTATGCAACGTGGCTGTGCTGGAATGTAAGGAGATAGGTTTCTAGTCCCTACCTCTCAGTAGAAATTTATTTGTTGTAAGGACACTTTCTAAGAGGCAATATAATTTCTACCAATCAATTTTCTTCTATTTCCTTTTAAAATTATTTTGCATGACCTGCAAAAGCTAATTTTATATATATTATATGTAATAGCACTCTCATATATGCTATATATTACATATATGTATACATACATGTATATATAATGTATACATACACACACACACACACACACACACACACACGTATATGCTGCAAAATTAGTAAATATGTTGCTGGTGCCTGTGTTACCTTGGGAACACAGTTACAGAGGGAGGCCTGCCTACTTTCATATGGGCATTTTCACCTGTTTTTATTGAAAGAGTACAAGGGTCCTCAATTCCATTTTAAACTCTAGCTCCATTGACTCAAATATGACTGAAGATCGCCACACAGAAAATATAGATTGTGGATTATACCCAGAATTTTTTTAGCATCCTGGTTGTGGCTTCATTGTTCAAATCCCATTTAAGAACCATATTAAAATGAATGAGAATGAGAGAGCTATTATAGGGATAATGCAAACCCAACATAGTGCATTTCAAAAGAATGAATAATTTCCAGACTGTGGTCCTATCTATCATTGAGCACACTCCGAATGAAGAAACCCTCTAAACAGGCTTTTTTTGTGAGCAACATGGCTATTTATTCACCCGGGAGTGAGTGGGCTGAGTCCAAAAATAGTCAGTGGAGGGCAGTGGGATAGGGGTTTGTTTTATAGGTTTGGGGTAGGCAGTAGAAAATTATAGAAATTACAGTTCAGGGTGGTTTTGCAAACCGGTGGGGTGTTGTCGGGAGCAATGTCACAAGGTCTAACGTCCAGTGTCACAAGATTGGGTTATCAGTTAAGGCAGGAACAGATGAGGCCGGAACAATGGCAAAATGTTTCGAGGTGGGTTAATTAGGCTGCAGGGTCCAGTGGCATAAGGTTGACTCAGACTTTCTGGCTCTGGGAGTCCATCTGGAGGTGTACATGTGCATCACAGGGGTCACCATGGTGTAGCCCATGGTGCAGCCAGCTCAAAGAACCTTGCATTCCTGCCTTTTTATATTAATATTATAATGGAAAAAGTAAACACTAGAAAAAGTGGGGGGGCATTGACATTGGGGGTGGTAAAGAGGGGTGATGGGCGACATTTCTTAGGGCTTTGTCGAGCGGGATGGTGGGTGGTGTAGAAACCTAAAACTGGGAAAGATTTTAGACTGCCGAGAGATTTGGGGCAAAGGCTGATATTGTGGGGTTGCTAAAGGAACATTTGTCATATTGACTGATTGGTTATAGCTTGGATACAATTTTGTAGGAATTGAGAGATTAGTTGGAAAAGACAAGGTTCGAATAAGAGAAGGAGAAAAATGGGCATTAGAGGGCCTAATAATGGAAGTAGCCATGTTACCCAGTTAGAGAGTGGCCAGCTAGGTCCAGAATAATTATTTGCCTGATCAGCAAGCTTTGGGGCCCTATCTTTAAGTTTTTTGATGGCCTCATATATAAGGCCAGATTGGTTTAGATAAAGGCAGCATTTTTTTTTAGGAATAGGCGGAGTCCTCCTTTCTTAGTACTCAATAGATTGAGGCCTCGATGATTTTGAAGGACAACTACAGCCAGGGAATTAACTTGAACTTGGAGAACAGACAGTGTTTATGTCTGAAATGCTGTGGAAAAAGTCATTAGAGAGAGTGCCAAATGTGGTGATGGAAGTTGTAAGGCCTGCTATACTTGTCCTGATTGCAGCACTGGATACCCCCAATCCTACAAGCAAGGGGATTAATGGAATGGAATGACTTTTTGTCATATAGGAGTTACAAGGGGAACAGAGAGGGGTTTATTTCGACTGGCAAAGTGGATTTTGGGAGTAAGGAAAATTAAGGTACAGGTGCCTGTCCAGTTGGTAGGAAGGCAGAGGTAGGTGGAAGAGCCACAGAGAAAAAAGTCCTTGGCTGAGGCAGAACTGGAAGTGTAGGCTGAAGAGATGAGAACATGTTCTGGGGAAGCTGAGGTCTTGTACGTAGATACCAAGGGAGCCAGCAAGGGCTGTGGCTGTTAAAGACTGTAGTGGGGTTTCTTAGAGTAATTGTGTGGAAGGAGAGGTCTTGTTTTTATGGTGTAAGAGAAAGCGTTTGGTATCTATGAGTAACCCTTCATTTTTATTAACAAGACTAGGTATAAGCAAGCAGGAAGAGTAGTCTGGAGGAGAGTCTGATGAACAAGGGGAGGGCAGCCAAGGATGGAGTGAGAGACAGGGTAAATACCTACCTAGGCAAAATTTCTTTATTTGCCAAACTTAAGTAGGGGGAAATTTGCAGGCATGATGTGTGGCAAAAATTGGTGGGGGTGGGGGGTCTGAGAAAGCCCTGAGGAGTAGTTGGGTAACGGATAGAACATTGAGATGTGATCATTTTGAGGATGGACTTCTATGATGGAAAAGAAATAAGAGGTTTTAAAAGATGAGCCAGGGCTTGTCTTCTACATAGAAATAGTTATGAAAGGATGAGAGGATACAATGAGCTTGTGAGGCAGGGAAGAGGAACTTCCCGTGGTGTAAGAACCATTTGCCTTGTGTAGAAAGCAATTGGTAAAGTGAGTTTTTGGAGGAAGAACAGGTAGGGAGATAGATGAGAAGGGGAAGTACTGGCCTTGTGGGGAGATACTAGGGTATCCATCTGTTCTTTGGCTGTCTTGTTGCTTAAGGCATATCCTTGGGCAATAGAATCTGATGGTTTTTGGTGTCCTCTGCAGCTCTGCAGTGGATAACTCTGGCCTTGGCTGGGAGGAGAGTGGCCTTAAGGAGGGCCTTTGTTAAGGGGACATTGATAATAGAGGACCCTTGTGTAGTAAGAAAACCTCCTTCTGCCTGTATAACAGAATGGTGGTGAAGGATGTGGAAGGAGTATTTAGAATCAGTGTGAATATTAACATGTAATCCTTTGGCAAGAGTAAGAGCACAGGTTAGGGCAATTAATTCTGCTTGCTGAGAAGTGGTCGGGGCGATGGGGAGTGTGGCAGCCTTGATAATAGATGAGTGGGATACAGTAGCATAGCCAGCTTTGGCCAACTGACTGGGCTTGGAGGAACTGCCATCAATAAACCATGTGTGGTGTGGGTCTGGAATGGGAAAAAGAGAAATATGCGGAAATGGGAAGGATGCTATATGAATTAGGGAGAGACAGTCATGGGGTTCAGGGTTTATATTGGGTATTAAGTGAGAGGCTGGGTTGAAGTCAGGTCCAAGAGCAATGGTTACTGTGGGGGGTTCAGTAAAGAGTGCATAAAACTAAAGAAGGTGAGGGGCTTAATGTTAATGTGTCAGGTGAGAAGAGAAAAATAAACTTTGGAGGTTGTGAGAGCTATAGATAGTAAATTGAGCATAGCCTGTAATTTTAAGGGATTCTAGAAATATTACAGCTGTGGCAGCTACAGCGTGTAAACATGACGGCCAGCCTAGGACTGTGAGGTTGAGCTGTTTAGACAAGAAGATAATTAGTCATGGGCATGGCTCTTGTGTAAGAACCCTGACTGCACAGCCTTTTACTTCTGCTGTGTGAAGGGAGAAGGGTTGGGGGGAGTTGGGGAGCACTATTGTAGGGACTGTTTCTAGGGCCTTCTTTAGCAAACAAAAGGAAAAATGGGGGAAGGATTTGGGGTCTATGGGGTCAGCTAAGGTTCCTTTTGTAAGTTTATAAAGTCATTTGGTTAGGAGGGCAAAACCTGGTATCCAGAGGCTAAAGTATCCTACAATGCCTAGGAAGGAGAGAAGCTGTTGTTTAGTGGATGGGGTTGGAGTTTGGGAAATTAACTGGATAAAGTTGGCAGGGAGAGCACATGTATGCTGGTGAAGAATTATACCAAGATAGGTAATGGATGGGGAAGAAATTTGGGCTTTAGAGAAAAAGTGTTTTTGAGATCAAGAACAGAATAGTGAGTTGTGGAAGAGCGTATGAAAGATAAGAGGGTATAGGGGTTTGGTACAACAGGGTGGATGAGAAGTACAATCTACTTGATGAGGTGGAGGTATTGGACTGGCCTGCAGAATTTGGTTTGTTGGACAGGTAGGATAGGGAAATTGTAAGGAGAGTTTGTAGGAATTAAAAGGCCATGTTGTAATGGACGGGTGATAGGCCTAATTTCGTCCTTTTAAAGACTGTTGTAGGGATGGGGTACTGGTGCTGGGCGGGATAAGGGTGGTTCGGTTTTAAGGAGATGATGAGGGTTGAGTGACTTGGAGCAAGGGATGGGGAGGTGGTGTCCTGCACCCTAGGGTTAAGTAGGAGGACATAAGGGGAGCTATTGAGGGAGGTCCAGGTTTGGGGAGGAGGGCAGCAATGAGGTGTGGCTTTAGCCCAGCAATAGTTAAGGAGGCAGATAATTTTGTTAGAATATCTTGGCCTAACAGGGCAACTAGACAAGTGGGGATGATTAGGAAAGAATGTGGAAAGCAGTGCTGACCTAACTGACATTAGACTTGGGGAGTTATGACAGGCCTGGAGGCCTTGCAGTCACTTCCCACAGCAGTTATAGAAGCCAAGGAGACAGGTCCTTGAAAGGAGGGCAGTGTGGGGTGGGTGGCCCCCATGTTGATTAAGAAGCGGATGGACTTACCCTCCAGCCTAAGAGTTACCCTGAAGCTTGGTGTCTGATGGTCTAGTGGGCCTCTGAGATGTTTGGGCAGCATCAGTCTTCAGCCGCCAAGCTGAGGAGATTTAGGAAGGAGCAGCAGCAACATGGAACAGACAGTCCAGCTTTCAGTGGGGGTCTGCACAGATGAGGCAGGGCTTAGGAGGAATCCCAGGCTGCAGGCGTTTCTTGGCCCAGTGGCCAGGTTGCCAACACTTGAAGCAAGGTCCAAGAGGGGCAGCTGGATGCTGCAGTCTGGGCACTTTGAAGTCTGTATGAGCTGGTGGTGTGGCTGGGGTTTGTCTCATAGCAGAGGCAAGCATCTGCAGTTTTGAGACGCACTGCTGCCAGGCAGCTTTTTTCCTATTGAACACCTTGAAGGCCAGGTCGATTAATTCCTGTTATGGGGTTTGAGGGCCAGATTTTAATTTCTGTAGCTGTTTTGCAATGTCAGTGGCTGATAGGGTGATCAAATGCATATTAAGTGTTTTTTAGGGGTGAGAGTAGAAGGATGACATTTAAGTTACTCCAGGTTAAGTTATAGGACAGGGTTACATATTGGAACTCTTGTATATATTTAGTGAGATCTGATGAAAAGGAGCCTAACTGTTGGCTGATTTGGGAAAGGTCGGATAAAGAGAAAGGAACATGCACCCTAACTATGCCTTCAGCTCCAGCCACCTCTTGAAGGGGAATTGTTGGCTAAGGGTGGAAGAGTTAGCTGCAGGACTAAACTGTAAGCCAGACCAGGTATGAGGTGGGGAGGTGACAGAAGGGACATAAGGAGGTGGGCTGTGGGCAGAGGAAGAGAAGGGAGGCTCTGGATGGGCCTGGGTTGGGGTTTGGTTTAAACAGGCAGGGAGGAGAAAGGTCAGAAGGGTTGATGGACAAGAAGGATTTAGGGTTGCTGGCAGAGGTAGGAGAGACATATGGAAGGGAGAGAAGGAAAATTTGGTATAGGTTGTATTGAGAGCAGAGGTTAAGGAGGGATTGGAGTGTAAAAAAATGCCTGGACATCCGGTACCTCAGACCATTTGCCCATTTGTTTACAAAAATTGTTTAGGTATCACAGAATAGAAAAGTTGAAAGTGCCATTTTCTGGCTATTTGGAACCATTTTCTAATTTGTATTGAGGCCAGGCCATGCTACAGGAAAAAAAAAATGCAACGTTTAGGTTTCAGATTGTGTGAAAGTTGAAGAGGTTTTAGGTTTTTTAGGATGTAGGCTAAAGGCAAAGACAAAGGAATAGAGGGTAAAATATTGCCCCTGATAAAGGAGATAAGTTTTAAGGAGAGAAGCAGAGTCGAGATGAGAAAAAGGAGCGAGCAGCTACCAGGGTTTTCAGTAGGCATCCCTGACTGAGTCCTAGGCTGTAACCTTGGTGAGTGCTCAATGCAGACATCCCCACGATTGACCAGACACTTTTCCTGAGTTCATGACCAATGTTGGAGTTTTTGAGTGAGAGGGAGAGACTTGTCTCCTCTGTCTCTACACAGATAGAATGTCTCCTTTGTCTGTACTTAGAAGGAGAAAGATTTAAAAGAAGAGAGAGAGAGGGAGAGACTGCTTACTGGATCTGAAGGTGGTAAGAGGGTTGTTGGGCTGGTCTGATGCACTGAGGTTGCTGCTGGGTCTCCTCATAGAGGAAGAGTGGGAACATGGGGCTGGTCTCCCAAAGGAGTACCCCATCCCAAGTTTTGGCACCAAATGTTAAGCATGCTGTGAATGAAGAGACCCCCCAAACAGGCTGTGTGTGAGCAATGTGGCTTTTTATTCACCTGAGTGCAGGTGGGCTGAGTCCAAAAAGAGAGTCAGTGGAGGGCAGTGGGATATGAGTTGGTTTTATAGGTTTGGAGTAGGAAGTGGAAAGTTACAGAAGTTACAGTTCAGGGCAGTTTTGCAAACTGGGGTCAGGGAAGAGAGGTTGCTAGGGGGGATGTCACAAGGTACAAGGTCCAGTGTCAAAAGGTTGGGTTATCAGTTAAGGCAGGAACAATGGCAAAATGTTGCAAGGTCAGTAAATCAGGCTGCAGGGTCCAGTGGTGTAAGGTTGACTCAGACTTTCTGGCTCCGGGAGTCCATCTGGAGGTGTACATGTGCATCACAGGGATCACCATGGTGTAATCCATGGTGCAGCCAGTTCAAAGAACCTTGCATCTACTATTAGCAATAAATAATTTTTAATTTACCTCACAATTATGGAAATATGCCAGCCTGTCAAGACTTCACAGTTAAAAACTTCTGGAATAAAACAGTGGTGGGATATTGACATTTAGGAATTCTTAGTAGTTTAGACTGAAGCCTAAAGTCCTACACTGTTTTGACTTCTAACTAGCAACAGTGGAGTCACTCAGAGGCTGTAAACAAAGAAAAAAATTGGTCTCTTATATACCCCTATTTCCCCAATCAATTTGTACAGTTGTTATGGCAAGCAATTGCTCCTCTAGTAAGACAACTCTTTCAATCTTTCATAATCATTGCCACCATTCTACTCCAGTAGATCCAGAAATGGTCCAATGTCTCTAAGTATTTCTTGTTCCATCTGCACAGCTGTCAGAGCAATAATTTTGAAATGGAATTCTGATTATTTCATTTTACTGCTTAAAAGCCTTCAAAGATAGCAAAGATGTTGCACTGAATAAAGGTAAAGACTTCATATGGAACAGTCAGATTCAGAGCTCCTACTCTGTGTCTCTATCACTTCCACATTGACTCCTGCCCTCCTTTCCTTAATGGTCAGAGGCCGGTGACATATCCCAGGCAGGCGATTGTCTGATGTCTTTGTCCAGGACAAGAAAAAAGGCTTATAGATGCTGACATTAGAGAGTTCTCTCAAGGAAATGGCTTCACCCTTATGGTAGGCAGCCTCTAAGATGACCTCCAATGATCCTAGCCTCTGATATCTGTGCCCCTGTGTAACCTCTTTCTTTGAATGTGGCCTGGACTTAGTGATTTATGTCTAATGAATAGAATGAGTGGTATCTCAGAAGTGATGAGATACCACTTCCAAAGCTAGGTTGCAAAAAGATTGTAGCTTCTCTCTAAGGGAGCTTCTTTAACTTTCTCATTCACTCACTCTGAAAAAAATAATTGCCATGTTTTGAGCTGCTCCAATGGGAAGCTCAAATGGCAAGAAAGTGATGTCTTTGATCACCAGCCAGCAAAATCATGAGGCCTGTCAATAACTATGTAAATAAACTTAAGTGACTCTGACCACAGTTGAATTTTGATATGTCTGAAGCCTCTGACACCTAGATTTCAATCTTTTGAGACACCCTGAGCCAGAGACCATGCCCTAAAAAACTGAAATGGTAAATGTTTAAGTTGCTAATTATGGGGTAATTTATTATGCAGCAATATATAACTAATATAATCACTACCCAGTCACTCTGTGAGGAAGGCCATTATTCAACATGCCCCAGAAACCTGCAGCCTCCAATTGACTTTGTATTATTTTGTTCTTAATCACAAATAACTGAGAAAAGGAGCATGAGGAAAACTTGGTGGGGATTCAGGGTAATGTGATGGTAATGTTCATTTCCTTGAATAAAATAATGATTCCATAGGTATATATATGTCATAAATAATAAATTACATGTTTAAAATACGTAACTTAATATGTGTTAGACCTAAACAAAACTATTAAAATATTATTGGAGAGAGAAGACTCATCAAATTTTTGGAAAACAAGAGTGACATAACAGGGAGCCAAATAAATAAAATGTAGAAGAAAATCAGAAAAAAATTGAAACAGTACAGAAAGACAGAAGAAATGTCAAAAAAAATACTCTAAAATTATTCTGTAAGAAATAAATGAAAAATTTTTCATCCATGAAAAATGAAGGCTATAAAAAAGAATAGTATGTGAATAAGAAAGGAGTTCCTAGACATTAAAAACACAATAGTGGAAGTTGAAAATTCAACAGAAGGTTTAGAAGATAACATTAAGGAAATCTCCCAGCAAGTAAAATAAAGACGAAGAGGAGGAAAATGGGAAGATGATAAAATGAGAGGTATGTAGTCCAGAGATCTATATTAGAATTAAGGGAATTTCAGAAAATAAAAAGAAGCAAAAGAGGCTTATTTATCAATTTATTTTCTAATTTGAAGAACTAAATACAAATTTACACATTTAAAAATTTTAAAAGACCAGCTATAAGGCACTTTGTATTAGTTATTCATTGCTATGTAACAAATGACTGCAAAACGTGGCAACTAAAAACAGCATCTAAGAGGTGGAGCAAGATGGCAGAATTGAAGTCTACAGTGTTCACTGTCTCCCACAGGAACACCAAATTTTAACAACTGTCACAGAAAAGCATCATTACAAGAGCCAAAAACCAGGTGAGCAATCACAGCACTTCGTTATAAATTCGTATCACTGAAAGAGGTATTGAAGAAGGCAGGAGAGACAGTCTTGAATTACTGACACCACCCCTCCCAACCCTGCAGCAGTGGCTATGTGGTACAGAGTCTGTGTCCTTGGGGGAGGGAGAGCTCAGTGACTGGGGGACTTTACGTTGAACTCAGTACAGCCCTGTCACAGTGGAGAGCAAAGTCTTGCTCAGCCAGCGCTCGCACTGGAAAAAACATTCGGATCAGCCCAGACACAGGGAAATCATCCATCTCAGAGGTAAGAACAAAACTTGCCATCAGGGGCTGAAGTGCTCTGGGGTCCTAGGTAAACTTGAAAGGCAATCTAGGACACAAGGACTGCAATTCCTAGGCATCTCCTACCTAGAAGGTAAATAACTCACTGGTAACAGTAACTATACAGAAGAGTATAACACTGTAATTTTGTTTTGTAATCTATTCTTACCTTAATTAGAAAGGCAAGTCTCAGAGTCAGCAAACTAGGGTAGCACATGATCTAGGAAGATACCAGCCAGGGCAGCTAAAGGGGTGCTTGCATCACCCCTTCCCCAAACCCAGGCAGCACATCTCTCAGCAACAAAAGCAATTCCATCCCTTAAGAAGAAAGCAGTAAGTAAAGAAAAATTTGTCTTACATCTTGCATACCAGCTCAGCCACAGTAGCACACAGAGTACTGGGCAGAATCATGAGACCCCCCCATTTGAGGCCCTGGCTGATGATGACATTTCTATACACATTCTTGGCCAAAAGTGACCCCACCGCCTTTAAGGGAAGGACCCAGTCCTGGCAGGATTAATCACCTGCTTACTAAGGAGCCATTGGGTCCTGAATAACCAGTAGTGATATACAAGTAGTATTCCATAGGCTGTTGGCACTGAGATAAGTTGACTTCGGGTGACCCAGAACATTCTCAGCTATGGTGGCTATGCTGAAAGACTCCTTCTGTTTGAGAAAAGCGGAGGAAAAAGTGATGAAGACTTTGTCTTGCACCTTAGGTACCAGCTTGGCAACAGTGGAGTAGAGTAACAAGCAGGCTCTTGGTATCCCCAAGTCCAGACCTAGGCTACTGGGCAGGATTTATGGGCTTGTACTGGGCCAAAAGGGAGCCCACTGCATTGAGAGTGTTTGGGAGAAGTCACCACAAGCTGACTGAAGAGCCCTTGGTCTTTATGTCAACATCAGCCCTGGCAGAATTCCCCATGGGCTAGTGGTAGTAGTGGCCACAAGGAGAGGCTCCTCAGCCCATGCAAAGAGAGGGAAAGAACAGGAAGGACTTTGCATTGTAATCTGAGTGCCAGCTTGGCCACAGTAGACTAGAACATTGGTAAACCTCTAAGGTTTTTTACTCCAATACCTGGCTTCCAGAGAGCATCTCTGGACCTTCCTTAGAGCTGGAGGAGTACAATGCCCTGAAGGGAAGGACACAAACCTGGCTGGCATTACCACTTTCTGATCATAGAGCCCTAGGGCCTTGAATGAACATAGGTGGTAGCTAGGCAGTGGTTACAGTGGGCCTTGGGTGGGACCCAGTGCTGTGTTGGCATCAGGTTGACCCAGCATAGTTCTCATAGTGGTGAACAGAGGGTTGCTTTTATCACCACACCACTGGTTCCAGGTGCCTTAGCACAGAAAGAGAGCCTCCATTTGTTTGGACAAAAAGGAAAATAAACAAGAATCATGCCTGGTAATCCAGAGGTCATGTGGATCTTATCCAAGATGGTGAAACCATCTCTCTATTAAAAATATAAAAATTGGGGAAAGGATTCCCTATTTAATAAATGGTGTTGGGAAAACTGGCTAGCCATGTGCAGAAAGCAGAAACTGGACCCCTTCCTGACACCTTACACTAAAATTAACTCCAGATAGACTAAAGACTTAAATGTAAGACCTGACACCATAAAAACCCTTGAAGAAAATTTAGGCAAAACCATTCAGGACATAGAAGTAGGCAAGGACTTCATGAATAAAACACCAAAAGCATTGGCAACAAAAGCCAAAATAGACAAATGGGACCTAATCAAGCTCCACAGCTTCTGCACGGCAAAAGAAACAGTCACTAGAGTGAATCGGCAACCATCAGAATGGGAAAAAATCTTTGCAGTTTACACATCAGACAAAGGGCTGATATCCAGAATTTACAAAGAACTCAAACAGATTTACAGGAAAAAAACAAACAAGCCCATTCAAAAAGGGGCAAAGGATATGAACAGACACTTTACAAAAGAAGACATACATGAGGCCAACAAACATATGAAAAAATGCTCATCATCACTGGTCATTAGAGAGATGCAAATCAAAACCACATTGAGATACCATCTCACGCCCGTTAGAATGGCGATCATTAAAAAATCTGGAGACAGCAGATGCTGGAGAGGATGTGGAGAAATAGGAACACTCTTACACTGTTGGTGGGAGTGTAAATTAGTTCAACCATTGTGGAAGACAGTGTGGCAATTCCTCAGGGACCTAGAAATAGAAATTCCATTTGACCCAGCAATCCCATTACTGGATATATATCCAAAGGACTATAAATCATTCTACTATAAGGACACATGCACACGAATGTTCATTGCAGCACCGTTTACAATAGCAAAGAACTGGAACCAACCCAAATGCCCAACGATGATAGACTGGATTGGGAAAATGTGGCACATATACACCATGGAATATTATGCAGCAATGAAAAATGATGAGTTTGTGTCCTTTGTAAGGACATGGATGAATCTGGAGAACATCATTCTCAGCAAACTGACACAAGAACAGAAAAAGAAATACTGCATATACTCACTCATAGGCGGGTGAGAAAAATGAGAACACATGGACACAGAGAGGCGGTCTACTATACACTGGGGTCTATTGGGGGGAATGGGGGAGGGACAGCGGGGGGGGCTGGGGAGGGATAGCCTGGGGATGAATGCCAAGTGTGGGTAAAGGGGAGGAAGGCAGCAAAACACACTGCCATGTGTGTACCTATCCAACTATCTTGCACGTTCTGCACATGTACCCCAAAACCTATAATGCAATAAAAATTAAAATATATATATATATATATATATATATATATATATATATATATATATATATAAATTAACTGGGCATGGTGGCACGCACCTGTAAGCTTAGCTACTCAGGAGGCTGAAGCAAAAGAATTGCTTGAACCCAGGAGGCAGAGGTTGCAGTGGGCCAAGGTAGTGCCTCTGCACTATAGCCTGGGTGACAAAAACAAAACAAAACAAAAAACAGTGCTATTGGGCTTAGGATTTAAATCTCTTTGAATGCCTGGAAGCCTTTTCCAGAAGGATGAACAAAAGAAAGTCCAGACTGTGAAGAATACAATAAATACTTAACTTTTCAATGCCCAGACATCAGTAGACACCAGCGAACATATATGAGCATCAAGATCATCCAGGAAAATGTGGCTTCAGCAAACAAACTAAGTAAGTCACTGAGGACAAATTCTGAAGAAACAGAGGTATGTGAACTTTCAGACAATTAAAAATAACTGTGTGGAGGAACTCAAATTCAAGATAACACAGAGAATTCAGAATTAGATAAGTTTAACAAATTATTTTTTTAATTCAAGCAGAAATTCTGGAGTTGATAAATTCAATTCACATACTGAAGAATGCATCAGAGTCTCTTAATAGCAGAATTGATCAAGCAGAAGAAAGAATTAGCGAGCTTGAAGACAGGCTATTTGAAAATCAATGGTGAAAGGATACAAAAAATAAATAAATAAAAGAGAATGAAGCACACCTACCTACAAGAGGTAGAAAATAACCCCAAGAGGGAAAATCCAACAGTTATTGGCCTTATAGAGAAAGTAGAGAAAGACATAGGGGTAGAAAGTATATTCAAAGAGATAATAGATAGAACTTCCCAAACCCAGAGAAGGTAGCAACATTCAAGTAAAAGATGGTAATAGAACACCAAGACATTTAACCCAAAGATGACCCCTGGAAGGTATTTAATAATCAAACTCCTGAAGGTCAAGCATAAAGAAAGTGTCCTAAAAGCAGCAAGAGAAAAGAAACAATGTACAATGGAGCTCTAATACATCTGGCAACAGACTTTTCAATGGAAAGCTTACAGGCCAGGAGAGAGTGGCATGACATGTTTAAAGTGCTAAACAACAACACCTTTTACTCTATAGTTGTATATCTAGTGAAAATATGCTTCAAACATGGAGGAGAAATGAGGACCATACCAGTAAAACAAGAGCTAAGGGACTTCATCAACAACATACCTGTCCTACAAGAAATGCTAAAAGGGAATTCTTCAATCTGAAAGAAAAGGATGTTAATGAGCAAGGAGAAATCATCTGAAGGTAAATAACTCACTGGTAATAGTAACTATACAGAAGAGAGTAACACTGTAATTGTGGTTTGTAATCTATTCTTACCTTAATTAGGCAAGACAATGAATTAATCAAAAATAATAACCACAACAACTTTTAAAGACACAGTACAATCAGACATGACGAGAAAGAACAAAAAGTGAAAGAAAAAGGGGAGACAAAATTAAAGTGTAGAGTTTCTGTAAGTTTTCTTTCTGCATGTTGGTCTATTTGTTTATGTAGTAAGTGTTAATCAGTTGTCACCAGTTTAAAATAATGGGTTGCAAGATAGTATTGTAAGCCTCATGGTAATTTCATAACAAAAAACATGCAACAGACATACAAGAGAAAAAAAAAAAGCAAGAATTTAAATCATACCAACAGAGAAAATCACCTTCACTAAATGGAAGACAAATAGAAAGGAGAGAAGGAAGAGAAGCTCACAAACCAACCAGGAAACAACAAAATGACAGGAGTAAGTCCCAACTGTTCAATAATAACAATGGAAGTAAATGGACTTAACTCTCTAATAAAAAGACATGGAAGGCTGATTGGATTTTTAAAAAATAAAAAGCCTGGGGCAATTTCCACCAAGATGGCCCAATGGGAACAGCTCTGGTCCACAGTTCCCAGTGAGAGTAATACAGAAGGCGAGTAATCTCGACATTTCTAACTGAGGTACCAGGTTCATCTCATTATGACTGGTTAGACAGTGGGTGCAGCCCAAGGAGAGCGAGCTGAAGCAAGGTGAGGGCATCATCTCACCCAGGAAGTACAAGGGGCTGAAGAAATCTCTCTCCCATCCAAGGGAAGCCATTAGGGACTCTTCTCAAGACTCTGGCACTCTGGCTCAGATATTGCGCTTTTCCCACCGTCTTCACAACCCATAGACCAGTAGATTCCTTCTGGTGCCTACAACACCAGCACCCTGGGTTTCCAGCATAAAACTAGGCACATCAGTTGTTTTTTTTTCTCATACCCAACTGGTGCCTGGAACATCAGTGAGACAGAACTGCTCATTCTCCTGAAGAAGGAGGCTGCAGCCAGAGAGCCAAGTGATCTGGCTCTGTGAGTCCCATTCCCACAAAGACTAGCAACTTAGATCCACTGGTTTGAAATTCTTGCAACCAGCACAGCAGTCTGAGCTCAACCTGGGATTTTTGAGCTTGGTGGAGTGAGGGGCGTTCACCATTGCTAAGGCTCTGGTAGGTGGTTTGAACCTCACCTGTGTAAACAGTCTCAGGAAGTTTACACAGCAACTGGGCATAGTGCACAGCAGTTCAGCAAGGCCTCTGCAGGCAGACTGTCAATAAACTCCTTTCTTGTGGGCAGAGGATCTCTGAAAAAAGGTAGCAGCCCAACAGGGACGTATAAATAAAGTCCCCACATTCCTGGGACAGAGCATGTGGGAAATGGGGTGGTCTGGGTTCAGCTTCAGCAGAGTTAACCATCCTTGCCTGGCAGCTCTGAAGGGAGAAATGTATCTCTCAGCAGTGCTCGAGCTCTGATAAGGGACAGACTACCTCCTCAAATGGCTCCCTTATCTCAGTGTATCCTGACTGGGAAGCACCTCTTACAGGAGAGCTCTAACTGGCATCTGGTGGGTAACCTTCTGGGAAAAAGTGACCAGAGGAAGGAACAGGCAGCAATCCTTGCTGTTCTGCAGCCCCTGTGAGTGATTCCCAGGCAAGCAAGGTCTAGAATGGACCTCAAGCAAACTCCAGCAGACCTGCAGTAGAGAGGTCTGACTGTTAGAAGGAAAACTAACAAACATAAAGAAATAGTTTCAATATCAACAGAAAGGACATCCACTCAAAGACCCCATCCAAAAGTCACCAACTTCAAAGACCAAAGATAGATAAATCCACTAAAATGGGAAGAAACCAGTTCAAAAAGGCTGAAATCTCCAAAATCCAGAATGCCTCTTCTCCAAGGGATCACAACTCCTCACCAGCAAGGGAACAAAACTGGATGGAGAATGACTTTGACAAATTGACGGAAGCATGCTTCAGAAGGTGGATAATAATAAACTTCTTTGAGCTAAAGGAGCATGTTCTAACTCAATGCAAAGAAGCTAAGAACCTTGAAAAAAGGTTAGACAAAATGCTAACTAGAATAACCAGTGTGGAGAAAAACATAAATGACTTGACAGAGCTGAAAAAAACAGCATGAGAACATTGTGAAGCATACACAAGTTTTAATAGCCAAATCAATCAAACAGAAGAAAGGATATTAGAAATTGAAGATCAACTCAATGAAACAAAGCAAGAAAGCAAGATTGGGGAAAAACAAGTGAAAAGAGATGAACAAGGCCTTTAAGAAAAATGGGATTTCATGAAAATGCCAAATCTAGCTTTGATCAGTGTACCTGAAAGTGATGGGGGGTGGGGGGGGGGAAATGAAACCAAGTTGGAAAACACTCTTCAGGATATTATCCAGAGAACTTTGCCAACCTAGCAAAGCAGGCCAACATGCAAATTCGGGAAATACAGAGAACACCACAAATATATTCCTCAAGGATAGCAACCCCAAGACACAATCGTTAAGATTCACCAGGGTTGAAATGAAAGAAAAAATGCTAAGGGCAGCCAGAGAGAAAGGTTGGGTTACCCACACATGGAAGCCTATTAGGCTCACGGTGGATCTCTTGGCAGAAACCCTACAAGCCAGAAGAGAGTTGGGGGCAATATTCAACATCCTTGAAGAAAATAATTTGCAACCCAGAATTTCATATCCAGTCAAACTAAGCTTCATAAGAAAAGGGGAAGTAAAATCCTTTATGGACAAGCAACTGCTGAGAGATTTTGTAAACACCAGGCCTGCCTTACAAGAGCTCGTGAAGGAAAGGAACTTGAAGGAAAGGAACAACCAGTACCAACCACTGGAAAAACATACCAAATTGTAAAGATCATAGACACTATGAAGAAATTGTGTCAACTAATGGGTAAAACAACCAGCTAGCATCAAAATGGCAGGATCCAATTCACACATAACAATATTACCCTTAAATGTAAATGGACTAATTGGCCCAATCAAAAGACACAGACTGGCACATTGGATAAAGAGTCAAGACCCATTGGTGTGCTGTATTCAGGAGACCCATCTCATGTGCAAAGACATACATAGGCTCAAAATAAATGGAAGGAGGAAGATTTGCCAAGGAAATGGAGAGAGAAAAGCTGGGGTTTCAATCCTAGTCTCTGATAAAACAGACTTTAAACCAACAAAAATCAGAAGAGAAAGAAAGACATTATTTAATGTTAAAGGGACCAGTACAACAAGGGATCAATGCAACAAGAACAACTAACTATCTTAAATATATGTGCACCCAATACAGGAGCACCCAGATACATGAAACAAGTTCTTAATGACCTAATAAAGAGACTTAGACTGCCACACAATAATAGTGGGAGACTTTCACACCCCACTGTCAATATTAGAAAGATCAACACGACAGAGTATTAACAAGAATATCCAGAACTTGAACGCAGATCTGGACCAAGCGGACCTAACAGACATCTACAGAACTCTCCACCACAAATCAACAGAATATACATTCTTTTCAACACCACATCACACTTATTCTAAAATTGACCACATAATTGGAAGTAAAACATTCCTCAGCAAACCACACAACTACTTGGAAACTGAACAACCTGCTCCTGAATGACTACTGGATAAATAATGAAATGAAGGCAGAAATAAAGATGTTCTTCAAAACCAATGAGAATGAGGACACAACATATCAGAATTTCTGAGACACATTTAAAGCAGTGTCTAGAGGGAAATTTATAAGTCTAAATGCCCACAAGAAAAATGAGGAAAGATCTAAAAGCAACACCTTACCATCTCAATTAAAAGAACTAGAGGAACAAGATCAAAAAAGTTCAAAAGCTAGCAGAAGATAAGAAATAACTAAGATCAGAGAAGAACTGAAGGAGACAGAAAAATAAAATAACCCTTCAGAAATCAATAAATCCAGGAACTTTTTTAAAAAGATTAACAAAATAGACTGCTAGTCAGACTAATAAAGAAAAGAGAGAATAATCAAATAGATGCAATAAAATATGATAAAGAGGATATCACCACTGATCCCATAGAAATACAAACTACCATTGGAGATGACTACAAACAGCTCTATGCAAATAAACCAGTAAATCTAGAAGAAATGGATAAATTCCTGGACACTTACATCCTCTCAAGACTAAACCAGGAAGAAGCTGAATCCCTGAATAGACCAACAACAAATTCTGAAATTGAGGCAGCAATTATTAGCCAACAAACCAAAAAAGTCCACAACCAGATGGGTTCACAACTGAATTCTACCAGAAGTACAAAGACAAGCTGTTACCATTCCTTCTGAAACTATTCCAAACAATGGAAAAAGAGGAATCATCCCTAACTCATTTTATGAGACCAACATAATCCTGATACCAAAACCTGGCAGAGACACAACTAAAAAAGAAAATTTTAGGCCAATATCCTCATGATGAACATTGATGCAAAAATCCTCAATAAAATACTGCCAAACCAAATGCAACAGCACATAAAAAACTTATCCATCACCATCAAGTAGGCTTCACCTGGGGAAGCAAGGTTGGTTCAACATATGCAAATCTATAAAGGTAATCCATCACATAAACAGAACCAAAGACAAAAGCCACATTGTTATCTTAACAGATACAGAGAAGTCCTTCGACCAAATTCAACAGCCTTTATGCTAGAAACGCTCAATAAACTAGGTAGTGATAGAATGTATCTCAAAATACTAATAGAATATTTATGACAAGCCCACAGCCAATATCATACTGAAGGGAAAAACCTGGAAGCATTCTCTTTGAAAACTGGTTCAAGACAAGGATGCCATCTCTCACCATTCCTATTCAACATAGTATTGGAATTTCTGGCCAGAGCAATCAGGAAAGAAAAAGAAATGAAAGGGTATTCTATTAGAAAAAGAGGAAGTCAAATTGTCTCTATTTGCAGACATGATTGTACATTTAAAAGACCCCATCGTCTCAGCCCAAAATCTCCTTAAGTTGATAAGAAACTTCAGCAAAGTCTCAGGATACAAAATCAATATGCAGAAATCACAAGCATTCTTATACACCAGCAACAGACAGAGGGTCAAATCATGAGTGAACTCCCATTCACAATTGCTACAAAGAGAATAAAATACCTAGGAATACAACTAACAAGGATGTGAAAGACCTCTTCAAGGAAAACTACAAACTACTGGTCAAGGAAATAAGGAGGACATAAACAGATGGAAAAAAACATTTCATGCTCATGGTTAGGAAGAATCAATATCATGAAAATGGCCATACTGCCCAAAGTAATTTATAGATTCAATGCTATCCCCATCAAGCTACAATTGACTGTCTTCACAGAATTGGAAAAAAACACCTTAAGCTTCATATGGTACCAAAAAAGAGCCCACATATCCAAGACAAACCTAAGGGGGAAAAAAATGGAGGCATCACACTACCTGACTTCAAACTATGCTAGAAGGCTACCGTAATCAAAACATCATGGTCCTGGTACCAATACAGAGATATAGACGAATGAAACAGAACAGAGGCCTCAGAAATAATGCTACATACCTAGAACCATTTGATCTTTGATAAACATGACGAAAACAAACAATGAGGAAATGATTCCCTATTTAATAATTGGCGTTGGGAAAACTGGCTAGTCACAAGCAGAAAACTGAAACTGAATCCCTCACTTACACCTTATAAAAAAATTAACTCCAGATGCATTAAAGATTTAAACATTAGACCTACTATCATAAAAATCCTAGAAGAAAACCTAGGCAGTACCATTCAGGACATAGGCATGGGTAAGAACTTCATGACTAAAACAGCAAAAGGAATGGCAATAAAAGCCAAAATTTACAAATGGGCTCTAGTTAAACATAAGAGCTTCTGCAGAGCAAAAGAAACTGTCATTAGAGTGAACTGGCAACCAACAGAATGGGAAAAAAGTTTTGCAATCTACCCATCAGGCAAAGGACTAATATCCAGAATCTAAAAAGAACTTAAACAAATTTACAAGAAAAAAACAACCCCATCAAAAAGTAGGTGAAGGACTGAGCAGACACTTCTCTAAAGAAGACACTCATGCAGCCAACAAACATATGATAAAAAGCTCATCATCACTGGTCATTAGAGAAATGCAAATTAAGACCCACAGCTAGTATCATACTGAATAGGGAAAAGCTGAAAGCCTTTTTCTAAGATCTGGAATATAACAAGAATACCCACTTTCATAACAAAGATGCCCATTTTTCACTGCTATTGAACATAATACTAGAAGTCCCAGCTAGAGCAACCTGACAAGAGAAAGAAATAAAGGGCATCCAAATTGGAAAGAAAGAGGTCAAATTATCTTTGTTTGTAGATGATATGATCTTATATTTCAAAAAACCTAAAGACTTTACCAAAACATCTATTGGAACTGATAAATTCAGTAAAGTTTCAGGATACAAAGTCAACATGTAAAAATTTGTAGCAATTCTATATTCCAACAGCAAACAATCTGAAAAAGAAAGAAATGTAATCCCATGTACAATAGCCACAAATAAAATTAAATACCTTGGAATTAACAAAAGAAATAAAATATTTCTGCAATAAAAACTGTACGACATGGATGAAAGAATTTGAAGAGGACACCAAAATCTGGAAAAATATCCCATGTTCATGGACTGAAAGAATCAATAAAATTTCCATATAACTGCAAGCAATATACAGATTCAATACAATCCCTATCAAAATATCAATGACATTCTTCATAGAAATAAAAAGAATCTTAAAATGTATATGGAACCACAAAAGACACAGAATAGTAAAAGCTATGCTGAGCAAAAAGAACAAAACTGGAGGAATCCCATTACCTGACTTCAAATTATACCACAGAGCTATAGTAAGCAAAACAAAATGATACTGGCATAAAAGCAGACACATAGACCAATGTAACAGAATAGAGAACCCAGAAACAAATCCATACACCTACAGGGAACTCATTTTCAACAAAGGTGCCAAGAATATACCCTGGTGAAAAGACAGTCTCTTCAATAAATTGTGCTGGGGAAACTGTATAACCATAAGTTAAAGAATGAAAGTAGAGCCTTATCTCTCATTGTATACACAAATAAATATGGATTAAAGATTTAAACCAAAGACCTCTAACTATGAAAATATTATGCAAAACAGTTGCAGAAACTCTCCAGGACATTGGTCTGGGCAAAAATTCTTGAATGATACCCCACAAGCACAAGTAACCACAACCAAAGCACAAATGCACACATGGGATCATATCATGCAATCAACCAACAAAGTAAAGAGACAACCCACAGGATGGGAAAGAAATATTTGCAAACTAACTATCTGACAAGGAATTAATAATGAGAATATTTAAGGACCTCAGATGAGTCTCTAGAAAAAAATCTAATAATCTGATTTTTTAAATGGGCAAAGATTTGAATAGATACTTCTAAAAAGAAGACAAACAAATGGCAAAAAAGCATATGAAAAAGTAATTGGTATCATAGGTCATCAGAAATGCAAATCAAAAGCACAATGGATACAATGAGTTCTTCAAAAACCTAAAAATAGAGATATCATAGGATTCAGCAGCTCCACTGCTGAGTATGTACCCCTAAGAAAGAAAATCAGTATGTTGAAGACATATCTGTACTCCCTTGTGAATTGCAGCACTGTTCACATTAGCCGAAGTTTGGAAGCAGCCTGTGTCCATCAACAGACAAATGGATAAAGAAAGTGTGGCACTTATATACAACAGAATACTATTCAGCCCTATAAAAGAATAAGATCCTGTCCCCTGCAACAATCTGGGTAGAATTGGAGATCATTATGTTAAGTGAAATATGCCAGGCACAAAAGACAAACATCACATGTTCTCAATTTTTGGTTGAATCTAAAAATTAAAACAAACTCAAAAATAGAGAATAGGAAGATTTTTAACAGAGGCTGGGAAAGGCAGTGGAGAAACAAGGGGAAGGTGGGGATGGTCAATGTGTACAAAAAATTAAAAAGAATAAGATGTAGTATTTGATAGCACAACAGGGGTCAATAAATTGTACATCCTAAAGTAACTAAAAGTGTGTATTCGGATTGTTTGTAACACAAAGGATAAATGTTTGAGGGGATGTATACCACATTTTCCATGATATGATCATTATGCATTGCATAACTGTACCAAAATATCTCATGTACCTTGTATGTGTGTGTGAGTATATATATATATATATATATATATATATATATATATATATATATATATATATATATATATAAATTGAAAACAGCCACAGGAACAACATTCATTTATCATTTCACAATCTCAGTCCATTGAGAAATCTATACATGACTTGACTGCATTCTTTGATTCAGGGTCCTTGACATTCCTGATTTTAAGGTGTTACCCAAGAAAGGAGTCTTACCTGAAGGCAAACTAGGAAAGACCTGGCTTCTATGATCACTCATAAATGATAGGCATGATTTAGTTATTCGTAAACTGTTAGACTGAGAACATCAGCACCTTGCTGGCTGTTAGCCAAAGGCCATCCTCATTGCATTGCTTACAGGCTTCTCCAATATGACAACTCAATTTATCACAGCATAAAAGCCAAGAAGGAAAAAGAGAGTAAGCTAACAAGACAGAAGTCACAATTATAGAAATCCTATCTCATCCTCTTTGTCATAATCTATTGGTTAGAAGCAAGTTCTTAGGCCAACCCATACTCAAGGAAAAGGACTTAAGCAAGGGCATGACTTCGAGGAGGCAGGGATTATTGGTGCCATCATGGAAGTCTGTCTCCACACACTTCATTATGAACATGGAAAAAAACTAGAAAAAAAGGAAACTTGAAACTTCCTGAGACAGAGACCATTAGCAATTATAAAACATTTCATGTGTTCCCTCACTTTTGCTAGAAGATTTCCTTGCAATTATGTTAGAGTAGTGATTCTCAACATGGGTAATTTTGCCTCTCATGGGACCTTGTGAATAGAAATCTTTGGTTAGGGGATGTTATTGACATGTAATGGGCAGAGGCCAGAGCTGTTGCTAAATATTTCACAAGGTACAAGACAGCCCCCCCAGGAAAGCAATATCTAACCCCAAATATCAATATGATCAAGATCCAAAACCTTGCATTTTTTGACAAGTACCATAAATAGAAGTGACATATCTGTGTCAAAGCAGTTAGGAGCCAGTGAATCTTCTCCACATCTTCTTTCCTCAATCAAAATGACCTTGAAAGCCACATGTTGAGATGGTACTATTACAAAATGAAGGCGAGCTCCTATTAACTGCATCAGACAAATGAGCAAGAAGCAAACACGTGCTTCGTTGACATTTCAGCATTTGTCTCTTGAGAAAATTAGCAATAAATAAGTAAGCAGACAAAACTACAAATGCCTGAAAATCAGGATGGCACTGGACTCAAAAGCAGCACCAGAGGCAAGAAGGCAGTGCATAGGTTGCCTTAAGAATAGCAATATCCACTACAGAATTATAAATGTCCCTTTTCTTCAAATATATTTGGTTCATAGCATTTAGAAAATAGATAAGATTTCATATAAAAATTTATCAGAGTCTGTTTTGTTCTTCAAATTGAGTAGTAAGAGTTCAGATAACAAATGATACTTGAATATATGCCTGTCCCCAATCTATCAAATGTGAAGGTAGAAAAAAGGCATTTTCAAATATCTTTCCATATTTGAAATATCATTTCAAATATCAATATGAAATATTTCAAATAGCAAAAGTTTTCAGATTGTTTACCGTCTATTGACCATGTCTTAAGAAACCTCTTAAGAATGTATGCCCGATTAAGGGAATAAATCAAGGAAAAAGAGCATAGTGGGTACAGAAAGCAGTGATCCTAACAGAGAAGAGAGGTGAGGAGCATTTCCAGCATGACAGCAACACAGCAGGCCCAGGGAGCAACCAGTTTCTATTGGTGTAAGAAGATACTTAATACATTAAAAATAGAAATTCTCACTTGTTCTCCACCAACCTTATCTCTTAAAGGACACTTTGATACATCTACTCACCTACATCGCCATTATTCTCACTAACTTACTCCTACTCATCTCTCCAGATTTATTTCTGAGTTATTCTGGAGCCTCTGCCTCGGGGCACATTATGTTTTCTCCTGCTTTGTAAAACCATTTGCATAACAAAATTTTACTGTGTCTTTTGACATGTCTTTGACATCAGTCACATCACAAGTCTTTTGTGATAACCACACAGATTAATATCTGCTATGACATTGATGAAAAGACCCTGATCCTAATGGATAGGTTAATATAGAAGATCGTAGATAATCTACAGAAGACAATTATTCTGCAATGCTAGGGAGGCAGCAGATCATTTCTCGGCCCAGGACTATAAAATTTTGTGTCTGCAAATGCAGGAAGAATTTCCATTTTGACTCAGTGAATTGAAAAAGAATTAAAAAATTCAAAAAGTCTTTGACTTTTTGAGTTTCTTAGTTGCTTTGCTAGGCTCTACTCAATGTGAAAGCGACACCTGAAACTTCCCAGCAGGAACTGTATATGGAAACCACCAGATCAATAGACAGGCTGGCAAGGAAAAGTGAGGCTGAAACTGTAGAAGCTGGTGTCTGAGACAGAGCCCCTTGGGATGGGATCACTAGGAATGGCAGAAGCCCAAGGACCCTGGAGCCTGCCCTTGACTGGCACTTTTTCATGCCAAGCAGAAATGGGATAATTGCCCAGACTGTAGATGTTAGAAAGGTGAGAGCAGAACAATATTTTAACTCTCAATGAGCAGACTGCATCTATAGAATGTTTTAAAATACAAGGAACTATAAAACAAGATCAATTAAATAGTTACAAGATATTTTTAATGTGGGAATAGGTAATGGCAAAAATAATAGTCAAGTTAAGAACAAGTTGTTTACTGACCTCCCTTTAAAAAGCAGTCAAGGAAACTGATTGAGTGCTAGATTTTTTTTAACTTTGTATAACTTTCTTGTAAATATTTGTGCATTAAATCTTTCCCTTTATAGGCAGCTGTAATCTTGACACTTTGTGATATGGGCAAACTAATGAGGGTCAAAGGAAATAAATCTAATGTTTGAACTATAGTCAGGTATGATTTTACTTGCACCAATCAGTCCTCCAAAATGGAAAATCAAAATTATTCAACTGAGATAAAAATACCTTATTTTTGTGCCCAGAAAATCATCTATTTTTTAACCTCCTGCTTTAAGATGCATAAAAGATTACATCTGACCAGGTGGAGTTCTGAGTGTGAAAGTTATAGTTAAATGAGTCTCTAAGGATTTGAAAACTTTTAGTTTCCAGGATGATCCATAGTTTCTAAGAATACTGAAACAAAATGAAATTGGGAGAAAAACTACTGAAGAATTAAACAGTTCTACTTCAGATATAATTTTGTTAATGATAAACTGACCTTTTTGAACTGAGTTGTAGGGGAGGAACTGGTAACATATTCAGGGACTTTGAAAGCCTTGGAATAGTTCTCATCAGTTTGAATTCTGACTTTTGGTCTTTGTTTCTGCAAATTCTACCTGGAGAAAGCAAATTCATGATAGAAAAGGGGTTGGTTTTCTTTTCCCCTAACACCCTCGTAAAATATGGATAAATACTATAGAAAATGAAAGAACCTTATAAAAGATAATGTGACATTAGATGAATAATGTTAAGTAGAGGGCAAATCTATTTTCTTAATGAAAAAAAAGCATCACAATTTGTTAGTGATTCCTGCACTCAGATCATTAGAATGGAGAGGTAACCTAAGTGGCCCATTACTGGGACCTGGAGAGCCACATGAACCCTTAAAGCCACAGGAAGGTTTTTGCCCCTCTATATTTCTGGTTAGACACAGCCCAAACCTGGGCAATCAGAGGAATATGATATAGTGAGATCCAGTTGGTATAGGAGAAAAAATAAAGCCTAAGAAAGGAGAAGATGAGAAAGCAGGTTTGGAGTTGAATACAGTTTACTCAAAATACTGAATGCCCAAAAGGGAAAAACCATAGATCTCTGCCTTGAAGCAGACTGAAGAGAGATCAAGTTCCTTGGTGTCCCCAGCCTGTGAGACCAGAAACCTTAATACAAGAAATGTTAGAAAGCCTGGGAGTGGGGCCACATGGTAGCTTCAGATAGTGATACTGCCTGGCTGAACAGAGATGCTACCTTATCCACTGAAAACCTTCAACACTACCAGCCTCTTAGTAAATAGTTTATTAAATTATTTGGGATAGTTTGAACAATAGCACCTGAGATATTTCTTAGGCAATTAATACTGGCCCTGTCTAGGTACAAGAACCAAGCCCAATATATGTTTAGCCTGTTTGGATTTTGTCATAACTATATTTTACACCTAAAAATCTTATTCTCTATATTCATCAAATTGCCTATACAAAAGTGCCTTCATAGCTCTTGTTCTTGGTAATTACGTAGTTACTATAGAAGGCAAACTGCTGCTTCATAACATATTTAATTTATATTAAAATATACTTTTTACCTATATATTTTCTTTTTAAATGTTAAATGTGTAATATATATGAAGTAAATAATATGCATGTACTAGTAGTAATAATAATAATACAGTAAAGCTAGCACCAAAGTTCTCACCACTCAGATTAAGAAATAAGTGTTATTAACACTGGAAACTCTTTTCGTATCCTCCCCTAATCACCTGGCTCTCCCTTCCTTACAGAAGGAACCACTATCTTGAAATGTTTAATTCATTTTGTTGCTTTTCTTTATAGTCTTTTATAAATACATGCATCTTTAAAATTGTATAGTTTTATATTGTTATGAATATTTTTAAATAAAATCACACTGTGTGTGTTTTTTCTGTAATTTTAGATTCAGATTTAGATTACACGTACAGGCTTATTACATGGGCATACTGCATTTCTATATGCCATCAATAAAGCAATCTCATTTACAAAAGCTACAAATAAAATTAAATATATAGGAATTAACCAAAGTAAAACAAATCTCTCCAATGAACACTATAAAACACTGATGAAAGAAATTGAAAAAGACACAAAAAGTGAAAAGATATTTCATGTTCATGGAAAAGAAGAATATTGTTAAAATGTCCATACTACCCAGAGCAGTCTACAGATCAATGCAATCCCTATGAATAACCAATGACATTCTTTACAGAAATATGAAAAACAATCCTAAAGTTTATATAGAATCCCAAAGTACCGGAATAGCCAAAGCCATCCTAAGCAAAAAGAACAAAACTCAAGGAATAACATTACCTGACTTCAAATTATACTACAGAGCTATAGTAACCAAAAAAGCATGGTACTGGCATAAAAACAAACACATAGACCAATTGGAACAGAGGAGAGAACTCAGAAACAAATACAAATAGCTACAGTGAACTCATCTTCAACAAAGATGCCAAGAATGCATCGGGGAAAAAGACACTTTCTTGAATATATTGTGCTGGGAACACTGGATATCCATATACAGAAGAACGATACTTGATCCCTGTCTCTTGCCTTATACAAAAATCAAATCAAAATAGATTAAAGACTTAAATGTAATACCTCAAACTAGGAAATTACTAACAGAAAACATTGGGGAAACTCCAGGACATTGGTCTGGGCAAATATTTATTGATTGATACTTCGCAAGCACAGGCAACCAAAGCAAATGTAAACAAATGGGATCATATAAAGTTTAAAAACTCCTGCACAGTGAATGAAGCAGTCAACAAAGTGAAAAGACAACTCACAGAATAAGAAAAAATATTTGCAAACTACCATGTGGTATGGCATTAATAACCAGAATACAAAAACCTCAAACAACTCTATAGAAAAATTCTAATAATCTGATTAAAAATCAGAAAAAATATTTCAATAGACATTTCTCAAAAGAAAACATATAATTACCAAATAGGCAGATGAAAAGGTGATCAACATCGTTAATCATCAGAGAAATGCAAATCAAAACTACAATGAGGTATCACTCCAGTTGAAATGGCTTTTATCCAAAAGTGAGGCAATAACAAATGCTAGAGAGGATGTGGAGAGAAGGGATCCCTCATAATTATTGGTAGGAATGTAAATTAATACAACCTCTATGGAAAGCAGTACGGAGCTTCCTCTGAAAACTAAAAATAATTATAGGATCCAGCAATCTCACTTCTGGATATATACTCAAGAAATAGGAAACCCATATATAGAAGAGTTATCTACGCTCCCATATTTGTTTCAGCATTGCTTACAATAGCCAAGGTTTGGAAACAACCTAAGTGTCCATCAGCAAATAAGTGAATAAAGAAAATATGGTACCTATACACAATAGAGTACTATTCAACCATAAAAAAGAATAAGGTTCTGTCATTTGCAACAACATGGTTGAAACTGGAGTTCATTATGTTAGGTGAAATAAGCCAGGCACAGAAAGACAAACATCACATGTTCTCACTTATTTGTGGAATCTAAAAATCAAAACAATTGAACTCATGAAGATAAAGAAGGATGTTTACTGGATGTAGTGAAGGGTAGAGGGAGAGTCAGGAGGGAGGGGAGTGGGGATGGTTAACGTGTACAAGAAGTTGCAAAGAATGAATAATATCTAGTACTTGATAGCACAATAGGGGATAGTCAATAATTATTTAATTCTACATACTTGGATTGTGTATAACACAATCCAAGGGTAAATGCTTGAGGAGATACTATATAAGATCACCATCCCCAAGGCACACAGTCATTAGATTATCCAAGGTCAGTAAGAAGAATAATTTTTAAAGGCAGCTAGCAAAAGGGTCGTTTTTCCTATAAAGAGAAACCCATCAGACTAACAGAAGACTTATTAGCAGAAACTGTGAAAACCAGAAGATATCAGGGGCGCATTATCAGCATTCTGAAAGAAAATAAATGCCAGCTAAGAATTTCACATCCTGACAAACTGAGCTTCATAAATGAAGGAGAATAAAGTTTTGCCCAAACATGCAATTTCTAAGGGAATTCATCACCTCCTAACGGCCCTACAAGAGACACTTAAGAGAGTTCTGTACATGGGGATGAAAGAGTAATACTTGCTCCCACATGCAAGCACATAGCCCATGGTCCCTACAAAGCAACTGCATAATTGAGACTATGACACAACTAGATGACAACACTATGAAAGGAACAAAACCTAACATTTCAATATTTATCTTGCAGATAAATAGCCTAAATGCTCCCCTTAAAAGACAAAGTGGCAAATTGGATTAAAGACAAGACAGACACATTCTTCTGCTGTCTTTAAGAGACCCATCTCTTAAAGACATATCTATGTATGTAATGACATACATAGGTTCAAAGTAAAGGGATGAATAAAGATCTACCACACTACTGGAAAACAAAAATAAAGAAGAGCTGCTATTCTTAAATCAGATAAAATTAACTTTAAATCAACAACAGTCAAAAACAACAACAAAAAGCATGACATAATGATAAAAGGTTCAATTCAATAAGAAGACTTAACTATCCTAAATATATATGCACCCAACATTGAAACACTCAGCTTTATATAGTATCTCACAGGAGTTCTGTGGATTACTTATATCTGCATGTCAAACTCTCTATTTCCATGAATTTTTTTTGTGCTCAAACTTTCCTATGTGGTTGCATCTAGACTTCACTTATTGTAGCTAAAGTATTTAAAGTTTTTAAATACTTAAAGTATTTCCGGTTTTTAAATACTTAAAGTATTTCCGTTTTATAAACCTACCAAAATTTATCCCTTGAACTATTGGTAAATATTTGATTTATTTCCCATTTTATATAAACAGTGCTGCTAGGAACACTGTCATATATGTCTCTTCCATTCTTTTCTATATATTCTGCCTGTTTTTTCCCTTGCTTCAGCCTAAAGATTTGTATTTACCTATCTTCCAATTCACTAATCTTTTCTGCTATGTCTAATTTGCTGTTATATACACCTACCAACTTCTTAATTTCACTTACTGCTCTTTCATCAATTCTATAAGTAGTATGTGAATTTTAAGATAGATTCCAGTTTTCTGGCAAAATTCTTCACCTGGATATTTATTTCAATATATTAATCATAGTTATTTTAAAGTCCATATTAGTAACTAATACAAACCTTCTGGGTATGAGATTTTCCCGGAATGCCTTATCATTTTTTATTGAGTGCTGGATCTTTTGTATTAAAAATGACAAAGACTCCTGGCTCATATTGTATATAGCAGAGAGAGCTTCTTCTGCTATGCATCTTGATTGATGACAGAGCATTTTTATCCAACCAGTAGCTGAACTGACTCTAGGGTTATCTACCTTTTAAGTTAAATCTACATGCGATTCTGACCAAACCCCAGAGTGAAAATTTTCAAGAGTCCCAAAGGAGAGCCCAAGGTGTTCACCAAGGTCTCTCTAGTTTTGTAGATTTGAGACCCAAATTTTAAGAAATTGTAAAGTTTGTGAACTGCCTGGTCACCTCAGCAGCTCTAAACTCTTTTTTGCTTTTTCAACCCTGTAAGATTGCCAAGTATTCTCCTGGCTTCTCAAGTTCTGATCAAAATTTCTCTGCCTGAATTTTTTATCTTTCACTCCATAAAATAAACAGAGAAATGCTCTAAAAAAAATGTAGACTTTGCAGCTTGTTACTTACTTCTTCAAGATTTTCCCTCTCTAGTATTTTGGGCTTCCAAATCCTGTTGCTTAATGTATCATGAATGGTTTTAAACAGATTTTATTAAATAATCTTTGGCTCTCATAGCAATTGTTATCTGTTAGGTCATTGATCTGATGCAAGCTAATCTCTTTACTGACAAACAGAAATCCTAAAGACTTTGGAAATTGTACTTAATAGCAATACTGAGATTAAATTTATTCAAGTATTTTTAATAAATTATAATTTAACATTAAAATTCCCATGATAGATGATTGTGACACTAGTGACCATGGAAAAAGAAGTAAGTGAAATTTTAGAGAAAAACAAAAACATATTTTTAGAAACTCTTAAAGGCATATATTTCTCTGTATTGTAACTTCTATCATATTGTTTCCTGATTTTATGTTATTCTATCTGAAATAGAAGCTGTTTTGAACCTGCATATATTTTAAATTTACCTTAAAGAGAGGGAGAAATTTATTTGCCTTTCAAATAATTATTGCTTCCGTAATAGTTCTAAGGTGAGAATCTGAATGTTAACCTATTTGGGCTCTGAGAACAACAACAAAAAAGGATATTTCTAAGTACCGAACATGGTTTGTGCAACTACAATATACAATGGGATTGACCCTCTTTAGTATAAAACCACAAAGCCAATTAAAAGAGAGATAACTTTGAGTGATAAGTTCTTAGAGAAAGTTAAAAAGAAAGTTAATTTAATAAAAAATAACATGAACTCATGATCTTTCGATATAAGATGATTTTTCCTATGCTATTAGAGTGGTTTAAGTATTTTTATTTCTGATATCATCCCTCTTAACTCTAAAAGTTTTGAGCAATCATTCAATCTACCACCATATATCCCAGATTCAGGTTTCTAATACCATTCTCTTCTAAAAGAAATCAAGGATCCATGGACTCTGTCTATACCAGGGACTTCTTGTTGCCTTCAGAAAGTAAGGCTTTCATCAGAAGAAAATGCATTAGAACTAAGACAAGAAAGGTAGCTAAAGAAAAGGTTCTGGTAGCCAAATAATAATAAGGTAAGCTTCCAAACAGTTATACAATTAATTGGAGCAAGTTATGTTTGAAATCACTGAGAGGTCATTAATCTATGATGGATCTCAAAAAGGAGAATAAATGTACTGAGAAAAGCCATACAACCAATGAGTCGATGGTACCCAATTTTCCTCAAAAAGTGGAATAAGGGGGGCAAGTCATTCAATTGTTAAGTAGGAATGGAGTTCAGGGTTTGTTTAATTGATAAAACATCTTCCCCCCATTGGATAATTCCAATGGTTATTGTATTTTTCCTGAGATAAAAACACAATATTTTATCCACTGAATTGATGCTTTCATACCAAATCTTAGGTCAGAGTGTGAGATGTAAGAATAAAGATACCTGAAACCTGTGCATGCTTCCTGCTCCTGGGGAATACCTCCTGTCCAAGGGGATGCTCACTTTATACTAGTATGTCTTCAGGAAAGCTATGGAGACTTAAAAAACCATCATTCTGCATAAAGAACTACATTACCCCCCCAACCTTTTCTTGTAAATATCTTTGCACATTTCTCATCTTTGAACTATTAAAGAAACTGAATATGTCCTATATGTATCTTTTCAAGAATCTAATCATCATCCTATTGAGACAATCATGCATAATCCACCCAGGTAGATCTCTCTTACCCACTCTAAGACTAAGTCAAATGATACCAATTTCCCACCTTTCCACTTCAAAGAACCATATGTTACAGCCATTTTCCCAGTATACTGTGAATGCCTGTTTATATGTCTTCCCCCATGTGAAGTACAAGTTTCTGGAGAGAAGAATCGAAGCTTTTTCTCTTTCTTAATTCTTCTCACTCCTAATAACAACATCCTTTTGCAATAAATGTTTGAATAAACAAACGAATAAATTACTCACCCCCTCTTCCCTTCCATGTAGTCTCAGTTCCAGCCATGTCAGTCTACATACATTTTCTGAAATGAGTTATTTTCTTTTTTTGAGACTTTGTTCCTGTTCTGTCATCTGTAGTAGGTTGAATTGTGTTTCCCAACAGGTATGACTAAGTCCTAACTCCTTGTACCTATAAATGTGACCTTGTTTGGAGAGAGTTTTTGCAGATATAATTAAGGATTTCAAGATGAGATTATCCTGAATTATAGTGTGTCAAAGAAAAATTGTACTGGACAAATAAAACAGCCAAAAAGGTGTTTATCCAAGACTATTGCAATAGAAGAGAGAAATTAAAATCAACTCTTCTGGAAAAAAAAGGAGGATGTGTAAGTACTGGGGTTAGCTAGTGAAAACATACTGGAGCACATTAGAAAGCATGTTGATTCATGTGATTAGGTCAATGTGATGTGCTTGCTGTTTGTGACTTACCTAAGTTAGGTTCCTGGACCTCCCAAAGAGACTGGGCAGATGGTGGCTATCTTCCTTGAAGGTACTTTTCTTTCTTTTCTTTTTCTTTTTTCTTCTCTTCTCTTTTCTCTTCTCTTCTTCTTCTTCTTCTTCTTCTTCTTCTTCTTCTTCTTCTTCTTTCTCTCTCTCTCTCTCTCTCTCTCTCTCTCTCTCTCTCTCTCTCTCTCTCTCTCTCTCTCTCATTTATTATACTTTAAGTTCTGGGATACATGTGCAGATTGTACAGGTTTGTTACATAGGTATACACATGCCATGGTGGTTTGCTGCATCCATCGCCCTGTCATCTATATTAGGTATTTCTTCCAATGCTATCCCTCCCTAATCTACCCACTCCCTGCTATTCCTCTCCTAGCCCCCCATCTCCCAGGCCCCAGTGTATAATATTCCCCTCCCTGTGTCTGTGTGTGCTCATTGTTCAATAACCACTTATGAGTGAGAACATGTGGTGTTTGGTTTTCTGTTCTTGTGTCAGTTTGCTGAGAATGATGGTTACAAGTTTCATCCATGTACCTGCAAAGGACATGAACTCATCCTTTTTTATGGTTGCATAGTATTCCATGGTATATATGTGCCATATTTTTTTTATCCAGTTTATCATTGATGGACATTTGGGTGGTTCCAAGTCTTTGCTATTGTGAACAGTGCCACAATAAACATATGTGTGCATGCAACTTTATAACAGAATGATTTATAATCCTTTGGTTATATACCCAGTAATGGGACTGCTGAGTCAAATGGTATTTTTAGTTCTAGATCCTTGAGGAATCACCACACTGTCTTCCACAATGGTTAAACTAATTTACACTCCCACTAGCAGTGTAAAAGCATTCCTATTTCTCCACATCCTCTCTAGCATCTGTTGTCTCCTGATTTCTTAATGATCACCATTCTAACTGGCATGAAGTGGTATCTCAATGTGGTTTTGATTTGCATTTCTCTAATGACCAGTGATGATGAGCTTTTTTTCTAATGTTTGTTGGTTGGATAAATGTCCTCTTTGGAAAAGTGTCTGTTCATATTCTTTGCCCACTTTTTGATGGTGGTGTTTTTTTCTTGTGAATTTGTTTAAGTTCTCCATAGATTCTGGATATTAGCCCTTTGATGGGTAGATTGCAAAAAATTTTTCCATTCTGTTGGTTGCTGGTTCATTCTACTGATAGTTTCTTTTGCTGTGCAGAAGCTTTTACATTTAATTAGATCCCATCTGTCTATTTTGGCTTTTGTTGCCATTACTTTTTGTGTTTTAGTCATAAAATCCTTGCCCATGTCTATGCCCTGAATGGTATTGCCTAGGTTTTCCTCTAGAGTTTTTATGGTGTTAGGCCTCATGTTTAAATCATTAATCCACCTAGAGTTAATTTTTGTATAAGGTGTAAGGAAGGGATCCAGTTTCAGCTTTTTGCATATGGCTAGCCAGTTTTCCCAACACCATTTATTAAATAGGGAATACTTTTCCCATTGCTTGTTTTTGTCAGGTTTGTCAAAAATCAGATGGTTGTAATTGTGTGGCATTCCTTCTGAGGCCTCTGTTCTGTTCCACTGGTCTGTATCTCTGTTTTGTACAAGTACCATGCTATTTTGAGTATAGTAGCCTTGTAATAGTTTGAAGTCAGGTAGTGTGATGCCTGCAGCTTTTTTTTTTTTTTTTTTTTTTTTTTTATTTGCTTAGGATAAATGTTTCCAGGTCATTGAGAAATTCCTGGGTTATACAACTACCGAGAGGATGGGAGAATATTTACATCTCAAAAAGGCAAAGAGAAAATTTACAATTTAAAGTTTTCTAAAGTGAATATTGTGCTAAGAAAAGAGAGGTCAGAGGCCTGTCTAAAGTTTAGGGAAACTGAGGGTAATGTTAAGGCTCTCTCACTCTTGGTTAAGGACCTTCAATTCAATGACAGTATCCTTTAAAACATTTCTTTATACTATCAAAACAATTGAACTCATGGACATCAAGAGTAGAAGGATTGTTACTAGGGCTGGGAAGGATAGTAGGGGGTGGGGGGAAGGTAGGAATGGTTAATGGGTACAAAAAGAGTTAGAATGAACATGACCTACTATCTGACAGCACAACCAGGTGACTATAGTAAACAGTAACTTCATTGTACATTTAAAAATAACTTAAAAAGTACAACTGGATTTTTTTATAACATGAAGGATAAATGCTGCAGGAGATATATAACCCATTCTCTATGATGTGACTATTATGCATTGCATACTTGTATCAAAATACCTCATATACTTTATAAATATATATATACCAACTGTGTACCCACAAAGATTAAAAATAAAAAAGTTAAATGTCATTATAAGAAACATAGGGTCATAGAAGGAAAAGGCCATGGGGAGATAGAGAAAGAGATAGGAGTGAAATGTCTACAAGCCTAGGAATACCAAAGACCCAACAGCTACTAGAAGCTAAGAGTGGCAAAGAATAAATTTTACTCAAAAACTTCTGGAGTATCCAAGGCTGCTAACACTGATATAGCATTTGTAGCCTCCAGAACTATTAGAGAATGAAGTTCTGTTTATCTAAGCCTTCTAGTTTGTAGTAATTTGTTAAAGTAGCCCTAAAAAAATAGTGTATGATCTTTCTTGAAAAGTCTCTCTCTACTGTTCATTTAACTTCAAATGTCAAAATTCTACATCTCATTTAATGCTGTCAAAATTGTAGTCCTCCATTCCTTTTCTTTATAATTGATAATACCAGCTAAACACCACATCTTTTTTCTCTGAATTCTTTTGGCAATGAAGATGATAACAATATTGCAGCTAAAACTTGTTTAGTGTTTGATTTATGTCTAATCCCTCTTTATTCCTTGTGAAAACATAATAAGGCAGGTGCTATTATTTTTTCAATATTAAGGATGAAGAAACTGAAGAACAGAGGGATTTAATAACATTAAGTGGTAGAACCAAAATTTGCTTTGAGATTTGCCTAAGTACAGAGCCCATATGCTTAGATATTTTACTATTTTTTTCTATTCTTATCCTTGAATGTTTACTTCTCTCATGTCTCATGTTATCTTTCATTATATTCTCTATACATTTTTATTTTCTAGCTGAGGTAACTAAGAAATCAGAGATGTATAAGCATATTCATTTATTTTTCCCATTTTAAAGGTCTTTTGATATTATGTTGTCTATATATATTTTTTAATTTAAACACTTCTTGTTCAAGAAAAATCTTCAGACAATTTGCTTGAATACTTTTAACCTTAAAATCATTTTAAGATTCTGTTTTATTTATCTATTTACAGCATTTGGCAGATTTCTTTGAGTATCAAAACTACCCAAATTTCACTGAATGAATTTAGTTAAACCAACTGTCAGCCCCTACATGTCTCCCAATTTTCCAGTTTTCTAGGATCGTATTTTTCTTTAATACAGTACTTTAATAGAATGGCTAAAGGCCCTATTCTGCATGCATTAAGAAGCTCAGTGCTTTTCTTGCCACACACAGTTTCTGAATATTATTAACTTGGGAGAGGGCTCCATTTTCCACGCTTGCCTGTCACTTCCATTGTTTTCTTTTGAACTCTTGTCATCAACTCTACTCTCAACGTGTCTCCTGAGATTGCCCTCCATTTGCTATATTGGATACTACTCCACTAACACAAGGGTGTTGTATGGTAGACTCTTATTGATGACTTAGAAAATAAAGGGTATTAAAGCATATCATAGTTTTCATTTACTCATTTAATAATTCAGCAAATACACAAACATTCATTGACCATCTAGTGCCACTGTGTTGGGCACTGAGGAAACAATGGTAAGAAAATGGGTAAAATCTCCATGATCATGTAGCTCATACTCTAGCAGGAAATCATAAAACTCACACAGCGACATGATAAATGTAAAATTACAAATTGAAGTATAAGAAAAGGAAATGTTCATGGTAGATTGATAGCCATGGTATGGGCTTGAACTGAGAGCTGAAGTGTGAGTAGGCATTAACCAGTCCCACAACGGGGACAGGGGAAGAAGAAAGGCATTAGAGAAAGAAACGATAGCATGTGAAAACAAGCAACAGTGGGCTGGAACAACATACATTCCAGCAACTGCAAGAAAGCCTCTGCATTAGGGATGCATAGACCCAAGCAAATAAAGGAAAGAAAGATATCTGGAGAAACCAGCCAAAACCCATTTAACGAATGCACAGTCTACTTCAAGCTTTCCTTAAAAATGTAATCTTAATCTTAAAGCTAATGGAAAAATAATGAACAGTTTGATGTAGGAGATTAACATGATTCACTTTGTATTTTGAAAAAAAATCTGGCTACTGTATAGAGACAAGAGTAAAGTGGGTAAGGAATGGTAGATGTGGGAATTCTGAACATGAAGCCTTCGTCCAGGTGAGAGATTGTGGCGGCTTGACCTAGGGAAGTGATGGTGGAGATGAAGGTAATTGGGAGGGTTTGAGAAGACTTTAGTGCGGTGTGGACCAACAGAACCTGATGAAGTAAGTGTGTCAAGAATGTAGAGTACACCAGAATGGAAAAAACAGAAGCCAGAAAAAAATGAGTTCCAGTCTTAAAAACTGACTGGACTTTTGAATATGGAAATTTCTCACTGGCTGCCTCCTTTTAGGCTCTTCCCTAAGACTTTCTCCTTTACACCCACTTTCCCATCCTCAAAACCACCTTCTATCACCATCTTATTACTTTACATATTCCTGGACTCACACAGTTTCTTCATAATAACTTTAATAATACAATAATTATGTGGATAATTTAACACCAAGTCTCCCTTAGTGTGAAGACCAGGTTTGTTCTGCTAACAATTTCATTGAATTATGCTAGTCTGTCTACCATAATTCCACCCTTAGTAATACAAAGGCTTTGGAAATGTATTGAAATCACATCATTTCTCATCATATCTTAGAGCAAATTCTTATGCTTAGGTTTCCACTAGAACTTCCAGGGTTGTGGAGCTGTGTATGGGATTGGGCACTTTGATCTCCTATATGTCATGTCCTACCCTCAAAATTATCACTTTTACTGACCCAAGATGGCTAACAAAACCTAAAAGCTAACATACTGTAGTCTACACAAAGTAAATACTTCATGTTAACAATGAAGATCAAAATGTTTAGTAATAAATTATGAGTTATAATTCTGTCTATTTCTGGAAAATAGGAATACCTATACCTAATGTTGGATTTGTTCTTGTGCTCTTTTGAAGGAAACATCCTACTATATCAGAAATTCCCATGGTACCACATCCAGATTTCTTCACCAGGGCAGATAAAGAGTTGGCAAAAATCATTGACTATCACGTAAGACTGATTTTTTTTTAACTAGCAGCAAAAGCTTTGTTCTTTAAAGGCACTTTAAATTATAATATATAGTTCTGAGACTGAAACCTTAGTATGTGGAATTTAAAAGTAGAGCCATGATTGGTTTGCCAAACTGAATCATATCTCACTATGTTATCTATACACCTTAGTGTCTTCATCGGGTTACAGAAAATTTGGCCTTCTGTCATTTGTAAAATACTAGCCTAATCCTGTTTTCTGAATTAGTACTGATTTATTTTGACAAGAGTCGTATATTGAACACTGAATACTGATTTCTTCTGCAGTGTAGTTCTAATAACAGAACAGAAATCTTTTGGCTCAATTTTCAGTGACCGTTCTTTACCCTTGACAGATCAGAAAGACTGTTAATCACTTTGTTCTTAGCATAAGTAAAAAAAAAAAAAAAAAACAGTGGCAATACAAGGCTATTCACAGAAGATACTTTAATTCATTGTGCTATATTTAGTTGATAATTTCTTACCAAATACCAGTCATTTTATGTCTAGTTCTTTTTAGAAGCGGAATTGAAGTATGAGAGAAAATACTTATTTTTTTTTCTTTAAATAAACTATATAGGGTTATGTGCTTAATTTTATTACTAGTAGTTCAATATTATCTATCAGATTGTGATTATATTAATATTTTTTTCACATTACTTTTAAGTAGTAATCTTGTGAAGAGATTATTTTATTTACTGATCACATTAAATAGTTTTTACCACATAGCTAGTAATTAAGCCACTCTAGCAGTAGCTATAAGTATTGGGCTTTGGAGACTGACTGATACCTTGAAATCACAAAATGAGAGCTGCAATATTTTATTATTCACTAACAGAATTTTTAGAAACTAATATATGTATAGGTCATCTTCAAAAATTTCAAATGTTTTATAAATTTCAACATCTATATTTTCCTAGTCATTAAGTCAACTAAGTAATGTAGAAGGGATTGTAAGAGATAGCAACTTGCCAACATCACACACACACACACACACACACACACACACACACACACACACACAAATAACTACTTTGGGCTGTCTAGGGCTAAAAGAGACAAAGGAAAGTACTATGAATAACAGAGATAAACAGATATCTCGTAACAGCCATCCATCCTCTTTTCCTTTTTCTAAGGGTGTAAGCATTATCGAAGTAATCACTGCCATGGGCCTACTTATATTGTAGCTAAAGAAGGATAAAGAAATCCTTTTTGAAAATATTCTTGAAAACTTATAGATCCAAATTGTTTGATGTGTGGCTAGCCTAATGAACTAGTACTTCATAGTATTGATTTTGGAAGGTTTATTGAAGTATCTCTGAATATTACATTTTTTCAGTATATACCACTGCTTTTCAGATGGGCATAGCTATAGTGCTTTGTACTTATACTTTACACTTTGCAAAATGCTCTTACATTAGTTAATTTAACCTTCACAACCCTATATAACATTTACCAATAAGAAAAACAAACACTTTTTTACAATTCAGTTACTTGCTCAATGTTTTAAGTAAATGATGGAGTCTATGTACAAAAACAGATTTTCCTACTCTAAATCTAGTTTCCCTTCTACTTTTTCATAGCTGCTCAAGTTCTTGGCTTATAACTCCTAATCAGAATTAGAGGTGGGAAGGTGGGATCTCTAATATTGACAAAGAAGAACAAAAGCACATTTCCTCAGCTACAGATATTAATTCTCCTTCTAATCCAACATACTTTTGTTGAGGGGTTATAATATGTAGGAAATAGAAAATATACCTCCTTGCTCAGGAGATAATTAAGGTACCTTATACATTGCTAGTCTTCCAGAGCATGATCATTGAATCCCTGAGTGAGTAAGTTGAATAAATCAGTAAATGGTGCCTCCATTTCCCATCAATTTCAAACATATCTATTTTTTTTTTACATCCTCCTAGCTACCACAACAGACAATAATAATGGCAGATAAGGTCAAGAAAATACAATCATTTACCCAAATTGAATTGTTGTCATGGTCAGCAGAAACAAAAAGAAAGTATGCTTTTTCCTAAGCCTAATGAAAAGAAGGATTTTGACATTATGGTGAATTTCAGCCATTCCAAATTCTAAGAAGGGGGAAAGGGGGAAAAGCTGTCTTCTGAACAGTGATGATAAGATACCCCTTTTTGGCTGCTTTTATGTGTATTGATGCTTTTATACATGCTGTTTGTGAAACCAAGAATTCTATTTTACTGGCAGTTCTTAAGAATTAATTCTCTTTTGATTTTTCAGAGTTTAAGAAACAAAATCATGAGACCCACTGAAATCTTTCTTTTTTCAACTAATGTAACTTTTATTATGAAAAAATTTCAAATAGATACAAATGAAGACAATGGTATAATCACCAACTCACCTCTCCCATGTACCAACGACCCAGATTAAATAGATATGCACATTTCATACAGGATAGATAGTTCTCTTTGTTTACAGATACTGTCATTGTTATACCAACTATAACTTCTATGCTAATAAAATTGATAATTTTCTTAAATGACTAGATTATTTAGTTTATTATATGAAAAAAATAATGTGTCATAGTTGAGTATCATAGAACTTGTAGACAAAACCACAGCATGAATTTCAGCCTGTGCCTGAATGTTCTGGAGGTTTTGCCTTAAATTTCCATATATTTTATGCAATATGTTTGGTTTCCGAGAAACCAAACATATGAGTAACAACTGTGTATAAATACAATCTTAAGATAAGTCCAGTTAACTTTTATATTTCTTATGTAATTAAAACTTAACTGGGAATAAATAATGAATTTTATATTGTGCTTTTATTTGTCATGTTTACTCTAATATGAATATATTAACATTTTACAAAATTTTACTGTGTTCATCAAAGCTGAGTGACATGCTATGGACTCTGATGCTTAGCTCTGCTTTTTATTATATGAATATCCCATATGACAAATGTTATTTATGATTCACAGTACTGGTATATATAGTAATCTATACATTAATTGATAGGTTGCTAATCTCAGACTGATCATTTGTGTATATACATGAGCTGAAGGTGACAAAAACGCAGCATTGGCAGTCTTTGGAAAAGACTGAATTGGCAGTCAGTATTGAAAATCCTTAGGAATTTTCAATATTTCATACAAGGAGTCATTCTGTCCCAAATGTTTCACCCAGCGTAAAGTGTTTACTACCTGTTTGTATCATTTCCTCCATCAAATATATTCGAAGTATATACATTTTTTTCATGATGATGTTTGACTGATTATTATTACTTACAATACTGTGACTCATTCTTAGGGCTCTTGCCTTCAGATATACTACTAGTTACATGACAGCAGGGGTTATACAGTGAAAAGCTAAGTGAAAGCAAAATAGAAAGAAAAATTATCTTGGCCAATAAGATACATTCTTTAGAGGTGTTTTTACTGGTCTTCTGCATAGTCGGCATTTACCTAGTAATTTCATTTTCAGCTTCATGTAGAATAGTATTAGAGTTTTGGCCTTTCTCTTCAGTTTGTATTTTCTGTATTTTTTCTTTCTGTTTTGCTTTCATTTGGTTCTTCATTGTATCACCTATACTGTCATATAAATACCAATATTGATGAAGAAAGTAAAACTATTTGAAATATAGAAATATAAAACCTATAATGTCTTATTTTGTATGTTTTTTAATCTGTAAATATATTAAGGAAGTTCTATTTTGTGGGACTTAACATGCATTCTAATAAGTGACACATATGTTTTACCAGTGAGATAGATAAAAATTTTTTGAGGAATGTCATGGAAAAAACCAAAGAGGATAATTGTATATAAGAATCTGCATTTTCAGCAGCTAAATCAATATGCATTTCTTCATGGAAAATCATATGTGAATGACGTTTTATCTCTGTAACAGTGGCAGGAAGAGCTAAAGATCCGAAAAAAAGAAGATGCAATATGCAAGGCCCAAGAACTTGAAGATAAGAAGTTAGAGGAGAAAATTCACTTTCAAGAAGTTATGAAGAAAAGAGAAGAGAAACTACATAAGCAAACCAAGCCCTATGAGCTTCCTCATAGAATAGAAGTAACTTAATTAGAAAAGAAAATGCCACCCCCCAAACTGAGGTCAGAAATACATAGCATGAAAAATACTAAGATAGCCACATAGTAAGAGAACTTTCTGTAATTAACTTGAGGTATTGTACAGAAGAACTTGTTATCCTGATACAAACTGTTTAATAGTTATTTCTTAGTTCTGAATTAATGACCAACTTAATCACACTTGAATGAAGTGACTTCACTAGTCAAAACTTTCCAATACTACATCTAGAATTTTTCTCAATTGACATTTATCTCATTGTACAGCATATGTAATAACTGATTCTCAGAACGCTGATATTCAACAAGCAGTTTGATGGAAATTAACTACAAGTTAATTAATAAGTCACCATATAAGAATTATTTCTCGAAAACAGAATAAACACAAGGTAACACTCCTATAATTACTATTATTCAAATAAAAACATTATGGCATCTCATGTGATTGTCATTTTATAGTCAATTTATGCCAAACCAAACAAACCCTATTTCAGAAATCTGAATACAGAAGGGCCAGTCATTTTAGATTGTCTTGATCTTTAACAGATGCCAGAGGGGACTCCTGAGAGACAGTGGTTTTACTCTATTCTGTGAGTTTATAAGAATAAATCTGTATGATGCTAGAAAGTCCAGGAGCAACTGTTGAAGAGATTCATACAAACAGGAGTCATTTTAGAAATGGAACTCACCTCATCTGAAGTTTTGAACCTATGAGTAAGAGTAATAGGGTGGAGATTTTATGAAGTCTTGTATTCCTTTCCTGAAAAATACAAATAATATTCACATCTCAGTTTCACACATATGACTTGGTGATACTCAAGAGACAGGAACTTTAACAGGGTTGTCAAATTCAAATGACTACCAAGTCAGAAAGGTAACATAAATTAGTGAAGCCAGATAAGGAATACCTATCCCATGTAATTTCCCAGCTGGACACGGTGGCTCACCCCTGTAATCCCAGCACTTTGGGAGTCTGAGGCAGGAAGATCACCTCAGGTGAGGAGCTTGAGACTAACCTGACCAACATGGAGAAACCCTGTCTCAGTACTAAGAAAAAGTACAAATTTAGCCGGGCCTGGTGGTGCATGCCTGTAATCTCAGCTACTCAGGAGGCTCAGGCAGGAGAATTGTTTGAACATGGGAGGCAGAGATTGTGGTGAGCCGAGATCAAGCCACTGCACTCCAGTCTGGGCAAGAAGAATGAAACTCTGTCTCAAAAAGAAAAGAAAAGAAATTTCCCACTACTCAGTTACATTCTAAAATGTGTATCAGTATTGTACAATCATCCAATCTTTCAAGAAGCTTTTAAATGAGACTATATTTCAAAATAAAAGTAGCTAAATGCCCAAATGTTGGCAAATAATTTTTTATAACATATTTTCAAGTTAAATTTGATGCATGGGCCAAAGTATGTGACCTATATTATGTGAATTCAGGTATCAGTCTTCATTTAAGATAACAATCACATATGGCAGAAAAATCTTGTGTGTAGGTTCCTGTTTTGATTCCCTATATAGCTAATTCAAACGTATGTTTCTCTTTCCAAACCTTTTGTATTATCCTTGTGTTCTCAAATGGAGACTATGCAGGTTCCTAGAAATACCTTCATCCATCTTTGCTTTCTTCATTTGTGGAAAAAAAATTCTATAGAAGACCAGTCAGTCCCCTTTCTCCAAATCTTATCCCTTCCAAAATCTTGTTCCATCAACTATTCACTGTCTCCTCCTAAGTCCTCCCTCATCACTCATTCCTAAACCCATGGAAGTTTCAATTTTCTCTCATTCTTCCATCCAAACTATTCTCTCACTATTGGTTTGTAGCAAGTTATAATAACTAAGCTGTATTAGTAAGGGGACTATGGAGATCTAACTGCTACTTACAAGAATTTCAACAAATCCTACTGTTTCAGCACCATCTTTATAAAAGAAAACTAATATCTACAATTTCAGAAACTTTCTAGCATTCTGAGGCATGGTCCTTAAGGCACCCTCACTGCAGACTTAGGTTTATGTTTTCCCTGCTCTGCTTAGCCTATTTCTACTTGTTCGTCTTCTTTTTTACTTCCACAATTTTATTAATACTTCCAACATGCTAATATCTTTTCTTCTTGTGGATCCATGCCTTTTTACAAGTAACCCTTTTTATGTCAGAGTGGTGATTTGGAAGGGAGCTAAACAAATTGTATATATAGATAAACAGAGAAAGAAAGAAAAAGGGAGAGAAAGAGAGATGATTAATCAGAATACACCTTTATTCTTAAATTATTTTTTAAAATTCTTAACATTTGGCAACATGCATCTCTCATGGTCTTTTCCTATTTTGCTGATTCTTTCTGCAATATTAGCAAAGACCGTGGGCCGTAGATCTGGAAACACACTCTAGTTATGCCTTCTGCCAGCTATGAAACAGTAGGCAAGTTACTGAACTCATTTTCACTTTCGTTTACTCATTTATAAAATTGACACAATTTATGTAAAGAGTAGTATCAGTTAGAAGCTAATTAGGAAAGAAAAAACCTGTCAGTCATTTTAACAGAATTTAATGTAAGAAATTATCTTCAAAGGTGTTAGAGAACTGAATAAATGGAAAGGGGACATAGCAATAACACAGAAACAATAACTGCAGGAAACTGCAACCACATTTGGAGCCACGGAATCAGAGAGAAGAGGTTTGCATTGTGAGACTCTAAGGCATGCTGAAGGCACTTCACACAGCAGAACTCGGATCCCTGACGGGGAGCGATTGCCCAGCTATTGCTGGTACTTCTGAGGGGGCACAATACCACTGGTTCTGGGAGTGCAGAAAAAAAATGAAAACTGTAACAACTTGTACCTTGCTGAAACCACACTATCAGGAAGAGTGGGAAAACTGGAAGAATCAAGTGTTTCCTTCCCTCTCATCCTGAAACTCTTTCTCATGTGCTTCTTCTTTCTAGCATCACAAAGCAGAGAAAACAAGGGTGGTTTTTGAAATGAAAGATACCAGTTAAATACCTGAACACTGTATGGCTTAGAACATATCAGTCCATGCAATAAAAATTAACTCTCCCTTCTTTTCCTTTGCAACTTAGGCCCTGTTTTCTGCTTATTCTGCAAGATTTCCTAGTGGGGAAAAAAAAGTTTAAAAGAAAGCATCTTCTCTTAAGTTGATATAAATGGCTTAAAAGTAAACTTTACTAATTTATTTTAATAACAAATCCTTAATTCTTCCAACAAGTTCTTTTAACACAAATTCAATGGAAATTCTTTGTAATTTATGTTTAGTATTCACTTTGCTTCAAAACTCACAAAGGATTCTATGAATCACAGACTGGTTTGGGTCCCAGAAAAATTATTTCAGCTATTCTCTTGTTGTTCAGCTTATGATTTCTCAGCCTTAGTATTTATTTTTCCATTTTCCCACTGTGAGTTGATAGGAGAAAGACAGAGAAAGAGAAAGATTCTCCATATCTATCTACCTTGCACAGTTCTTAGTCACCTTTAAGTGCCTCTACTGTTAAAAAGTGTTAACCTATCTCAGGTCCAAATTTCTTCCTATTTAAAACTTACTTCCATGCTGCTTTATCACTTATGCTTATGTTTATTTTGAAAAAATAAACCCAAGACTGCCTACATTTATTTAGTATGGATTCTCCATAGATTTCCCTCAGTAACCACCAAAGCAATTTCTCTTTCACACCTGCTGCCTCATTGAGAATACTCATAAAACTTTTTAGGTAGTTTCACTAAAGTATTCGAATACTGGAGTAAATTCTGAGTAACACAGGAATGAACATGATCATTTCTCCGGACATAATTTTTTTTTAAAAAAGGAAAGCAAATGATTTACAGTGGTTTGTGGGGCATAACAAAAAGACATTTAAGGAAGAAAATATCTAAAACAAATATCCTGACTCATGCATTGAAAGGTCGGTGTTTGGACAAAGGGAGCGCACAGAGGTAACAGACAAAAATAACACACCAACAGTTTTCAGAACTCCATAGTGATGTTTAACAATTATAATTTAAATAATTGATTCTTCTGTTCCTACCACTAAAACCTTCTCTGTAACTCTTTACTAGTGAGTTGTTTTCTGAGTGTCCTTTTTCATATTGCTTCTAGTTGAGAACAACTGTTATATAGTTTTTCTGAACTTGACTTTCAAATTTCAAAGTTATCTGATTGGGAATTGCTTTGAGGTTGCTTTCAAACTTCGTCCTACTGCTCACATACTAAGCTCGCACTGTGGGTCTGCCAGTGACTCTCAATTAAAATCACCATAGGTCTCCTGCAGCTTCTTCATTCCTCCTTGCATCTCAATTTGCTGAAGTAAAATGAATAAGAACACCCCATTTGTCTTATTTGTGATTAATCATGACACTTGTCACCTCCTCTGTGGGCTAAATATTTAATACAAAGGAAGGTAGAGTCATGAAAATCTGTTGTGTCAAACCCTCTGTAGAAAGGATGTGTAGTAACAAATTCAGTCCACACAGTACTTCTCAACCTCAGGTTGGCCACTGGAGACTAAGTATTTGTAGGTTCCTTGTACTGATTCTAGTTATTTTCTGTGATATACAGAATGCGTTTGGAAACTTATAGCAAAATGCATTTTAAATTATCATCTATAATATAAATTAATATATCTGTATAGTCTTACAAATTCTGTTGATGATTTAGTTACTTTTCTGCTACACACATTTTTCATGGTGACGTACATTTCAAGGATAATTTGGCTTTAACGTTACTCCTGCTGACTTTCTCCTCCAATCATTTTAGCTAAGGGACCTATTTATATAATACCTAGTACCTTATTTTTTGTGTGTGTTTCACTGAAAAGTCAAAATAAAAATAACTTTACAAAACATTTTGTAGTTGGAGGATCCCTGTTATATCCAACTTTCCAATAAAATTTCCCAAGCTGACTCTATTTTGAAAAGGCAGTGGATCATCTTTTATAAATTAGTGAATAAAGTAAAAATCAAATATCTCAGAATCACCACTGCAGCTTTTTCATACATAGCCAGACTATTGTCAATCCAGTAATGCTTTGAATATTGCATCAAAACATGAAGAAATAGAAAATCTGGACAAACCAATCTGTTAATCTCTAGCTCCAGATTTTCACTTGGCTTCCAAATAAAAGACTTCTTAAAAGAAATGACTAGAGGAAGTATTTCTTAAAAGAAATACGTACAGTTTCTTCCATAGCATATATTCTCCAACATGATAACTAGGTCACAAGACTTGTGGCCTTATGGGAAGGTATGTCTTAAGGAAGAAAAGACTCAACCTATTCCAAGCAGAGACATTGTAGAAGGTAAAAAACAGTTGGTGAGAAAGGTAGGTTCTCCACAGGAGAAGGGGTGTGGTCTAGAAACATGTAAATAATAAGGAGCCTGAGTCTGACAGGTTAGCAGCATTAGCTCCTGCAGGACTGAGAATCTGTTAAATCACTAGGAGGGATATTGCATACAAACATATTCAGTGACACATGCAATTGTCAGGGTGAGAAGAGAAGCAAAGAAGCAAATGATAGGAGACAGATCCTTGATATTAGCACAATAAGACCAATAGACAGAAATTAGATCTACTTCATTGCACCTTATTGCAGAAAGCATACCAGTTCATCCATTCTATAGTTGAGGTCAGGGAGGAGTAAGCGAACCTTGGGAAGATTTAAGGACCCAGGCTCCCATCTACTTCCTTTTGCAGGCCAGACCCCTCCCTACAGATCCAAACACCATATTGGAAAGGAGAATGGAGGGAAGAGGAATATGAAAGCAGTTATATGAAGAACGCAAGTTAATATTTAAAAGATCTCTTGATTTGCTAGATTCGAATCATTTTAAGACTGAGTTACTGAGCTTCATCTTGGCCTGGCTCCAAGAAAACCAGCAGAGGGAGCGTCATGAGGAAGAACTGAATTGTTTTCTAAACCTCCAGAAACTAAATTTTCTCTTTATAGTTAAGATGTAGTATAAAATTAAATTTGCCTATTGGCAACATATATATGAACTGATATTTCACCACATAGATAGAGACAGAATTAGAGATATGTGGTCTAAACTTGTATGCATCAATCTAATATATGCAGTCACTCATTCAGAAAATATTTGTTCATTGTCTGCTGAACTCCAAATACTCTCTTAGTCACTGGGGATATATCAATGAATCAATGAACAGAACAGAAAATATAATATTGTACATATTAAAAATAATGCACTTGTATGTGTAAAACAAGCGAACAATAAAAATATTATATAATTTCAGGTAAAGACGAGGAACAAAAATAAAACAAGGTAAAAAGATAGTAATAACAGAAAATCTGTTTTAGATAGTAGGATCAGCAGGAATGACCTAAGGATTTTGACTAAGACCAGAATGAAGTAAAACAGAGAGTCATCTGACTTTCAGAGGAAAGAGCATTCCCCATCCTATCAGTAGAAAGTGAAAAATTGATAGGGTAATCATTCATGCTTTTTGCTAAATATTCCTGCTTCTCCCTTCTTTGAGATTCATAGGAGTGTTTTCTATTTTCTGGCCCCATCCTGTTGTGGTAGGTCATATGATTAATTCTGGCCAATGATTATGAACAGAAGCTATGTGTGTCACTTCTGGGCTGAAGTAGTTACTTGTTGGCTTGACAATTTACAGTGTTTCTTTTATTCCCTATAGAACAATAATTTGTGTTCAAAATAGTGAGTACCCTCTTACCCTTGGTTCCCTTAATAAAAATGATGTAACTGAGAAGGGAAAACTTTTCTGTTTTAAGTGTTTGAGATTTGAGGAGTTACATATTACTACATGATAACCCAAGCTAAACTGATGAAATGGGAGTGAGTGTAGAATGTTTAAAGAAAGGCAAAGAATCCTGTAGAGCTGAAAGAGAGGCCCTAGAGAGATGAAATTAGAAAGGTAAGTTTGGTCCATATTATACAACAATGGGAGCCACACTGTTTCAGGGTTCTCTACAGGTACAGGACTAATAGAATAGATGTATATATGAAAGGGAGTTTATTAAGGAGCACTGGCTCACATGATCATGAAGGTGAGGTCCCACAATAGGCCATCTGTAAGCTGAGGAGCCAGGAATCCAGTCTAAGTCTCAAAACCTCAAAATTAGGAAGCCAAATGCAGCCTTCAGTCTGTGGCCAAAGGTCTGAAAGCCCCTGAAAAATCACTGGTTTAAGTCTAGGAGTCCAAAAGCTAAAGAACTTGGAGTCTAGGGTTTAAGGGCAGGAAGCACCCAGCATGGGAGAAAGATGGGGGCCAGAAAACTTAGCCAGTCTAGTCCTTTCATGTTCCTCTGCCTGCTTTTATTCTAGCTGCACTGGTAGCTGATTAAGTGATGCCTGCCAAGACTGAGGGTGGGTCTGCCTTTCCAAGTCTACTGACTCGAATGTTAATCTCCTTTGGCAACACCCTCACAGACACACCTAGGAACAATATGTTGCATCCTTCAATCAAGTTGACATTCAATATTAAACAACAGACATGGGTTTCAAGTTAGATTTTTAACTAAGAGTAGTGGAAATTATTGCAAGGGGATGAGGAATTAAGCAATTTTAGCCTAATGTATAATGTTTTGAAACTTATGTCTTAAAACTTTTTTAAAAAATTGATATTTAATCTACTGAAAGTTTAGTATGCTTTTTTAAAGATCTTAACACTGTGATTTTAGGAGATTAAAATATTTAAACTTAATCCAACACTTTGGATAAATTACAATATCAAATAAGAATGAGTCTTAGTATCTTTCCATTTGAAACATTTAGAAATTTATGAAACAAAAACCTTTTAAAACCAAGTCAGGGGTCTTAACATTTTCTTGGGAAAAGATGGGTTATAAATTATAATACACATAATTTAATGCTACAGAAAGTTTCTCTTCTTGTCATTGTTATTCTGATCAAAAAAGAAAAAGAGTTTATCTACTTCTTTGCAACTATTGAGTTGAAACAGTGGTCTTGATTTTTTTAAGTCACATATTCGACATATCAATGGTCATGATTGCTTCAACCCAAGCGAGAAAGGTGGAAATTGAAATAGAGGCATGCTGGAGCTCTCACAATGCCCATGTGCAGGTGTTTCAATGATTTTCATTCACTTTACAGTTGCCATATCAATGGCAAGAAAATTAGGTTTGATTGGATTTGGCAATAGCTTTCCTCTATGATATTTTCAAGGAATAGGATTGTTCAGGGTTGAATTCCCAATTATCCCCTGCTGTAAGAAGCTGGATAAAACAAAGTCTCCAGCATCAAATGTAATTAGCTCTATTGACTTATGTTTTTAATGTTAAAATCATGTTCCTTTTTGGGGAGGATGAACAAATACCACCCTTTCTCACTATACACTAATATCCTTGAAAACTGAGTGGATTTGTTTGGCAACTTATTTCTATATCTCTGAGATCAAATCTCTGAAGAGCTCTGAAATCAAAGCACTAAGAAGGGACTAAGATGGGACACAGGATGTAACATGAATGTTATTTTGAAAATATGAAACTAATAATATATTGTGCATTTTACTCTTTCCCTTATATATCATGTTTCTTCCTAATAATTTAAATATCACAGTATTCAAATAGAAGAAGGGACACCACCATATTCACAACAGCATTATTCACAATATCCAAAAGGTAGAAGCAACCCAAGTGTCCCTCAATGGGTATATAGACAAACACATGTGATAGATACATACAACAGAATATTATTCAGCCTTTAAAAAAAAGGCATTCTGATACATGCTACAATATGGAATAAACTTAAGGGCACTATTCTAAGTTAAATAAGACTATTATGAAAATACAAATACTCCACGATTCCACTTATATATACGTAGTAGTCAAATTTATAGAAACAAAAAGCAGAATAGTGGTTTCTGGGGATGGGAGAGGTAAAAATGGAAAATTGTTGTTTCATGTTGCTTTAGTTTTATATTATGAAAATTTCTAGAGATTGCTCAACAATGTGAATATACTTGACACTACTGAATTATATCTTTAAAATGGTTAAAATGCTAAATTTATGTTATGTGTATTCTACCACAATTAATAATAAATAAGATATATTTTGAATAGGAAAATAGGTAACTAATATCCTATCAAAAAGTAGAAAGAAAGGAGAAATCCTTATTGGTAGAAAAATAAAGAAAGTACACATCACAAGACATCACATCATTAAACCCCTGGCAAACAGTGGAAAATAGAAAATAGAATATTGGTGTGAAAGAGAGCTTCAATACTTGTATCATTGCTTCCTTTCTGGAAACACATACTCATATAAACATCCAGGAGGGGTATGGGAAGAACCGGGAGCATCAGGGAGACTGGAGACAAGCTTCCCCTACAGCAAACTAGAGGAATGTAGGCCTCTAGGAGAACTCTACATCCTGTTTTTTCCACATGGCACAGGGATATTTTTGCAGCATGTTCAAAGAAAGTGGCTGATTACATGAGTTCAGGATACTTCTCATCCCCTGTCTAGTATGAGAGGGCCAGGGATGAAGAAGGTCCCACATGCTGAGAGAGTTTCAAAAAGGATTCTTAACATAATGTCCTGAAAAACAAATGGTACCTACACAGGTCATCTTAGAGAAGCAGAACAGCATTCATCGTAAAGACAGAACAGACTCCAAAGTCAGTCTGCATGGGATTTGATTTCCGTCTTCTCCACATTCAAGCAATGCAAACTCAAACAAATTAATTCACCTCTCTGTACCTCAAGTTCACTTCATGTAATGTGGTAATGATACTACCTACCTCACTGTGTTGTTTGAAGATTAGATATGTTTATACACATGAAAATCCTATCCAAAATCTAAAACATAGTTCTCAATAATCATCAGTCATTATTCTTTGCTTTAATTGTTATCAAAAAGGAATATGAGGAGAACTCTCAAATATAGATTTCTCAACACTGACTTAAAAACGAAGTTGTCCAACTTCAGACAGAAAGCCTATAGCTTGTATTTTCTGCCATCCAATTGAGTGTGGCTTAGGAAAAAATATTATATCAGTTCTTAGGAGCGAAAAAAGATCAAGGTAAATGTTTTTTGTACATTGAATGTAGTATAAGTACATTTTGATCCCACTATAGAAGAGATATTCCTTCAGTATCCTCAAGCTGTGCCTGAATCTAACATTTGTGCGAAGTGAGAGAAGGATGCAACTAGAGGCAGAAATACCATATCTATAAATATTTAAAACATACATTAGGCTAATAATAAACAAATGAAATATGTTTTAGCCTTTTACTTTGAAAACTATACCTTCACAATGAATTGGAAGGCCAGAGTCAAATTTAGAATTAACACAACGTTCCACACTGGAACTTGGTGAGGCAGGAAAGCAGGCTGTATTCTAGCCTCTACCCTACCTCCGTTATCCCACAAGTCTCTGTCCTTTATGAGGCATAATGCACAAGCATTTTGTCAGCCTACCCTACTCATGATGAAGCTCTATCCATAGTCCTATAAACAGACACTCCCTGCCCACTCCTCAGGCCAAGGATACAGACATCAGCAATGTGGGACTTGAAGTATGGTACAGGTGGGGAAGGGGATTGGGTTTTAGTTAGGTACATTCCCTACAGTAAACTCTTTGCCTCCTAGGGAGAAGACCTTCTTTGCCTTGGCCAGAAGACCAGAGTAGGATTTGCTAGTGTTTGGAGCCCAGAGTAAGAACTCCTCTTGCCTGCTCTATGAGTGACAATGTGCACCAAAAAATGATTCCAAATCTTTCAATTATAGCTAAAGGGCAAAATTATCCAAAATTAAAGACCACCCAACCCTGAAAAAAAAAAAAAAAAAAAAAGAATGTGTAGCAAGAGCTAAAGATACTCAACAGACGGAAGGACAGGAATGACATAGAAAGTTATCTCTAAGACCTTTCTTGAAATCAGGCATTTTGAAAAGAATAAACTTCTTTCAGAAAGAGACTAACTGTGGCAACAGCAACTCAGACTGTGAATGCAGTGACCAGGGATATATCATTTTCCAATGATTCTGAGAATCACATTCATTACATATATAGCATCTTGTAACTGAGATGTTTCCCATAATTGATAGTGTTTTACAATTACTGTCAGCCAAGTGACAGTATTGACGTGGCTGTCAGGGCCTGTATGTGCATGAACTTGATCATAGCTCTTCACAACCAACCTTAATTAACATGAGTTGTGTGCATTGTTGGCTCCATATAAGTTGTGTTGAATTGCTATTTAAAATGTCTTTGAAAAAATTATACTATGATTTGGCATGAGAAAAGCTAGTTTGTGTACAGAAAGATGTAGAAACGAACAGCAGGGAATAAATTGGATATTAATGAAATAAATGTTCATTACTGGAAGAATACCTGCAACTTCATATTTGTTTGCAAAGTAACCACAAAGTAAATTCTGGAACTTAAAATAAAGTACCCATAAATAGATGAAGCTTTGTAACATGTCGTTACTGAGTTTATTGGGTAGCTATTGCTACAGTAATGTTGCATAGCACCATACCAAAACTTCATGGTTTAAAACAACTAATTTATTATCATGCATGTGTCTCCAGGTAAGCTGGGGTTCAACTAGTCTAGGTGGGAGTTACCCAGATGGCTTGGCTTCTCGTGTCTCTGCTATACATGACTCTCATCCTCCACCTGTGATGAGTGGGCTAGCTGAGCATGTTCTTTTGGTGATAGCTGATAACAAAAAAGTGCAAAAAGAACAAGTAAAAAACGGTTGTTCATAACAATCTCTAATGATTCATTGTATCTCAGTGTTCTCAGTTGTTATGTCTCTTTTTTTTTCTTGATGTTACTTATATGGGTGTTCTTTCTTTTTTCTATAAGTCTTATCAAAAGTTTGTGAATTGTGTTTATCTTTTTAAGAAACAAACATTTTGGTTTGTTTGTTTGTTTATTTATTTATTTGAGACAGGATCTTGCTCTGTCACCCAGGCTGAATTGCAGTGGTGTGACCTCGGCTCACTGCAACCTTCATTTCCTAGATTCAAGCAATTCTCCTGTCTCGGCCTCCCCAGTAGCTGGGATTAAAGGCATGTACCACCACACCCAGCTAATTTTTATATTTTTAGTAGAGACTGGGTTTCATCAGATTGGCCAGGCTGGTATCAAATTCCTGACCTCAAGTGATCCACCCACCTCAGCCTCCCAAAGTTCTGGGATTACAGGCATGAGGCACCACCACTGATCTTGTATTGTTTTTCAAGTCTCATTTTCATTTATTTCTGCTCTGATATTTATTATTAATTTCATTCTATTAATTGGTTTGTTCTTGCTTCTCTAGCTCCTTGAGGTGCATCATTAGGCTGTTAATTTTGAAATCTTTCTATTTTTTTGACATAGGTGTCTATTGCTATAAACTTCCCTTTTAGTACTGCTATTGTTGTATCCTATAGATTTTGGTTATGTTATATTTCCATTTTCATTTTTTTAATTTAAATTTCCTTCTTAATTCTTTCATTGGCCATTCAGGAGCATGTTGTTTAATTTCCAAGGTTTTGTAGTTTCCAAGACTCCAGCTACAGCTATATCACCCTGAATGCATCTAATCTTGTCCATATTTTCCAAGGTTCTTCTTGTTTTTTGATGGCTAGTTTTATTCCATGGCGGTCAGAGATAATACTTGATTTAAAAATAGAAAAGTTTCCACAGGCTTGTTTTGTGGATCAAGATGTGGTCATTTCTGGAAAATGTTCCATGTACTGATGAAAAGAAAGTATATTCTGCAGCAGTTGGATGAAATGTTCTGCAAATGTCAATTAGACCTATTAGATCTAATGTGTAGTTTCGCTCTGCTGTTTCTTTGTTGTTATCTGTCTGGATGATCTGCCTGTTACTGAGAGTGGGCTGTTAAAGCCCTTTACTATTATTGTATTGCGGTCTATCTCCCCCTTTAGGTCTATTAATGTTGGCTTTATAGATTTGGGATCTTTGGTGTTGAGTGCATATATTTATAATTACGATATCCTCTTGCTAAATTGACCCCTTTATCAATATATAGTGAATTTGTCTCTTTTGAGCATAGATTTGTAAGCTATTTTATATGATATGAATGTAGTCACTCCTACTTTTTTTTGGTTTCCATTTGCAGGAAATATCTTTTTCTCATCCTTCACTTTTAGTCTACATATGTAGGTTTCTTGAGGCAACATGTAGTTGGGTCTCGTTTCTTTATCCATTCAGCCATTCTTTGCCTTTTCATTGGATAATTGAAACATTTACATTCAGTTTTATCATTGATAAGTAAGAAGTTATATAAGGTATATACTTATTACTTATACCAATATGTGTTATAGTGGTAATTAGTAACTACTCTCATTTTGTTGCTTGTTTTCTGATGGTTTTGAGACTTTTTCTTCCTTTGTGGTTATTGTATCTGGTGGTATGTTTTAAATTTTAACTTTTACTTTTAGTGAATCTGTTTCAAATTTTTGCATTGTGGTTGCCATGAGGCTTACAAAAACATTTTATAAACATAACAAGTTATTTTCAAGAGATGGCAACTTATCTTAGAACACCAAAGAATAAATAGAAACAAACAAAGGAAAAAAATTACACTTTAACTCCATTTGTACTACATTTTGATTTTCAGTTTTCTCAATTTCCATTCTTAAAATTACCTCCTTAACAGGTTGTTGTAACTATTATGTTTTCTATATATTTTGTCTTTTGTGCTTAATATCAGAGTTATGGGTGAATTACACACTACAAATTTAGTAATAGGGTATTCTGGGTTTGCTCACATACTTAATTTTAGCAGTGGGTTTATACCTTGAGAAGTATTTTCTTCAGCATTTCTTGCAAGATGAGTCTGGTGGTGCTGAATTCTCGCAGCTTTTGTTTGCCTGTTAAGGACTTTATCTATCCATCATATTTGAATAACTGTTTTTCTGTTTACAATGTTCTCAGTTTTTCTTTGAACACTACCATATGATTCAGCAATTGGATATTTATTCAAAGGGAGAGAAATCCATATACTAAGGGTACATCTAAACTCTAATGTTAATTGCAGCACTATTCACAATAGCAAAGATATGGAATCAACTTAAATGTCCATTAACAGATGAATAGATATAGAAAATATTATGTATATATATATATTATATATATATAATATATATATACATATATACCTGAGTCATAAGTAGATGAAAGTTGACTTATATAAGAAAAATTTAAATATTTTTCATAATTGGCATATCATTTGACAGCTACCTCAGATATGTATAAGAGTTCTATTCAGTCCATATCTTTACCAATATTTAGATTAATCAGCCATTTGAATGTCTACTAGTTGAATGGTAGACTAGTTTGCAGTGTTCTGATGAGAAGTCGGTAATAATTCCTGTAGCTGCTTATTTGTATATGTTTCTTTTTTCCCCTCTGTCTGCTTTTAAGATTTTTCTCTTTCTTTTTGGTTTCTAGCAATTGACTATAACATGCCTATGTGTGTTTTTCTTCTTTCTACTGGTAGTTTGTTAAGCTTTTGAATCAATGTATTGATAATTTTTTGTAAAATGTGTAAAATATAAATTTTGGTTATCATGTTTAATATATATTTTATTTTCTCTCTTCTCCTTATTGAACTCCAAATATAAGTGTGCTAAATTTCTTGTTAATTCCAAGAAGTTACAGATAGTCTGTTGACTTTTTCCTACCTTTTTTTTTAACTGTGTCCTTCAGTTTGAAGTTTTGTATTGATTCATCTTTGAGTTCACTGAATCTTTTACAATTTACTTTCAGAACCATCAGTAAATGTTCATTTTCAAATATTAAAATTTTAACTTTTAGAATTTTAATCAAATTCTTTTTTATTTTACAACTTCCACTTCTCTCCCACAATAGCTCATCTCTTTATCCATTTTTTTTCCTATAAATTACTTATTTTTCATAGTTATGTTTATGTTTAATTCTAGACCTGCATAATCTGATACCAGGACATTTCTAACTCAATTTATATTGACTTTGTTTCTTGATTATGGGACATGTTTACCAGCTTCATCACATATCTTCTAATGTTTTATTGTATTATGAATATGGTATATAAAATTTTAATTTGTTTTGCTTCTTTGCGAGTGAATGCAAGCTGCTGCCCCTGTTTGAAGTTAAGGGAAGGTGCTGGCATTCAGAATCTTTATAATCAAATTGAGCCTGTGCTACCTCACAGCATTGACTTTACCTGTGACCAGCCCTGCTTCATTTTTGCGTTATCACTACTCTCTCTTTTTTTTTTTTATCATGCTCATATTCCAAATGAGAGAAAGTTGAGATGCAGTTTAAAATATTTTTAGTTCACCTTTGGATTCAACTTTGTCAGGGCTTCAAAATAGAAGCAACACAAGAATATGCTATTTCTTTCTGCTTATCAGCTTCTCTTTCATGGCTGAATTCTTGATAATATTCAGATAGAGAAACTTATTTGACTGAAAAATTTGTTTTTTGCTTGGAGTCTTCCAGATTCAAATATCTCCTGCCATCACTGTGTCATCTAAAGCTTATCTGTTTTCTTTTTAACCCTGCAGCGTCTCTTCATCAATATCAGGCCTACACCTCCCCCCATTCATATTCAGACCAGGAGCCATTCCCCAGGTAGAGAAATTGCCATGGTACTCTAACTAGGAAACACTTGTTTTTCTCTGGAATTCAGTTCAACAGACTTTATTACATCTACTATTCTTTATTAGCCCCTTAGAAAATAAGGTATACTTATCCATTTTGTCAATTTTGTTGTTTTTTTACCATGATTTGAAAATATTTTTCGCTCTTATTCATATAAACTGGAAGGGGAAGCCAGATAAATAATCATGGAACTTAAATTTCTATTCATGGTTTTATATTATTTTCCATAAAAATTCCTCCAGTTCGGCAAATTTTTAGGGCCCACCTATCTAGATCTCCCCTGAATAAACTAAAACACTTTATTCAGAGTACAGTTTTTAAAACCAAACAGACAAGATAGACAAAAGATAAATATTACATGGGATCTGCATAAAATAGTTTTTCTCTCCATTGTCCCTTACTTTTTCCTTGCTACCTTCTATTCATTTCTCTTTACATAAGAAACAGAAATAGAGATGAGGATTAAAGGTCCTAACAACAGAGTAGGCTCAGAAAGCAAGGATGAAATTATGCTGGAGGCAAGGAATTTGGATGTACATTAGAGAAAGGAAAAACAATTTTGGAGTATATTTGTATTTGACATTATAAGTTAAGCCTCTAAAAAATTTAAATGTCAAAATTAAATTTATATATTCAATTTGCCATATTTCATTTTGAAATATAAAAATGGCAAGATGGGAAGACAGTGCAGGCATCCTATAGGAACTCTGGTATTAAAGAGGAGTGAAGAGAGAAAGGTAAGGCTGTGGGAAAGGGCAAGTTAAAAAGGGAACTTCATTGAAAAGTCCTACTCAACAACCACATCATCATCTTGATCTTATAACTAGCTCTTTTTTGCCTCTCATCTCCTAGCATGAAGAGTTTGCTTAAAGTTCTAACAAATGCTGCTCAGCACATTTCTTCATTTCTGCACCTTCACTACTCACATTGCTGTGCCCCACCCCACACACAACTGAAAACCAGTTTGCAGGTCTCTTCAGCTCTCCCTGACAGGCCTAAGCTGCATACTGAATATTTCCAGCTTACTGATTTTGACAGGCTTTTGGATTATATTAACAAACAGGGGTTCGTAATATGTACTAAATTCAACTTGATTTTGACTTAATCAGCCCAAATCCCTATGTGTTTCTACTGTAATTCTTCCCACCAGCATAAAGAATTCCCCTGCTTCTAACAAATCTTTGCAGCAGGTCTGCAGCATCACAAGCTTTAGATATCCTCTGATATAATTTTAAAATCTTCTGAGCTATGAATGGTCCCTGGCAACTCTCTGACAAACAATCATTTTAGTTCTGACAATCTATGGGTAACTGAAGCTGCACAGATCAAAATAAGAATATGGGACATCCTTAGATATCCCAGCAGACTCTAAGGGGGAAATGAATGTTCTATCCTGAGGCACCACCATGAATTAAAAGGTTTTATCTAGCTGAGAGTGACGGTAAATAAAGCCATTCACATTACGGAAATCTCTCAAATATATTTTTACACTTTGATCTATTTCTCTGTCTTATATAAGTTTAGGCAGGCTTCCCAATACTGTTCACAGTATAAGTATTTTGTTACTCAAAATTTTTTCTGGAATTGAAATACCAAGACTTAATCTATTTATGTTAGGGCCTCGAACCTTTTTGTAGGGAATGAGGCTGACTGTAAATGATCCTGTATCCATGAAAGGCAATCTGTAGAGAAAGTGTCAAAGGCACAAAGTGAGTTGTCTATTTTTTTCTTTTTCTTCTTTTGTTTATTGTCTTATTTTTGTCTTTGTTTTCTGCAAAACCTTGACGAAATTAAAGACATTAGATTGTAGTGAACAGTTTCCGTAGTGGGCATTTGCTCTCTCTTTGGCAACCTTCTCCTCCTTCCGGTCATAGGGATCTGGATTTTCTTTTGGAGAATTTATCTCTCCACTAATTTTGTAGTATTTGTGAAGCTGTCAATCAAGGTACACTGACCTCCCCTAGGGACAAGTGTCATTCACTGTAGGCTATCTGAACATCTGGACTTTGAGTCTTGAGTCAATGCACAAAAGAATGAGAAAACAAAAACCTTTTGGAGACGTTACTTGTCATCAGCAGCATGTTGTTAGAATTGACATGCAACTTTTGCCATCTAACTTCCTTAAGCTATACTTGCTCCTACCCTGATGAGACTGGTTCTACCAAGTCCTGTCACTGATTGTGGTGTCATCCCCTAATCTTCTATTAAATCCTCCTTTGTTTAAATTACCCAGGGTTTGCAATAAAAGAAATTCAACTCATAGCAATGTTCCAAGTTAGTCAGATGGTAGATGATTTTGAAGGCTAATTAGCTATTCCATAATATACCTCTGTTCTTCTAATAATGCACACATTTATCTTAATATTTTGATTGAAATCCTGAAAGAGCCATTTCTATAATTCAATACTTGGTGAGACTGCAGCAAGATGTAAAAGATTTATTCAGGAAACAATCTTAAGCAACAACAGCAATCTTCTTTGCAGAAAAAATGATGGATCAGTAAGGCAGTGCAATTCTGGTGTCCCTAAATCCAGATGGATTTAGAACTGGGATTGCAAACGGAAATATCTGTAGGAAATGAGCAATGATGCAAACGGATGAGTCATCTGGGACACTTCTCACTTCCATTAAGAATTATAATCTAGATGATTTTTCTTCTTCAACCTCTTTTATTTCTCCTTTTGCTTTCCACCTCTGATAGAGACCTGTGCCAAAGACATATTGCTCCACTAAGAAAAACACCAGCGCCGGTGCAATGACAGATATCAACTGAAACTCACCATTATTCTCAAAGAAACAACAGAAATCATGAGGACTCAGAGCTAAAGAACATACACCCTTTAAATGAGGCAACACTCCTCAGCTCTGGACAATCACCTCTTATCAGAAAGGCTGGCTCAGTATTGCCTATATCTTCTGATGTTTTATAAAGTAGTCAGAAATATTAATATTTTATTAAATGTATAATTATTTATTATATATTGGCAGTTAATTCAATTAAAAATATATTCGTTGAGCCCAGGAAAACAAATGTATATTCCACTCTTGACCTACATGAGAAGCAAAGCAAAATTTATTTATTTATTTATTTATTTATTTATTTATTTTTATTGAGATGAAGTTTCACTCTTGTTACCCAGGCTGGAGTGCAATGGCGCGATCTCGGCTCACCACAACCTCTGCCTCCTGGGTTCAGGCAATTCTCCTGCCTCAGCCTCCTGAGTAGCTGGGATTACAGGCAAGCGCCACCATGCCCAGCTAATTTTTTGTATTTTTAGTAGAGATGGGTTTTCACCATGTTGACTATGATGGTCCCGATCTCTTGACCTCGTGATCCACCCGCCTCAGCCTCCCAAAGTGCTGGGATTACAGGCGTGAGCCACCGTGCCCGGCCCCAAAATTTATTTTTAAAAGTCAAACTCTTAAGCCAGAACAAGCCACCAGAGTCATGAAATAAATTTCCAGGGGCGATCTATGGGACCCTGCAGGACCCGGCAAGGGATGGAGGCTAAGTTAAAGAAGGAAAACTCTTGTGTTGCCAGTAGCTCTGGAGGGCATGTCGATACACTTTTCTTGCTCAAAAAGGCAAATCGTACCTAACTTGGTATATTGTTCTAGTCACCCTGTTATATGTAGAAACAGATTAAAGAAAATCCATTATTGATACATCAAACTGATACAACTTATTCATTTCAGATCTTAAGTGCCAAAATAAATTTTAAAAAAGAATGCTGTATCTGTGTCAAGTTGCTTGTAGGCTATTGTATTTTACTATATGCATTACTTTAAGAAAACTGAACCACTCTTTGCCACTGAGCATCTTCAAACTTAGAAGAGACTAAGATTGACATCACTGTTCAGATTCATTAGTCAAACAACAGTGGCTTTGGACAGGTAGTTTCCAAAACACGTCAGCCTCGTTTACACCCAACAGCAACAGCAGACATTATGTATTTTTCTGCTGTGATGCAAGGTACAGAGATACTAAGACAGAAAGTGGCTTTGATATACACTGTTTTTAGTAAAAGAATTGGAAGTGGAAGGTGAAATGATAGCAAAGACCTGGAACCAACCCAAATGCCCAACGATGATAGACTGGACTGGGAAAATGTGGCACATATACACCATGGAATATTATGCAGCAATCAAAAATGATGAGTTTGTGTCCTTTGTAGGGACATGGATGAATCTGGAGAACATCATTCTCAGCAAACTGACACAAGAACAGAAAAAGAAATACCGCATATACTCGCTCATAGGTGGGTGAGAAAAATGAGAACATGTGGACACAGAGAGGCGGTCTACTATACACTGGGGACTGTTGGGGGGAATGGGGGAGGGACAGCAGGGGGGGGCTGGGGGGGATAGCCTGGGGATGAATACCAAGTGTGGGTGAAGGGGAGGAAAGCAGCAAAGCACACTGCCATGTGTGTACCTATGCAACTATCTTGCTCGTTCTGCACATGTACCCCCAAACCTATAATGCAATAAAAAAAAAAAAAATTAAAAAAAAAAAAAAAAAAAAAAAAAAGAAAAGAAACAATTTTACCTAGGGGCTAGATTAAAATCAATGGAAGAACAAAAGGAGACAGCAAGAAATCAACCAGTATGATAAACAGGGATTTTACCCCCAAAAAATACCACTTAGTTTTTAGTATGTCTAGGAAAGTAGAAGCTGCTTATTCTTGAAAATCATTGCTCCAATAAATGCCACTATACTGTTTTTTATATTTTATTAATTCTAAGTGATCATTTTCTTCAGATTCTGGAAATAGGAATTTATTAACTTGACTTTCCCTGCCCAGTGATAGACTGAAGCAGTGTAATACACATATTAAATCTTATATCTTTTTAATCTGGATTGATCATATTTTCCTAAGCTTCTATTATTGAAGTGAAACATGACATCTCTATGAGAGTAAGTCTGATTTTTTTTAATATAGAAAAATTACATTTGTTATTTATTTTAGCATATAATGGTAATGTAGCAGGCATTATCTTTATTATTTCATTTAAATTATATTTCTCACTTCCAAATATCAGTGAAATCATGACATGTCACCTTTCCTTTTACATTTGAGAAAACTGTGATACAAATAATTTAAATAATTGGCTCAATATCACACATTTTATAGGTGGAACAGTCATAATTTTAAGCCTGATGGACTCCAAATTGTGCATTTTTCACTGATGGATTCCAAATTGTGCATTTTTCTCTTGCCTACACCAACCTAAGGCAGAATGAGTAAGATGTGACCTATGAGAAGGGAATTATTCTAAATATAGTAGTTGACATTTAAACATTTATGTTCAAGGCTAAGGAAGCCGGCCATAGACCACGTAACAAGAGTTCCATTGTAAAAGCACATACATGCCAGGAACTTAAGAGCAAGGAGTGCTTTCTGTGTGTGCTTCCAACTCCACCCCGCAACGTACCCTTCGTAAGTAGTCTCTCACCAGAAGCAATCTGGTGAAGGTGTCCTATCAAACATCAGCACCACTAAACATGAAGACTTCGGAGAGACTGTGATACTAATTCAGTAGTGTTTTTAGAATATCTAGAATGAAGATCCTAGAGGTGGCAATCTGATAAGAAAGGGCAACTATGGAACTTATCTTGGATCTAACCTTGCACAAAGGAACAGTTCTTTTGTTTACTGTGTGTTTATGTGGAGTCATCTGAAGCTGATGGAAATCAAGAAGAGCTAAAAGGTTTCAGTACCTATCTTCCCACAGCAATGACCTGAACAAAAGAGCAGTGGGTAGGGAGAATCCCAGGACAGAAGTAAGGGGTGACAGCCACATGGTGATTTGGAGAGGGCTTTCAGAGGTGTAGTAAGGCGTGCAGACTGATTTTAGAAGAATAAAGCAGTTATTGTGAGAGGAAGGCCTTTGAATAAAAGAAATCAATCAATAAAAGTATCTCATATATTTTATTATGCCCTCATTGTCTCCCAAAGGAATTAAACTTATTTTCTCTGGGTTAAAAGATTTTTTTTAAAGCTATTTCACCACAGATTTTAACTGGTTTGGAGCAGAGTTATCAAATAAGAGGAGAGCTCCAAAGGCTCATCCACATCTGCATGCCACCACTGCTCAGTGTTACAAGAATCCAGCTCAACTCTTTACACCTTACTCAGGAAGTATCTTTATTCTTCCTGACAGCAGGATTAATGGCTACGCTCAGAAGAAAACCAACTGTCAAAAAACGTTTACTTCTTATAGTTGTCCTCCCTTTCTTTGTGCTGTGTAAGCTTTTTTTTCTTCTTCTAGTTTAGATGGTGTATCATTCAGGGTTCTCCACAGCAGACCACAGAACCTGCTAGTTTGAGCAGAAAGGGATTTATTAAAAGTAACTAAGGGGATCACAGTATCTTTGGAGGGTTGAAAAAACAGATTCTAGCTTGAGCTTCCAGAAATATCCCAGTATGTCCACAGTGGGTAATGGGCCCCAAAGATGCCTCTACTTCTGCTACACACTGGAAGCCCCTATAACAGCTGCCAACACCAGAACCGTGTTGCCCCCTCTTTATTTATTTTTGTTTGGCAAGGTAGATAGCTTATATTCTTGCTATATTATCCAAGAACACTAATAATTAAAGCTATTGTTCACTGGAGAAATTCTATGGAATGAAAATAAATTTCGTATTAAGAAATCTGAGGAGAAATTAAAATGTCATTTTAATCTCTTGATTTAATGCAGCCATGTGGCCAGATAGATGTTACCTCTTCAGCATCTGGGCATGTTCCGAGACTATACACCTTCTTATACCCTTTACAATCTCATTGAGCATATAGCTCATAATCAAACTAAACAAAGATAACTAGCATGTGGCATCAGGGCTGATGGGTTAAGGGGTGGCCTGTGCAGATCTGTCCATGGCAAGTGATAGAGACTGTGACTCTGTGGCACCAGCCATAGCCTCTGCTCCTATCTCAAGCCTGCAGCACTGTTGGGCATCTATAAAACCTGTGGGCAATACTTTAATAGACCTCCTGGAGTCTTTGGCTCCAGATTAGGAGCCATTCTCCTTTATTCAGTCTACCCAAAGGAAAACTACCAACCATTTAATATCTTGGTCTTCCTCTTGTAGAGGTTTGTTATATACATTAGCAACAACTTTGACTTTAAATTTTTCCCATCAGTATAAGATTGTGGACCCATTTTTCCTTCTTCACAGATTTGTGAATTATTGTGTAATGCAGTATTTTCTAGGATATAACAGGTGAGAACTATCATGTCTTTGCAAGAGTGGGTAGATAAAAAGGCAGAGATGATGATGTTGGCTAAAGGTTGGTAAGAGGGTAACTTAAAAATGGCTTTAATAAGATGCTTGGAGATAGTTTGTGAATTTTCTTTACTAGGTTCTCCCTACCTCCTTTTCAGGAAATAATTAAGAGTTGAAAGTCCATGGAACTCCATAGCCTCTCCTATGGTGAATTGTATTCACCTGGAGTGACAAGTTATTGAGAGAAGAACAGACTATCAATAATGGTTTTATATTTTTAAAACAATAATTTCCTCTTACTCCAGACAGAAGCAACATGCTGTGCAAAATTATATATCATGTAACAGCAGCTGAGAAGCCAACATATATCATTATCAATGCTGCCTCTGTAAGAGTCAAAAAAAATTACCATATCTAACAATAATTTTTACTTTAACAGAGAGAATGGAGGACACAGAAAGAAACCAACTTATTCTTATAAATGGTTGGTTTAACACACAGTGAACAAATTGATGTGTAAATTGGCTTTGATGAATGACTGTGTAAAATGTGGTTATTTATTATGAGTTGCATTACATAAATTGGTTGCAAAATTATAACAAATGTTCTTTATTAATCTTACCTTCTCCATAGCTAGAGAATGACTCAAGGCAATCATCCTTCATAGGCTTCAGCACCATTAGCACTAATACACTGAGGAGGGCATACAAGTTCTAGTAACGCACAAAGAAGAGAAACATGCTTTTTCTTTGCTTCCAACATAGAAAGATGATATTTCTTATACAATTTTCTTCATTCTCAATTAAATCTTTCAAATTATTAGTTTGGAGTATTTTTTGTAGTAACAGCTACCATAGGTGTAAGAAGTATCTTACATATGTTTTTCATGGTATGACATCTAAAATTTAAACAGATGGCATAGATCTAGTCTTGAGGAACTAAAAGTTTAATCAAGATGACCCAGGTGCTTTAAGGCCACACTTGGCTTTTTCATAGGAGCTTTAAGCATTTGCTCCAAGGTCCAGTGACAGATTGTGGAACCGTCTTAATGTTTTCCTCTTCAGCATGAGATACAAATAACGGGAAGATAGTGTCTTTCTGAGAAAGGAAAGGAAATATTTCTTCCAAGAATACTCTCATGACCTGACTTTCAACCAGAATCAGAGACAAAGAGTTGTCTGAGTAGATAACATATAGCTTCTTCCTACTTATCGGGGATACTTTTTCCAGTTACGAGTTTTTCAGTTCTCTGCTTCTCATTTTCCTCTCTCCTACGGACATGATTTTTGTCTTTCTAGTTCTCCTTACATCCCTAACAAGGAAAAACCTCCTCCTCCCAAAGGAAAAAAAAAGTAATTCATTCTGTTATCTGTGTAACTCTGTCTAAAGACTCAAGGTGGGATTAGATAATGTAGGTAAGGATGTGCTTATAAATCGTCGCTATGTAAAAGAATATAACAAAACAGCAGTACAAATTTGTAGCCTGGAGAAGTCAGTCAGATGATACAGCTGCATTTTTTATTATTGAACATTCATCAAATACCACTGATTTGTAAACTCCTAAGTTAGGTGCTGGGTGCTGTAGGTGAGTAAAGGAGGGAGAAAGCTACTTCACAAAAAAATGCTAACGAGAAGCTTGATGCCTCAAAACATACTTCATCTCTACACCTTGTCTTCATCATTTGTATAAATGTGTATACAGTTTATCAGTTAGGATTTAGTACAGCAATTAAAGAGAATATTCAAGATGACAGTAAATTAAGTTATAACTTTTTGGTTTTCTTTTTTTTTCTCTCTCTCAGGTGAATATCTATATAGGTAGACTGCGTGATATGGTTTGGTTTGGTTTGGTGTCCCCACCCAAATTTCATCTTGAATTGTAATCCCCACATGTTGAGGGAGGAACTTGATAGGTAATTGGATCATGAGGGTGGTTTGCCCCATGCTGTTCTCAAAATAGTGAGGGAGTTCTCACATGATCTGATGGTTAAAAAGTGGCAGTTTTTCTTGCTCTCTCTCTCCTGCCACCATATAAGATGTGCCCTTGCTTCCTGTTTACCTTCTGCCTTAATTGTAAGTTTCCTGAGGCCTCACCAGCCATGCAGAACTGGGATTCAGTTAAACCTTTTTTCTTTATAAATTACCCAGTCTCGGGTATTCTTTATAGCACTATGAAAATGAACTAATACACAGTGCTCGTGTGAGGCTCCTTCTATCTTATATTATCAGGCATGGCCTCTTTTCTCAAATTTACTTCATAGGGTAAGATAGTGGCATCAGCTCCAGATCTCTCATCTGCATTTGAGTCAGCAGGACAATGAAAGGGAAAGAGAAAAGTATGCTCCCTCCCTTTACAGACATTTGCTGGAAGTTGCACAGACACCTCCCATGTACATATAATTGGCCAGATCTAGTCATAAGAGAGGCCAGAAAATGGATTCTTGATTTCAACTTGTCACATGCCCAGCTAAATATTATGTATTCTGGGATTTTCAATTTCCGCTCAGGATGTAGAATGCTATAAAGAGTATCACTCCCATACTTTCAGTAACATCTACAACAGCAGCATCAGCAGAAACACAAAACAATCTGAAAATCTGTAAGTTTTCTTCGACCCAGCAGAGAACTGATGAGTACCAATTAACATGAAATCTAAGGAAAGTCAGGCACATCAAATATGAGTTGAGACATGAGCCCTTGCTTACCTAGGATAGATGCTATTTATCACAGGTTAGAGGAATGGAATTTAATTTTTAAATGAATGGCTAAAGGTCAACTGTGGGCTGAAAAGAAAATATAGAACCCCTGAAAGGCACAAACACAGAAGAATTCACTCATCACAGGCTTTTCTGCTCACACAAAAGATTAGTAAGAATCCTGAAAAATGTGTCCCTTATGATGCAGGCCAGGGTAAGCACAGGTTACTCTGCCCTGTCTCTTTTATAAAACAAATGCCTTAAACTGCTAGAAAGAGGGTAACAAAATCTGCTGCTCTTAGTGCATTAATGAAAATGCAATGGGAGGGGAACAACCACAACAATAAACTCTATGCCCCTGAGGGAGGAATAGAAAAACCTATTCCTCTCAGACCTACAATTGGGTGTGAGACAAGATCATTTAGAAAGATATAACCCACAAGTCACAGGAAAACAATGCCAGTTGAACACTGAGACTTAAGCAAAACAACAGAGAATGTCCCAAACTCCCTCCACCCACTTCTTCCCTCACCAGGCTGACAGCTTTAGTAGCACCTATTGCTTGAAGGGAAGCAAGAGCTTGCAGAGAGACCCTACTGGAGGCATAGAGGGCCTTTTGGGAAGGCCCAAAATTGAGGGTAGAACACACTACCTCTTTGAGAAAAAGCCTCTAGCAAACCAGCACACATGATGAATAGAAGGTAACCCTAGATAATTTGGAAATTATATGAACACATGGAAATTAAATAATATGCTCCTGAATGACCAGTGAGTCAATGAAGAGATAAAATAGGAAATGGAAAAATTTCTTGAAACAAGTATTTGCGACCCAACAGACTCAAACCTACGGGATATAGTGAAAGCAGTACTAACAGGAAAGTTTATCGCTGTAACGTGCCTACATAAATTGTTGATGGGAATGTAAATCAGTTCAATCACTATGGAGAACAGCTTGGAATTTCCTCAAAAACCTAAAACTAGAATTATCATATGATCTAGCAAATTCTGTTGGTAGGTATATAACGAAAGGAAAGGAAATCAGTATATTGACCAGATATCTGCACTCTCATGTTGACTGCAGCACTATTCATAATAGCAAAAATTTGGAAGCAACCTAAGTGGTCAACAACAGATGATTTGATAAAGAAAACTTAGTGCATATACAAAATGGAGTACCATGCAGACATAAAAAAGAATAAGATCTTGACATTTTCAAGTGCATAGATGGAATTGGTGGTTACTATGTTAAGTGAAATAAGCCAGGCACAGAAAGACAAAACTTCACATGTTCTCATTTATCTGTGGAAGCTAAAAGTTAAAACAATTGAACTTATGGAGATAGAGTAGAATGATGGTTACCAGAGGCTGGGAAGGTTTTGGGTAGGGAGGGAGGTGGCAATAAAGATAGTTAATCAGCACAAAAATATATTTAAATATAATTAATAAGATCTAGTCTTTTTGGCACAACATAGTCACTATAATCAACAATAATTTATTTTCCTTCTTTTTTTTTTGAGATGGAGTTTCGCTCTTGTCAAACAGGCTGGAGTGCAATGGCATGATTTGGGCTCACTGCAACCTCTGCCTCCAGGGTTCAAGTGATTGTTCTCTGTCAGCCTCCTGAGTAGCTGGGATTGTAGGCACCCACTACCATGCCCATCAAATTTTTGTATTTTTAGTAGAGATGGAGTTTACCCATGGTGGAAAGGTGGTCTGAAACTCCTGACCTCAGGTGATCCTCCCACCTTGGCCTCCCAAAATGCTAGGATTACAGGTGTGAGCCAGTGTGCCCACCCTATTTTACATTTTAAAATAACTAAGTGTATAAATGGATTGTTTGTAAGACAAAGGATAAATGCTTGAGGTTATGGATTTAAAAAGTTGGATTGGATAAAAAGCCAAGTTTCAATTACATGCTCTCTATAGTCAATTTTAATTATAATACCATAGGCTAAAAATAAAAAATATGGAAAAGGATATGCTATGCAAATACAAGCAAAAGAAAGCTGAAGTAGCTACATTAATATCAGCAGAGAAAGACATACTATATGCAGGACAGAGAGGTGTATTACATGATAATGAATAGGTCAGTTCTTCAAGAATAATTTAATGTTTATGCACCTAACAAAATACATAAAATCTGATAAAACTAAAAGAAAAATCCAAAATTATTGTTGGATATTTCAACACTTTTCTGTCAACATTTGATAGAACAAGTAGACAGAAAATCTGTAAAGATATGAAAGACTTGAACAATCCTATCAACTAACATCACCTAATTGACATTTCTAGAATTTTCCACGCAATTACAGCAGAATATACAAGTGTACATGTCTGTTTCCCCAAAATATCATATTCTATACTATAAAACAAACACCAATAAATTTAAAATAATTGAAATTATTCAAAATATGTTCTGAGACCATAACAGAATTAAATTAGTAGTCAGTAAGAGAGAACTATCTGGAAAATCAACAAATTCATGAAAATTAAGTGACTCACTTTTAAATATTAGGTATTGCATTATTATTGACAGAGAGAAAATGTGATATTGTGGGACAACAAGCAGTCTCTTCTAGACATAGACTTATAAATATAGCTTTATGCTGACCGAGGGACTCCATGTTAGGTCAATGAAATGTTTAAATGGTTCTCACTGACTGACTGTTCATGTCCCTCGAAATTCATATTTTGAATTTATATGAGGTCATGTAGTAGGGCCCACATGATGGCATTAATATCTTCATAAGAAGATTAAGAGAGTCCAGAGCTGATTTCTCTCCATCATGTGAGGACACAGTGAAAATGCACCTGCCTGTAGCCAGTAAGAGGGCCCTCCACAGGGATGGAATTGTCAGGCACCTTGATCTTGGACTTCTTTGTCTCCATAACTGTGAGAAATAAACATCCATTGTTCAAACCAGTCTGTCTATGGTATTTTGTTATAGCAGACTAAATTGACTAAGAAATCAGTGCATATTGCCAAATTGGAGGGAGTCGCCAGCTCAATTGTTTTCCTTCTACAAAATCATTTTTATCCATTTACCAAGATGCTGGATTTCTTTTTTTTTTTTTTAATTTTTATTGCATTATAGGTTTTGGGGTACATGTGCAGAACGTGCAAGATAGTTGCATAGGTACACACATGGCAGTGTGTTTTGCTGCCTTCCTCCCCCTCACCCACACTTGGCATTTATCCCCAAGCTATACCTCCCCAGCCCCCCCACTGTCCCTCCCCCATTTCTCCCAATAGACCCCAGTGTGTAGTAGACCCCCTCCATGTGTCCATGTGTTCTCATTTTTCTCACACACCTATGAGTGAGAATATGCGGTATTTCTTTTTCTGTTCTTGTGTCAGTTTGCTGAGAATGATGTTCTCCAGATTCATCCATGTCCTTACAAAGGACACAAACTCATCATTTTTGATTGCTGCATAATATTCTATGGTGTATATGTGCCACATTTTCCCAATCCAGTCTATTATCGATGGGCATTTGGGTTGGTTCCAGTTCTTTGCTATTGTAAACAGTGCTGCAATGAACATACGTGTGCACGTGTCCTTATAGTAGAACGATTTATAGTCCTTTGGATATATACCCAGTAATGGGATTGCTGGGTCAAATGGAATTTCTATTTCTAGGTACTTGAGGAATCACCACACTGTCTTCCACAATGGTTGAACTAATTTACACTCCCACCAACAGTGTAAGACTGTTCCTTTTTCTCCACATCCTTTCCAGCATCTGCTATCTCCAGATTTTTTAATGATCGCCATTCTAACTGGCGTGAGATGGTATCTCAATGTGGTTTTGATTTGCATCTCTCTAATGACCAGTGATGATGAGCATTTTTTCATGTGTTTGTTGGCCTCATGTATGTCTTCTTTTGTAAAGTGTCTGTTCATATCCTTTGCCCATTTTTGAATGGGCTTGTTTGTTTTTTTCCTGTAAATCTGTTTGAGTTTTTTGTAAATTCTGGATATCAGCCCTTTGTCAGATGCATAAACTGCAAAGATTTTTTCCCATTCTCATGGTTGCCGATTCACTCTAGTGACTGTTTCTTTTGCCATGCAAAAGCTGTGGAGTTTGATTAGGTCCCATTTGTCTATTTTGGCTTTTGTTGCCAATGCTTTTGGTGTTTTGGTCATGAAGTCCTTGCCTACTCCTATGTCCTGAATGGTTTTGCCTAGATTTTCTTCTAGGGTTTTTATGGTGTCAGGTCTTATGTTTAAGTCTTTAATCCATCTGGAGTTAATTTTAGTGTAAGGTGTCAGGAAGGGGTCCAGTTTCTGCTTTCTGCACATGGCTAACCAGTTTTCCCAACACCATTTATTAAACAGGGAATCCTTTCCCCATTGCTTGTTTTTGTCTGGTTTATCAAAGATTATATGGATGTAGGTATGTTGTGTTGCCTCTGATGCCTCTGTTCTGTTCCATTGGTCTATATCTCTGTTTTGGTACCAGTACCATGCTGTTTTAATCACTGTAGCCTTGTAGTATAGTTTGAAGTCTGGTAGTGTGATGCCTCCCACTGTGTTGTTTTTGCTTAGAATTGACTTGGCTATGCGGGCTCTCTTTTGGTTCCAGATGAAGTTCATGGTGGTTTTTTCCAGTTCTGTGAAGAAATTCAATGGTAGTTTGATGAGGAGAGCATTGATTGTGTAAATTACTTTGGGCAGTATAGCCATTTTCACGATATTGATTCTTCCCAACCATGAACATGGAATGTTTCCCCATCCGTTTGTGTCCTCTCTTATTTCATTGAGCAGTGGTTTGTAGTTTTCCTTAAAGAGGTCCCTTACATTCCTTGTGAGATGTATTCCTAGGTATTTTATATTCTTTGTAGCAATTGTGAATGGCAGTTCGTTCTTGATTTGGTTCTCTTTAAGTCTGTTATTGGTGTATAGGAATGCTTGTGATTTTTGCACATTGATTTTATATCCTGAGACTTTGCTGAAGTTGCTTATCAGTTTCAGGAGCTTTTGGGCTGAGGTGATGGGGTCTTCTAGGTATACTATCATGTCGTCTGCAAATAGAGACAATTTGGCTTCCACCTTTCCTATTTGAATACCCTTTATTTCTTTTTCTTGCCTGATTGCTCTGACTAGAACTTCCAGTACTATGTTGAATAGGAGTGGTCAGAAATGACATCTTTGTCTAGTGCCAGATTTCAAAGGGAATGCTTCCAGTTTTTGCCTGTTAAGTATGATATTGGCTGTTGGTTTGTCATAAATAGCTTTTATTACTTTGAGATATGTTCCATCAATACCAAGTTTATTGAGGGTTTTTAGCATAAAGGACTGTTGAATTTTGTCAAAGGCCTTCTCTGCGTCAATTGAGATAATCATGTGGTTTTTGTTTTTGCTTCTGTTTATGTGGTGAATTACATTTATAGACTTGCATATGTTGAACCAGCCTTGCATCCCTGGGATAAATCCTACTTGATCATGATGGATAAGTTTTTTAATGTGCTGTTGCAATCGGTTTGCCAGTATTTTATTGAAGATTTTTGCATCTATGTTCATCATGGATATTGGCCTGAAGTTTTCTTTTCTTGTTGAGTCTCTGCTGGGTTTTGGTATCAGGATGATGTTGGTCTCATAAAATGATTTGGGAAGGGTTCCCTCTTTTTGAATTATTTGTAATAGTTTCAGAGGAATGGTACCAGATCCTCTTTGTGTGTCTGGTAGAATTTGGCTGTGAACCCATCTGGACCTGGGCTTTTTTTGTGTGGTAGGCTCTTAATTGCCGCCTCAACTTTCGACCTTGTTATTGGTCTATTCATAGTTTCGGCTTCCTCCTGGTTTAGGCTTGGGAGGACACAGGTGTCCAGGAATTTATCCATTTCTTCCTGGTTTACTAGTTTATGTGCATAGAGTTGTTTGTAGTTTTCTCTGATGATGGTTTGAATTTCTGTGGAATCTGTGGTGATTTCCCCATTATCGTTTTTTATTGCATCTATTTGGCTGCTCTCTCTGTTCCTTTTTATCAGTCTGGCTAGTGGTCTGTCTATTATGTTGATCTTTTCAAAAACCAGCTCTTGGATTTATTGATTTTTTGAAGGGTTTTTCTTGTCTCTATCTCCTTCAGTTCTGCTCTGATCTTAGTTATTTCTTGTCTTTGGCTAGGTTTTGAGCTTTTTTGATCTTGCTCCTCTAGCTCTTTCAATTTTGACAATAGGGTGTCAATTTTGGATCTCTCCACTCTTCTCATGCGGGCACTTATTGCTATATATTTTCCTCTGCAGACTGGATTAAATGTGTCCCAGAGATTCTGGTATGTTTTGTCTTCATTCTCGTTGGTTTCAAAGAACTTCTTTATTTCTGCCTTCATTTCATTGTTTAGCCAATCAACATTCAAGAGCCAGCTGTTCAGTTTCCATGAAGCTGTGCGGTTCTGAGTTAGTTTCTGAATTCTGAGTTTCAACTTGATTGCACTATGGTCTGAGAGACTGTTTGTTATGATTTCAGTTGTTTTGCATTTGCTGAGGAGTGCTTTACTTCCAATTATGTGGTCAATTTTGGAGTAGGTGTGATGTGGTGCTGAGAAGAATGTATATTCTGTGGATTTGGGGTAGAGAGTTCTGTAAATGTCTATCGGGTTTGCTTGTTCCAGGTCTGAGTTCAAGTCCTGGATATCCTTGTTAATTTTCTGTCTGGTTGATCTGTCTGATATTGACAGTGGAGTGTTAAAGTCTCCCACTATTATTGTGTGGGAGTCTAAGTCTCTTTGTAAGTCATTAAGAACTTGCCTTATATATCTGGGTGCTCCTGCATTGGGTCCATATATATTTAGAATTGTTAGCTCTTCTTGTTGTATCGATCCTTTTACCATTATGTAATGACCTTCTTTGTCCCTTTTGATCTTTGTTGCTTTAAAGTCTATTTTATCAGAGACGAGAATTGCAACTCCTGCTTTTTTTTGCTCTCCACTTGCTTGGTCAATCTTCCTCCATCCCTTTATTTTGAGCCTTTGTGTATCCTTGCATGTGAGGTGGGTTTCATGGATACAGCACACCAATGGGTTTTGGTTTTTTATCCAATTTGCCAGTCTGTGTCTTTTGATTGGTGCATTTAGCCCATTTACATTTAGGGTTAATATTGTTCTGTGTGAATTTGATACTGCCATTTTGATGCTAGCTGGCTGTTTTGCCGATTGGTTCATGTAGATTCTTCATTTTGTTGATGGTCTTTAGCATTTGGTATGCTTTTAGGATGGCTGGTACTGGTTGTTTCTTTCTATGTGTAGTGCCTCTTTCAGGAGCTCTTGTAAAGCAGGCCTAGTGGTGACAAAATCTCTGAGTACTTGCTTGTTCATGAAGGATTTTATTTTTCCTTCACTTATGAAGCTCAGTTTGGCTGGATATGAAATTCTGGGTTGAAAGTTCTTTTCTTTAAGGATGTTGAATATTGGCCCCCACTCTCTTCTGGCTTGTAGAGTCTCTGCCGAGAGATCTGCGGTGAGTCTGATGGGCTTCCCTTTGTGGGTGACCCGACCTTTCTCTCTGGCTGCCCTTAGTATTTTCTCCTTCATTTCAACCCTGGTGAATCTGACGATTATGTGCCTTGGGGTTGCTCTTCTTGTGGAGTATCTTTGTGGTGTTCTCTGTATTTCCTGGAGTTGAGTATTGACCTGTCTTGCTAGGTTGGGGAAATTTTCCTGCATAATATACTGAAGAGTATTTTCCAGCTTGGATTCATTCTCTTCATCACAATCTGGTACACTTATCAAACATAGGTTGGGTCTCTTCACATAGTCCCACATTTTTTGGAGATTTTGTTCATTCCTTTTTGTGCTTTTTTCTCTAATCTTGGTTTCTCATTTTATTTCATTGAGTTGATCTTCGACTTCTGATATTCTTTCTTCTGCTTGGTCAATTCGGCTGTTGAAACTTGTGCATGCTTCATGAAGTTCTCGTGTTATGTTTTTCACTCCTTCAATTCATTCATGTTCCTCTCTAAGTTGTCCATTCTTGTTATCATTTCCTCGAATCTTTTTTCCAATCGTTTTCAAGTTTCTTAGCTTCTTTGCACTGATTTAGAACATGTTATTTTAGCTCACTGAAGTTTCTCATTATCCACTTTCTGATGTCTGATTCCATCATTTCGTCACATTCATTCTCCATCCAGCTTTGTTCCCTTGCTGATGAGGAGTTTTGGTCCTTTGTAGGAGGTGAGGTGTTTTGGCTTCGGGTGTTTTCCTCCTTTTTGCACTGGTTTCTTCCCATCTTTGTGGATTTATCCACCTGTCGTCTTAGTAGTTGGTGATTTTTCAATTGGGTTTCTGAGTGGATGCCCAGATTGTTGATGGTGAAGTATTTCTATTAGTTAGTTTTCCTTCTAATGGTCTAGCCCCTCTGCTGTATGAGTGCTGAGGTCCACTCCAGGCCCTGCTTGTCTGGGGTATACCTGTAGCAGCTACATAACAGTGAGGGATGCTACCAGTTTTTTTTCTGCTATCTTTTTTCCTGAATGATGCCCGCCAAATGTCAGTCTGATTAGTCCTTTTTTGGGGTGACTCTTTGGATATACAGGGATCAGGGAGCTGCTTGAGGGGACGGTCTGTGCTTTATAGAAGCTCCAGTGCTGAGCTGTGAGCTCTGTTGTTCATTCAGGGTTATTGGGAGGATGTGTTTATGTCTGCTGCAACAGAACTCATAAAACACCCCCCCTTTTCCCCCCCCTTAGATGCTCTGTCTCAGGGGGTTGGGGCTTTCTTTATGAGTATCTGTTGCACTGCCCTGCCTGGCTAGGAGGTAGTCTATTCACTATTTGCCTGCCAAGGCTTTGCCCTGCTAGCGCGGGTCCGCCCTGCTGCCGGCAGCCCCGTTCTGCCATGGTGCTCCACCCAGCTGAGGGAGTCTCTCTGTTATGGTGGGTTTCCTCAGCAACAGCAGGCTGCGTCAGCACTGGGAGGTACTTCAGTAGGGGCGGATTGCGTCCGTAGTGGTGGGCGCCCCTCCCAAACCAGGCCACACCG